>CM023628.1:11308790-11531290 GCA_013358685.1 Antennarius maculatus
CACAACCACCTTGATGAGTCAGAATCCCAACAACAGGAGGCAGTATGAGCACGGAGGATTCCTGGGCTTTGTTTGCTCCGAGTCGCAGAAAAAAAAAAAAAAAAGAAATCCAACAGCTTGTCGTCTTTTTTCGGTTCTCCTCTCCCCGCCTTCTCGGCGGCGAACGCATGGCGAGTCATTGCAGATGTTGCCCGTAATGATGCAGACGGCGCACACACAGTCGTACGGAATGGGAGCGGAGCTAGCCGAAATTAGTAAAAATTACTTTCTCATTACCCCCCTCATTGCTCCTGTAAGTAGTCTGAGTTTCCGCACGATTAGAAGAACGAGCTGTGGAGCGCCAGGCCTTACCACACTCTGACACACACTCTGACACACACACACACACACACACACACATAGAAAGTAAGTAAGTAAGCCCGGTTAGCCTTACTTCAACGTTTTCTACCACCCTCTCAAACACCGATCACCCCGCGTCACCATTCCGCTAATCGTCGAACAAGCGCCGTCATGCTTCACCCTACTCCTTCCTCCTGACTTCAACACGTCGGCAACTCAGCCGTCAACGCCTCTCGGTGCTGATGGGAGCCCATTAACGGCACGAGCTTTAATGAACGGAGCGTGCCCATTTATCTTTGTCTGAGTACAATCGGAATCTCCTTAGTCGTGGGTCTACAAAGCCCGGGGCCAAATAAATCTGAATAAATTCACACGGTGAAATTACCTGTTTTGCTCACAGCTTTTTTTACGCACTGGGTCGCCGTGGTAGCCTTGAACGCTACCGCGAAAGGCTTTAGCTCTGAGACAGAGACTTATGAGTGGTATTATTTTCTTCTGGGGGGTTTATGTGTTCTCTCCCAGAGAAGAAATTGACTGATTTGCAATAGAAACATGTAGCACCTGGGATGGCTGGAGCCACACAGGAAATTGGAGTCCAGAAGTGCGACTCAAGAAGCGCCGAACTTGACTTCAAAATATCGGGTATTTACTTTGACGAAAAGAGTTTTGATACGTGGGTCAGCAAAAGCGGGTAAACAACTCAGAGCAGACGCACGACTGGGAACGCTGGAGGGGGGGTGGGGGGTGTGTGTGTGAGTGTGAGTGGAAGACCTAATCCCAGTTCTTCCTTTGGCCCCAACCCCTTTTTGCATGTTTAATGTCGATAAAATGACCCAAAAACATACTTTTTCCATACTGTTTGTCTTTTTTGGTCCATCCTGTAAATTAGGTCACTAGTTTTATAATAACTAGTCATAACTAATCAATAACTAGTTGACTGCAGCAGCAGCAGGGTCATGTAGAACTACAATACTTTCCTGTTTTCGTGATACGACATGAGATACCGATGGCGTTACAAATGACACCCCAACGGAGGAAAGTTTCAGCCCTTGTTGCTCTAGTTTGGGGGTTGGGAACGGATTGGGTCAAAGCCCGGCACAGGCGATGCCAATTAGGGCGGGTCCGTCTATCAAATGGGGAACACAGGCGTACAAAAGTGGAAACACGAACCGGGATGCTTGACGAGGTGTATCGGATTGTTCGACAAGCTGCCGAGGATGGAAGACAAAAAAAAAAAAAAAAAAGGAAAAGGGTACAGTAGGCACGGCTGGGTAATGGATCACCCAAGATGGTCCGGAACGGCGGTGTGCCCGGATCGCTTTACATGAAACCCAGGAAGGGAGAAAACGCCACGTCTGCACAAACCTCTGCAACGGGAAACCCGGAAACCGGTACCTGGTGAACCGCAAGCAAAACTCCGTTTGCTCCTTTTTTTCGTTGAAGCGATCACCTTTTTCTATTTTTTCTTTCCCCCCCTCTTTGTTCCGAGGACAGAAGCGGAGGTGCAAGGTGTGCTGTGTAAATCTAGGACATGGCAACGAGCCCAGGAAGGCGTTGATAATGTAATGAGGCTCTCTGTGCAGGAGATGATGAATTAGAGAGTGAAAAAGGTGTCCATCTATATTTGAAATGCGCTGCATGTTCCTCCGTCGGAATCTGCTTTTAGTTCAGTTCACATTGATTCTTTCACCCCGTTTCTCCCGACTGCAGGCAGGAGATGCAAAAACATGACGGTGATCCAGTTCCTCGCTTTAACTTTAAGATGCGCCGTTTTCCCGACTTCAGAGGTTTGTGATGTAATCACGTACTCAGGTGAAATCTGGATGAGTTCGACATGACTGAAGCTGCGAATCTGATGGTTTTAAAAGCAAGGGGGACAATATTACACCCCCGAATTGGACTTGGGGATGATGTGCAGGATGCACTGTTTTAGCACCTTTGGATTTGTCCAACCGTGCGGCGTTTTCTTTCCACCGTTCCTGCCGCTTCGTGAAGCATCGCACCCAAAAATGGCTTCTCCGCTGGAATCCTAGAATAGGTTGGAACGGTATTCTTCCAGCTAATATTAACTCCAGTCACTCTCTGGCAACCCTCTCGCTTCCTCCCGAAATACTCGGGCCTCGCGTCACGGCTGGGCCTGTTTTACGTCGCCGCTCCGATGCCAGCTCCGGCGGCCCGTGCCAGGTTCTCGCCGAGCGGAAGCTCTGCCAGCTGACTCCCCACCGCGTAAATGAAAAGCGGCGGGTTTCTCGAGGTCACAAGGTCGAGTCGAGCGAGTTTCGATCCACGCAGCGGTTTTTCCTGAGTATCTACACGACCACGGAAACCTCTTGTCGACGCCACATGTTGGCACACGGCCGGTCGGGAACGGATCGGATCTCGCCGTCGGCCGGAGTGACATTTTTGGAGCCCTTTTCGGAGCATCTCAACGCGTTTTTGACACCCTCCAAAGGGTCGGTCGCCCTAATGAATCCTTGAATGGGCCTTTAAGCGATTGATATTCAAATAATCTTAACCTGCAGGATTAGTCCATTCTGTCTAAATGGCAAGTTATGTCAGAATTAATCTGCATTTTGAGGTCACTCAAACAAGGCTGACATTTCGCCAGCCTGGATCGTCTTCGTGTCGCGTTGTGTTTGCGATAGCGGCCTATGTAAATAAGGGAGCGCTGCTCTTCTGTTCCGCCTTGCATCAGAATTTGTTTAGGATTAGAAATCTCATTTTGCCCCGAGCCCTGCTTGCTTTAGATCAGTCAGCTCATCTGCAGATCTTGGAAGCAGATAAACAGCATCTCAACGCGGGCCTCAGCGCTTTTTTCTTCTTTTTCTTGCAATTTTCCGAGAACCGGGGCGCTACGTTTGCGTCGCATCACGGGCCCGGGTCGGGGTCGTGGCGGGGGGGGGTTTAAAAAAAGGCATGTGTGCACCTGCAGGTCGTGATGGGTGCACGAGGTGCAAAAGGTGCACGAGGTGCAAAAGGTGCACGAGGTGCAAAATCCATTCTGGAAGGAAGTTCGGCGCGCCATCCCCTGTTTTTATACGGAAAGATTTAGAGCGCGTCAGTCGACGCCGCCGAAAAAAAGAGAAGCAAGGACAGCTTGAGAGGGGGAGATGAGTCAAAATCGAGTCATGGCCGTCGGTTTTGTTATGGAGCGTGACTTGAGAGTAAAGCTATTAGACCAAATCTCACTTTACCTGTCTCCGCCGCCGGACCTGGATATCAGATTTTAATGCTGACAAATCTCTCCACGGCGTATTGATTCTGTTTTATGAAAGGAAATACGGACAACGGTGGAGAACGATGAATTTCAGAGCGGGATGCTAAAGCTAAGGTTGACCTGAGTCTCCTGCAGCTTCCATTTGGTCTCCCCGACGCTGCGCCACACCCACGATTGCTATTCTTGGGCGCAAAATATGGACATTACATAATTGTCCATTCCGCGGAATTGGGCAGGTTGCACTCGGCCCTCTTACCTCGTCGCTGTGTGGAAAGGGAACTGGAATGGTACCGGATGTTCTGGCTCTGCACCGTCCTCCAATCTGTCGGGGTTGAGTCAGAACGGCCACCCGCCGACGCCGTCCTCCGTATCGACGCGAGGCTTGCGAGGCGTCGGCCGCTAATCTAGCATAACGGGGACGGAAAAATGAAGCGGAGCGGAGAGCGCGGCGGTATTAACATTTGAGCGTGGCGTGCAGGAGGAAAAGCTTTTTCCCAGCCCACTGCACCCATATGGCATTAGCACATAAAATGCCACTGTTGACATTTTGGAGGCTCGTGCGTCCGTAAGTGCACGGCTTTGATATTAGAGTCATTAAGGAAGGGGGCGAGCGGGGGGGTGGGGGTGGGGTGGGGGTGGGTGGGCTTGATCCCGTATCAATGGCGAAACATTCAAGCGCCACCTCGTCCGAAGATGCAGAGGTTCTGGTTTTTCCTCCGCTGACGGATAGACTCACGAGGTCCACGTGATCCGGAGTCCGCCCAGTTCTCCTTAAAAACCTCCAGCAATCAGGAATTCTGGGTATTTACGCGGGCGTTGGACGGGGACGCAGCAGGATTATACCTCCGCAATCATTATTTCCTCTTAACCATTTGGTACATGTCATCCTGTCGTAAATCCTTCTCCTGATAGAAGCAACAAATTAAAGCTTCTTAAAGGTCAGTTAAAGGTGACAGCCTCTCATCAGCGCCTCCCGGAGTCTCGCAAGCTATGCTTTGTATTGATTTTTAGCTTTTTCAGTTTTACATTTTCCATCCACGAGGTTTTATTGTGAGATAAGAGGAACGGCAATTTTTTTTTTAACCTCCGAAATGACTAATGAAGTTGATTTTTCTGGGGTCATTTCGGAGTCGCGTCAAAGATCTCCAGAACGTTGTTTGGAAATCATCCTCCTACCATCAGTCTGACTCGCATCACAATGAAATCCGCAGCTCATCACAAGCTTGTTTAACTTGAATGGAAGCTTGTTTGCCCAGAAACAAGCTGCAAGTAAACACCGCATTTACCTCCTGAGGTATTATGTACCTAACAACTTGGAGCTCTAAATAACACTATTGGAGCTGTGAAGCTATTTAAAGCTAAAGATTTGCGATAATTCCCAAGAGATCGGGTAACAGAGAATCAGCGGCGATATCCAGTTGGGCGTTGCGATGTTTCCTTCGTTAAAACGACGTGAAAATGATCAACGGTAACACAAATGGATCGTTTTTATTCGTTTGGTCTGAAAACGGATTAATCAGCAAGAACAAAAATGCATCATTTAACCCAACAATGTGATGTAATTGATATTTTACTCATAATAAACTTAGGTAATTAGTCGCTTATGGATAATAAGCTGTTGTCATGGCAAACTGAACTGTGTCTAATCGCGCTACAAACCACAAGTTTTCATCCTTCGGTGTTTTGGATGGAGAAATGTTGTGTTTGCACACATTTTTTATTATTATTATTTTTTTACCGCCCACATTCAGTCGAGTCATCCTGCTGTGATAACATTGTCCTACATAAAACGCACACGTCAACACATCCTGAAACGACCAGGATTGATATTCCGTTAGGCGAGGAAATCTCTGAGGAACGTCGCGTCGGCGTTTCCTCCGCGTAGTAAAACCTGTCTGAGCGTCTCTCCCGCGTGTTTCCGGTGTCAGTTTTGCGAGTTTTGCGTCGTCCGACCTGCCGTTAGCGCGTGACACACCTGTGATGCATTCAAGTACGCCTCGTAAAACTCGGGATTCCATACCGTTCGTGGACGTTGCTTAAGAGGGCGAAAACTCTTGACTAGATGACACAATCTTGACCTTGTTAGTGGGTGGAGCACCTAAAGGTCACATCCGGGGTCGGGCGTCGGTGGTTTTGGGGGAGAACACAGTGATCGCGTTGAGGTTCAGCATAAAAAGGGGATTAAAAAAAATGACATTTTCCGAGTTGCGTCCCATCAGTGGGACCCCACCCGACGGCGAACACCCCGCCCTCCTCTTGACTTCAGCCCTCACCTATCGCCTCCCCCCCTCTCCTCTCTATCAACGCCTCACCTCCCCTAAATAATCTCCCGATAAGAAATAACACAGCCGATGATTAATTACAGCCATTGTGCTCGCGGACTGATGTATTCCCTCCACACATCCATCTTTAACCCCGCCCCCCATACCCCCCCCCCACACCGCTCTCCTTCCTGTCCATGTGACCGTTTGGCTCTAAGGATGGTTTTCAGAGGGACATAAAAGCCAGTCAGCTGTAAAGCCAAATGAAAGTCGTTTGCTCTGCTCATAGTCGACTAATGTAACAGCAGCTTTAGGGACTATTGGTCTTTCTGTAGTTATGAAGTCACTCGTTCTTAAAGGCGCTGCGTAATAATTGAAAGTGATGGAAGGGAACAAAATTAGAAGGGGCATAATTTAATGACTGAGCGTTCATTTCTCTCTCCCCCCCCCACCCCCATCCCTTTTCTTTTTCTCCCACCGTTACACAATACCGACTCTCACCTCAGATAAATGGCGACAGTAATTTCGTTTTCCATTTGTGTATCACTCTTCATTCGACACGCTTTTTGGTGTTTTTTTTTTTTTTTTTTTTTTTGCGGCGTTTTGTCAGCACGCCGTTCGTTGTTTGTTTCGCTCAATTGATTAAAAAAAAGATGTTGTCTCATGCATCGTGACGGAGCGCTTCCTCCCGAGATTGCAGAGTTATTACAGAGCGGCGGTCCGGACCCCCGTTGATGTATTGTGCTGGGCTTTGGGACGAGGCGAGTTGAAAGGGAGGAGAAGCGAGGGAGGGGGGATGCTCGGGTTTTTGCGAGTTCGACGGCGAGGAAAAACAAGTCGCGCAACTTCATCATTCCACGTCCCGTCTCCTCCGACATGCCCCCGGCGGTCCTCAGTTGCACATGCATGCTGTCTTATTAGCAGGTAGCACCTTATTAACAGGTTGCCATAGCGCCGCCGCACCTTATTAACAGGTTACCATAGCGCCGCCGCACGGCCGCGGTTATCGAGGAATCGCCGCACATCTGGGGTGAAGGATGCGGGGAGGATGGTTTTTGCGTTGCCAACGGCGGCGCCTCCTTGGAGCGAACAATCTTGCAGGAACAGAAAGTCACAACGCCGCGCAGGTGGGAGAATGATCAGTGCGATCAGACGCCTGGAATAAGTGTGACATCATCCTTGTGTAACCTTTAAAAGCGGCGCGCCGATCCGGTAATATGAGCGCCGCGGTTCGCTCATTATTTGTGAAGCTGTCTCTGCGTTCAGTCCAGGTCGAACCCACAGAAAACGGAGATACAGTAATCACTCGTACATTCGCGCATCAACACGAGCGACTTTACTTCATCGGGGATTTTTAGTAGGTAGTCATGTGATACCGTACGCGCATTTTATTGGCTGACGGCATCAGGAAGTGCGCTCCGTTCCGTGAGTCTCGGACTTCCGTGAGACACTAAGGTGTTTTAGACAGTCTATCAGAGTGTGTGAAAAGGTAATACAGATGGAAGGTGGTTTAATATCAGTATGGGGAGGGAATGTTTAAATTACCCTAAATAATAAGATTAATAGTTTGATGCTATATCGCGGAATTCTTTATTCGCGTGTGGTTCCTGGAACGCGTTAATCGCCAGGAACGAGGTCTATGATGTGAAGCAGGAATTTAGCACTAAATGTTCACAAAACATCCGTGTGATGCTTTAAAAAACGTTTTTCCGAGCTCTAAACTTTGTTGAATTGACATAAACTGCGAAGCGTACGACAAAAACTAGCATAACCTAGCGTGAGCTAGCATTCCAGCGAAGAGTTTAACTCAGAATTAAGTTTTCCTGATTGATATAAAGGCGTTCCAAATACATCATTCCAAGCAGATTTGACAGCGACTTGACTTTCACGCCAGTAAATCCGTCGTTCATAAATTGCCACCGACAATAAAATTTTCTGAAGGAAGCTTTTAATACCATCAGAAACAGTTTGACTTTCAAAAAAGGACTTTTAATGCATTCCAATATTCAAGTGATCACGTATTCGCCGGATCCGTCAATCCTTTGTTGGCTGATTTCTTTCAAGCATCGAAACAGAGCGTTTCCCGATTGTCTCGTGTTAAACATGAAATCGACTTACTTCCTTCGACACGTCTGCGAGCGTGGGAATCATCTACATTTAGATTCGCCGTCAGTTCCTGCATGTCATACATTTTAAGACAGGCAGCTCGCGGACATCTTTTTTAACCAAAAAAAAAAGCGTTGTAAAAGCACAGAAGATAAATTTGCAGAATTATCTAAAGTCACAAGACATTAAAGATTCCGCTGGCGGATTCCCGTTTGGGTTCCAGCTGTGTTTCCTCTCCTACGGGGGGGGGGTGGGTGGGTGGGGGGTGGGGCAGAAGGACGGATGGAAGCAATCAGGAAATTGAATCTCGCGTGTGCATGACAATGGGTGTCGTCCAGGTGACCTCTGACGGAGCGGCCCATCCATTCACTTCTGCCGCCGCGCTCATGAGCCGTAAACGGATGCGGATTTTTGACTCCGCCCCGGTGACTCCCTCGCCGCGCCCGTATCAGCGGCAGATGTTTGATCGGAGATAAGCCGACGGGTCAATGTCGACCTCGCGGAGGCGGTCCTAGCGTCGCCCATTGTGCCAATAACTGCCGGGCGATGGGCCCTCCCCTTCGCCGCGCTCTGATTGACAGCCCTCTGCTGGCAAGGTTTATGGGGGTCAAGACCTTCCTCTCCGTCGCCTCTAATTGGCGCGCCGTGCCGTTAGATGGCGGAGCCGGACCTTGGCTGGCGGAGGGCGACGGTTATCTCCCCCTGGGCGGAAGACAAAGGAGCCCTTCTGATGAATTATCAGCAGCGTAGCCATGTTGAGGGGAAACCACCCCAAATATCCAAGTATGGCGAAGCTAGCCTTGGTAAATCCGATCCGTTCAGCACTAAACAAACAAACGATTGACCTTCAGACTGCGTCGCTCCGTTAACCCGTCCTGCTGGGAGTTAAACCTCCGGCGCCGTTCCCTCCTCCTCCCCCGCCGGGCCGGTGATTCCACGCTTACACGCTTCGCCTCGCACGCAAACGCCGCAGGTGAGCTGACCACATTTGCATAAGTCTGTGTAACCATTTAATTGCACGACCCCCCCCCCCCCCTGCCAAGCGGGACCCCCGTGAACCGTCGATTTAAGGGAGGCACTCCCTGTTTGCATGGGAATAAATATTCCTTATATGGCAGAGTGTGGCTGTGCCTGGGATTAGCGCTAAATCTTAAAATTAGCATGAAAGGCCACCATTGGGGGGGTGTCAATGGACAAGGGGGGGTTTGACCTCCACTGAATCTCTGGGGAACTACTGTTTTTCTTCTGTTTTCTGACATCATATTTGTCTGCATCTATCCTCATAATCCCTTTCCAGCTAAAATGAAATTAAAGGTGTACAAAACTGTGGTGGGACCAGCGATGTTGTTTGGTCTAGAGACAGTCGTCTTTTCCTTTTGGCATTTCCCTTCAGGGATCGCCACAGTAAATCAATTGCCTCCATCTAACCCTGTCTTCTGCATCCTCTTCTTTCACACCAACTACCTTCATGTCCTCTTTCACTACATCCATAAACCTCCTCTTTGGTCTTCCTCTAGGCCTCCTGGTCTAGAGACAGTGTCACTGAGGAAAAGACAGGAGGCAGAGCTGGAGGTAGCAGAGATGAAGATGCTGAGGTTCTCTCTGGGAGTGACCAGGAAGGATAGGATCAGGAATGAGTACATCAGAGGGACAGCACATGTTAGATGTTTTGGAGATAAAGTCAGAGGCCAGACTGAGATGGTTTGGACATGTCCAGAGGAGAGATAGTGAATATATTGGTAGAAGGATGCTGAGTTTTGAACTGCCAGGCAGGAGGTCTAGAGGAAGACCAAAGAGGAGGTTTATGGATGTAGTGAAAGAGGACATGAAGGTAGTTGATGTGAGAGAAGAGGATGCAGAAGACAGGGTTAGATGGAGGCAACTGATTCGCTGTGGCGACCCCTGAAGGGAAAAGCCGAAAGGAAAAGAAGAAGATCGTCATAATCGCTCCACACACTTTTCCATCAAACTCAACTTTTATTATTCCTGGAAAACCCTGGACAAACAGCTCTCCTGCTTTTCCTGCTTTATCTTTACCGCCTGAAGTAACGGATAATCTCTTATCATCATAGCCTCCCTTTGTACTTCACTTCTCTCGCCATGAGTCGTCTCGCCGTAAAAATTTCTGACGTCTCTTTCAATGATTTTTCGATCCTGGCGTGGAGGAACGAGTACATTTTAATTTGAAATTTTCTTGGTTTTGATAAATATTTATGCAATCAAAGAGTCACGATGGAACCTCAGATGAAAATTAGCCGTATAATCAGGAAATGGATTATGCAAATTTAAGATCAATTGCATTTCCGTGTTTTCCAGAAATTACACTTTGTTTCCTTGAAATAAAAAAAAACAAAACAAAAAAAAAAACACCTTTCGGCCATCCGCGTGAGTTTGCTCGAGAGCCAACGGGGTTCCTGATCTCCCTCCAGCGGGTAACAAGCTTATTTTCCATATGTAGCCAGGTGCGTGTTTCAAGATAGAGCCTTAACAGCGTGTCGTGGCGGTGAATTCCAATCGAGCCCAACCCAGGTACAATGGCGCTGTTATGAATGCAACCCGTGATGTTGATGGCATCCGTATCGCACTCAGAGGGATGGGGAAAAAAAAGAGGCTGACATCTGTTTCAAGCACACTCCAGCCTTTACATCTCCCCACAAAGTCATGGGTTGGGAGGCGCACGTCTGGCTTTCCTAGATTAAAATGTGTCAACAAGCTTAACTGCTGGCTTTGAAACTTGCCTCTTTCCCTTTTGTAATTCCCCCGATGGTTGGTGAATTTCCATTTTCTTACGCGCAGACGTGCCGCCCGCGACAATACGGGCCTCTTTCCCTCCCCCAATACCGAAGCGTCACCCGATGATAGATTTAAAGGAAATTACACCTGATTAATATCAGTTCCGTCGTGATTCCAACCCCAGCGGCTATCTCCGTTAGCGCCGATTGGCGCCGTTGGGGAAACGTGAGGCGATGTCCGTTCTCGGGCGCTTGATAATCCCACACAGTGCTCCTGGAGAAAGGGGGGCGGGGGGGTTGTTGTTGTTTGCTAGCAAGCCAGCGCTTTGGCTACCTCATCCTGTTGGACTTTTTTAAGGTTTTTTTTTTTTTAGTTTAGTTACGGGGATTACTCTTTTGGACCAGCATTAAAGACTACAGTGGGAAGAGGAGAGGAAGAGGCAGCTGGGCTTAAGGATAGGCTAAAAGAACGAGTGTGGGGGGGTTGGATTGTATAAAAGTTGAAGGGAGAGATGGAGGTGTTGAGTTACTTAGGAAACATTCCCTTTCTCCGTCGCCGTCTTCTCTTTTCACGGCTGAAGGTCAGGATAAATAATCGATGGCATTAAAAAGAGCTCCCCCCGGTCCACCGGTCCACTTGGTCCCCGCGGACAATTAAACCCCCCCCCCCCCCAACCCCCGCCCCTGCCCGAGTCGTTAATGTTCAAGTAGCCTGGAAACCCCTCACCATTGTTCCATCTCAATGCGAGGAAATCCAATGCAGGCTTGAGGTTTTTTTCCGCCACGGTCGGGTCATGACATTGACGGGCGGGGTTGGGGGAGGGATCCGCCCGTCGCTACCTTGCCCCGCCCCTTCCCCGTCACCGCCTCACTTTACAATTATCTTTAAAATTGAGCGACAGCGACCGCAGGGGAGGGATGATGCGCAGCGCGTAGAAACGCAACGCGAAGGCTTCCTCCTTCTCGGCAGGCCGTGTCACTATCAATAGCGACACCTTGAACAATCCAGTCGGTGATATTGAAAGTGCTGTGTGTCAGCAACCCCGCCTGTGGCGCTCCCAGAAGGCGCCGGCTCCCCCGGTGGCAGGTCACACTATAAAAAGAACAATCAGAGTGGCCTGATGGAACTAATTTCATCTGGCCTTTAATGTTCCCGGCCCTCCCGCCTTTCCCTCACCCATCCCGGTTCCTCCCCACACACGTGGGTTTATTTATACCACCTTGTTGTCGGTACCTCTCTCCCCCATCCCCCACCCCCCGCCCGCCCGTCTCACCTCTGCCTACCCTCTCTTCTCCTGGCTCCTCTGTTCTCGTCAGGCTTTCCTTACCTTTTGCTTTGCAGTCACGTTTCATCTCGGTGCATGACTCATTCTGCTCAATAAGCTCCAAAGTAAGCAGATTTGTCCATCCTCTCCTCCCCCCCCCCCTCTCTCTCCCTCCTCCCTCCCTAAGAAGGCTATTGTGATTCACCAAGGAAACCCTTCAGAGCAAATATTCTCTGGGCATTTCATGTATAAACATGTCTGACTTTCCATCACCGGAGGAAAGTGTGTGTGTGTGTGTGTGTGGGGGGGGGTGAAAAAAAAAAAGCAAAAAAAAGCCTTTCCGTAACGCCGTGATTCAGGACGTAACAACCAACAAATGTTTTGATGCATTGGTCTGAGCCGTTCGGTCGAGTTAATGCCAAGTGTGATAAATAGATTAGTCTCTAGATGGTAGCCTCAAACGCATTTCCTCCATCGCTTAAGGCGAAGTTGTCATTCCTGCTAATTTGCCGGGATTTGGCTGCCAAGAGTCCGACTGGTGATGAAAGAAGTCATCCCCTTTAGCATTTAGACAGAAATAAACAAATCTACATTCTCTATTAATATACATATATCTTAACCGAACCCAAAATCCTTCCTTCGGATGCCATTGTCAGGATTTAAGGGCCTGACCTCGATGTCATAAACGTCGAAAGCATTAGCGATGCGCATTTACGTAACATTCCCGTATATAAATCAAGTGCAGTAATCCTTCGCGCGTTCAAGCATCAACACTCGTAACTTCACCTCATCGTGGATTTTTAGTAGGCAGTCACGTGATACTGTACGCTCATTCCATTGGCTGACAGCATCCAGAAGTGCGCTACGTTCTGTGAGTCTCGGAAAGCTACGCACTTCCGTTAGACACGAAAATGCTTGATAAAAGTGTGTAAAAAGGTGACAAAGACAGAAGTTGGTTTAATATCAGTATGGGGAGGGTTCATAAATGTTTAAATTACCATAAATAATAAGTGCAGTATTTTCCGCATTATAAAGCGCACCTAAAAGCCTTTAATTTTCTCAAAAACTGACAGTGCACCTTGTACTCCAGTGCGCCTTATATATGAAAAAGGTTTAAAATAGGCCATTTGTTGAAGTTGCGCCTTACAGTGCAGTAAATACTGTAGTTTGTCGCTATATTGCAGAAAGTAACATAGCACACTGTATAGTGGAGTCCTTTTGGAGCGACGTACACCAAACAAGTAAATAGGCCGCGGTTGCGACGCAGCAGAAGGGAATGCAAACATTTTTTTTTGCGTGTCTTTCTTTCATATATCATCAGCTGCCCGGCTCCTAAATTATAAGAACAAATCATTAGGAATGTTGACAATGCAATATAGCAGGACTCTGGTACCACTCAGCAAAAAGTGCCTCACTAAGCAATGCAAACAACAACTTCAATTATGTTTTTCCTCTCCACCCCCCCCTCCTCTCTTCTGTCACACGGCCATTTATTGGCTCAGATGATGTACAGTACGCTGCACTGGAGCATGCATATGGAAGGGCTGGAGAATTTTAGATTACAATTGATTTTCCTCCCCTTGGGAAGTAGAAAAAGTCAAAAATTGTTACTTGCACATTTATGAAATAGATTTAGTCTGTTGACATTGAAGGCTATTTGATAAGTAATTAAATAGTCTTTACCCAAGACAAGGTGACAGGTAGCTCTGTCATTCCCCCCCATGTCGAGCGCCTCTGTAATGATGATATACAGCGCCGAGCTTGTTGTTTTGTGTCTGCTGCCATAAAGGGAATACATCATTTTTTTCGCGGTTTCACCACAGAATTGCATTAGTATTTGTCAGATGTGTTCATTTGTGCCAATTATCGAAGACTTTCAGGCGGAGTCGGTGACAGAAAAGCGCTGGGAATGTATGCGTTACGTCAATTAATGTACAATATGCTTTGCGGGTTGCGGCGTATTTACATTTACGTGCCTCGGGAGGCGGCGCGAGAGGAAACCCTCGGCGGCGGCGGCGGCGCCCCACGGCTGGCAGGGTCTGCTGATTAATGACTTATCCCTGCCTGGTAGCCTCAAACGGGCAAGAGGCCACACATCTGCGTGTCACTCAGGTCTGACATCGCCTCCCAGCCCGGCTGCCGGTCGCTCTCCGGGGGGATTTTCCAGATGTTCCAAGGTTTACCGACGTGACGCAAAGGCCGCTGTCGCCAAATCTCTTCCCCTCCTTCCTCCCCACACCCCCTCCCCACACCCGACTTTGCTCCTGTCGAATAACTTTTCCTTAAAAGTTTGGAGTCGGTTCTCGCTTGCGGATTTAGTCTTTATCAGGTTTGCTCCAGATGTTGATTTGACTCGCAGGTATTCGCGATAAAGTTTGGTTCGTTTCCACCACAGAAGAAGATGCAGCGTTCACACAGGAGCATGGGGGGTGGGGGGGGGTTGTTCTGTGCCACATGCAATAGGGACCAGATCAAAGTAGGACCTGTGGGTATTAAGTATCAATAGGTTATGATAAAAGTTCAGCAAGCAAAGCTCATATATTGTTTCTCTCCCCGAAGGGAGGATAATTTATAAAACCTCCTCGGCTACCTTTTGTGCACATAGTCGATTTTACACCGAAGCCGCCGCTTCCAAGCATGCGACTGTGTGTCGATGCCATTTTTATAATCTCAGTTTTCCCTTATTTCCCACAAATAAAGGAGGGGGGAGCGAGGGGGGAACTCATAATGGAATTCAGCCAAGGCATTGGATTATAAATGAGGTCTGCGGCAGGCTTCATAGCGTTATTTAGATTCCTGTGTACAGAGACCCGTGTCCCAACTCCCATCAGCACTGCGACAGAATCAAATGTGAATATAAGCTGATATAGGGAAATTGGTTTGTAATGTGCTGATGCTTTGGAGACCCTGCACACAGGCGAAAAGAGAAAAACAGCATTTCTTTGGCGTAACGTAGTGATGTTTTAATTACTTGAATTGGAATGATAACACCCACCCCTCCCATTCCGGAATAAAAACAACTTAAGAACGGGTTAGACTGAAATTCACCTCGCTTTATTTATTTTTCATTTTTATTTCACTGAAAGTCGATTACATATCTCAACTAAAAAAATTTTTTTTGATGCTTTTGTTCGGAAGGAGCGGCTCATGGACTTCATTTATAAGTAAACGTAACATACAAACAAACATGTAGGTAACAACATAAATTTTTTTTTTTTTATCAAATATGCTTATTTGTGTGTAACAGTTTGTATGTGTAAATAATTCTGCTCTGAGACGTTAAAAATAACCCGCTCACTGTTGATAATTAAATGGTGAATAATCTACACTGTAGGTTCATATGTTTGTAGATCTGATTATGACGAAGTCAGTGTCGTTCCATGATGAAGAAAGTTCAGTGTGATGAACTCCTCCTCAAAATCTGGTCCCCCGAACATTAATGTGGCGTTCTCCTGCGGTTCCAACCGATTCACATGCTTGACGGCGTAACATGCAAACGGAACGGGCGAGATATTTAATCCATTAAAGGTAATTGAGACCGGAATGTCGCGTTAAAGCCGGTCTGTGGGATTGAGCTCCGAGAGGGAAATTGCAGGGATTAGAAAAATCTCAACCATATATATATATATATATTTCCAAGTTGAGAAAACCCTGCAGAAGGTCCTTAAACCGGGCCTAAAATTACCTTGTCAATCGAGTAGCAGCTGCAGGCTGGTTTTCTGATCATCTCGGTGGCACATGAAGAAAATAGGGATATATATACGGGTCAGAACGAGCGGCGCCGGGATAGCGTTCAGGACCATGTGTCTAATAGAAGGGCTTTAATGAGAAGAGGCTAAGACGCTTCATTTTGCAGTGACAGCCAGTCAGACAGGAAGCAACCCACCCCCCTGCCCCCTCCATCACCACCACCCTTCCTGCAAACACCCAAAACTGCTCTTCCATAATTTGTTTTCACGATGCAGACGCCGTTCCGAAGAAAACAGCGACGGGAAAAACTGCAAACAAAGTCAATTTCTTCATTTCTAAAGTTGTCAGCTTTCTGTCAATAGTGTGCTTAAGACTTCTGCTTACAAGCCCGACAAATGTAAATATGAAGCGGCGGTTGCCAAGCGCGCTTTGAGGATGACAAAATAACAGCTCGTTCCGACAGCGCCTTCCCCGTGCGCTTTCAACGCGGTAAAAAATTAGCACAGCGGAGAGAAACGATGCTAAAAAACAAACAAAAAAAAATGTCAAGGCGCGCCGCCGAACAATCACACAGTCAAATGACGAAACGAGACGGCGCGGAGATAAATCACATTACGGATCTCCGGGGTAATACTCCTCGTGAACGGGACGGCCTGCTTTGATACTTCCATTCCCAATTCTCCAAACGCCGCCCTAATGTTGTACCGAGGGGGGAAAAATGTGAAACGTCTCGATGCATTTCCTTCATTTACCCGCCCGTTATGTTCCCGTAGAACGAGTAGCTCCACCTGGTCATGCCGACACGTGCTGGAATCAGTCGATTCGAGTAACGGTCTGATTGCTTGAGTGAATTTGCACCAATCGTATTCTTGCGAAGAGAGACTGATTCATCAGCTCAAATGGCGATCTCATCAGACGGGTGGTCACGAGCCGGGAAGGGCGGCGGGAACCTCGCTTTTGTTTACCCGGAGGCGTTCTTGTCATCCTTATCTCTATCGTGTATTTCAACCTCGAGGCAGTTGTTAGTTTGATTTCCTCAACGGAAAAGTTCTGATGACTCCTCTTCATCAAGAGTTTAGGAGACGACGCTTTATAAGAATAGGGCAGGCAGAAGCCAAGGGGCGATAACGGGGATCTCCTTCTCTATGTAGTGAAAACATGTCTCCCTGTTAGGCGACCAGGTTCTCTGATGATCATTACCGCAAACCCCTCCAAATCCTTCTGGCCCGGCTCTCTCGCGTTCCCAGCCTGGATAAATACACCGTGGGTAATTATAGCCGGGAAGCGTGTCATAGAAGAGCTGTCAGAACTGTAATTGCTAGAGGGATGGTGGGCTATCGAGAAGTGAATCATGTTTCTGGTGCCACGGCGGTGGCAAGGAGTGACTTTGATTATAAGGAAATGGGTGCGAGATGGAGGTTAACACCCAGCCCCTCCCAGCATCGTGCTTTTAACGCAAGATTAGCAGAAACGTGGCTCGGTAAATACCCCCATGTGAAGTGAATGCCTCTTTCTCCCCCACCACCTCGACATCACTTCCTCTCCCTCTCCGCCAGTGCCAGAGTATTTAGTCTGGAGGGATATTAGAGTGCACTTGTCTCGGCTTAGAAAGTACCTGTATCACATCAAACATGAGACGAGAAATGCCTCTCATTTTGTTGGAAGAAAATTGCCACGGGTAAATGCGTACGCTATAGCGTGCTCGCTCCGTTTTCGTGAATTGGCCGTTTCTGCTCCAGAAGCTTTGAGGGAGGAGAAGAGAAAGAGAAAAGGATTGAACTCCAGCCAAAAAACGGGATTTTAATTTCTAAGAAATTCCCATCGGTTCGGGGGGGGGGGGGGGGGGGAACGAGAGGACACAAAGACGAGGATGAGAAGAAGCGGGAGAGGACCGGAATCACGACTTTCAAATGAACAGCGAGTTTCTTCTCGTCGGTGATTGCTTGTGAAAATTACAAGTCATAATGTCATCAGGAAATCAATGGGGACTATAAAGGTAATCATAACAGTACAGCGTGTGTGAGCTGGGGCTAAATTGCTACTCTATCGCTGCTACCCCCCTCAGCGGGTAATTGCAACGGACAACCTGAATCAAGTCCGCCCATGCCGAAACACTTTCCATACATCTCCCCGCGCCACCGAGCTAATTGCATTTCTTGGAGTTGTTGTGCCACAACACCAAATATCGATTTGAATGCTAAACACGAAATCGGTGGGTGAGCGTTAGCATGTCGGCGTGTCGATGCGAATAGACTGACCGCCACGACGTGGGTGGAAAAGTGATCCTAAAGCACGGTTGGCATTAAAAATCTTTCCAAACATTGTCGGCATTTTGTTGAAGGGAAAATGAATTTGATTGAAAGTGGCACACAAGTGGCCAGTATTAATCGAGCGTGAAATTTGTCTTAATCCGTCCACCGGCTGGGGCGAGCGCCGACTTCATGGCATTATCGCCCAAGCATTTGGTGGATCTGGGATTGAGTATGAGGTGGCTGCCCGCCACTGCCAAAAGATCCCAGGGGCTCGAAACGTGTTTTTGAGGATTCATTTACCTCCCCACTACATGATAGGAAACATGTATCGTAGGCAACCACCCCAATCATCTAACTATAACCATTAAGACACTGACTCTATCTGGCCTATCTCCACTCTCTCTCTTTTTCTTACCCTGTTCTTATCTTCCTTTTATTTCTTTTCCACCCAACCGGTCAAGGCAGATGGCCGCCCAAAAGAGTCTGGGTCCTTCCTGGAGTTTCTTCCTCAATGAGGGAGTTTGTCCCCGCCACTGTCGCTTATGCTTGCTCTGGAGGGTTCAGTTGGGTTTTTCTGTCTGTTAAAGCGCTCTGAAATGTCTGTTGCCATGATTAAGCGCTACATAAATAAAACTTGATTGATTGATTTGATGGGGGATGGCGTGAATCACAAATCATTTTCAAATCAAGACTTCAAGGCACTGATTCCAGCCGGTATGACGACAACGTTCGTGGATATCGCCACTGTAGTATCGTCTAATTCTCAGGCTAGCGGTCGAAAAAACAGTATGACTTCCAGATCGCCCAAACAGAAGCGTCTGAGGCGGTCGGTTTGCTCGTGAGCTGCTCTTCTTCTACTTCTCGTCGTGCTTTTAGCATTTCATCACCGATAACTTTGTTTGTTTACTCAGGCGGCGCCGCCTTCTTCCCCGCCACATGCCATCTTATTACCGGAGACACTTGTAGCAGCTCTCGAACAAACATAATATTGTCACACATGGACGCCAATAATTGTGAACTCCGTCAAAGCATGGGCGTGCTGTCGAGGCAGGGGCCTCGTGAAATCACAGCTGCCGCCGCCGCCGCCGCCGCCTCGCCCGCGTCGCCCGCCTCCCGCCACGCGGAAGAAGGATTCCGTTTGCGCGGAGAGAGTCGCTGTCACGGGAACCTAACCATCTCTGATTGCATTCTTCAAATGGTCTGTTTTCATATGCCGTTGTTGTGAACAGATGTGTTGTTTGGAACAGATAAGAGCTAAAGCGTGATGTGTACATGCGTTATACCCCGCCTTTTAATGTGCTCGCCGAGGCTCCCGTCCCTGGCTCTCCACCTCAACAGGTAACGCACGCTGCTCTGTTTGTGTTGCGGCGGCGGCAGCTTGTGAGTTGTTGGCGCCTTTGAAATGGAAACTTCAGTCGTCGTCTTTCCCCCAGACTTCCTTGAAGTTCACTTTTTCTTTTTTTTTTTTTTTTTTTTGGAAGGTCTCATTCTCGTTTCATGATAATCAAGCAATACACAAGACAGTTCCTCCGCTATCCTCTCTACGGAGAAGCACATAATCTAATGCACAGGCCCTAATGGTACTATAAATATTCTGCGTTCAGCAAAGCTGGGCCGCTGTGTAATCTACCCGTGAGGGATTCGTAAGTTGCTTGACTGATGGATCGCGTTGGAAGGTAAACAGGACCAGAAATGAAGTGCGGTGTGGAGTTTCTTCTCCTCTGAAAATGCCGTCTTGTCTCTGCGCACGCCGCTCTTCATCTCCTTTCCCCGACTCGGCTACCGGAGGAGGGAGGGGGGGGGGGCAACAGACGGCGTTCAATCATCACAGGATCCGATGGCTGTAAATTGTGTTTGCGTGCAGGAAATGCATAATCGGCGGCGGCATCTTCTTATTCATAATCTTCTGTGTGACTCCTTTTTGCTTAATGCATTCAGGTTCTTAGAGGAGGAAGAAGACGAGGAGGTGGCGGTGGTGATCTCCAGTTGGGTCAGCGTGCGTCATTTACATTTTTCCGGCACACCCCATCCTCCCCTACTCTATCCCTCTGCACGCACACCCGACATCCCGCTCGGATGTTCGGCTTATGATTAGGTTGTGTGTTCGCACGAGTCATCATTTTATCCAGGTTGTCGCCGCACCACAGTTCACCTGGCCGGCCCGGCGAATGTTATATTCATGAAGCGGCGTGCAGAAGTCTTTTTTCGACCAGTGGCCCCCGTGACAGCATTGGAATTCAGACATTGAAGGCAGCACTTGGAAATGCATTACACCCTGCTGGGAGACATTAGAGGGCTCCTCTTGGCCACAACAAACATTTTGGAATATGTCAGCGCAGGATTTTTGTGTTTATGTGAAATTGAGTGCACTAACCAGGTCACAGTGGACCTATAAAAAATGCCTTATTATGCATGCTGCTATGCATCCCAATTATGCATAACGCTGCACTATTGGAGAAATACATATATTGTAAGCTCCTGCATGTTTTCCATTTCATCGGTGAACGTGAGCGTTCCGATTCGACGCAATCCGGAGTGGGGGAAAGTCCAATCTGGGCTTTTTTCAAAATGACCTATCTGTAATTTCCTCATCATAAATAAAATATGCATAAAATATTCTCCTCACCGAGTCAGAGCGCCCTCTGTTGGAGGGACCTGGAAGTCGCACATTCTACCTGGCGACCACCTGTCGACCGGAAAAGACCAGGAAACTAGTCATAGTCTTTGTTTGAAGAGAGTCCAGGTCCATCCGAAGCAACTACAGGAGAAATTGACAAAAATCTTAATTTGGATGGATGGATGAGACAAATAGATAGATATATTATTACCAATTATACACAGACGTTATCGGTGTATAATAATAATATATAGGTTACGTAATCAAAGATAAAGAATGAAAGAAATGCAAAAGACAAGCTATGTCTACGAGAACGAGATCCGGTCTCACTGATGTTGTATCCATCCATTATTATAATTATTATTATTCCCGAAACATAATTTGTTCACTAAATTTGAAATTCAAACAATAAATCCACATTTCCCCTCCAGATTTGGTCCTTTTTTTTTTTTTAGTAGTGTTTCCTCCATGTCTGCTCCACCTCGATGAAGATGGAGAATTTCCATCGAATCCCTCGGTCGGACTGGATCCGATCACCTGCTGAAATAATTCTTATGATCCTGGAAGTTTTTATTTCCTCGTTGAAGGTGATGAATGCGGCTGCATGCATTATCTCATGTTAAATCCTGGCGTGCTGTAATTTCTCTCTGACATCTTGGAAATGGGCTTTTCTGGAGAGATCCTCTCTCTCATTCCTCGAAAGTTCATCACTCCCTCCTTCCTCGCTATTTTTTAAACGGCTCCCGTGGCCGAATAATTGCATTCTCTCTACCGTCGCTCTGGTTTCCAAATACGTTACTGACTCCACTCCCAGCTCACATGGGAGGTTTTTTTTTTTTTTTTTTATCCTTGAATACTTCTTTGAAGCAAGTTGCCATGAAATTGGTGGGATTTCCCTTTTCAAGACTTTTGGGCCGGTCCAAATACCCGTAGATTTAACTTTGGGATGTGGGTCTCTAAAGCCTTTTCTCTCAAATAATTGTTCTCCTTTCGGACTAACTGGGATATCTCCAGCGAGGTTATCCGACTCTCTGTGCTTGAAAGGGCTTCTTGGAGTCCGTGGTTTTCTTCTTTACATTCATTCCAGTCAGCTTTCGTGGAGTTAAGAAGAAGCGGAGGTTTGTTTATCTTCTCTTCCCACACATTTATCAGTTACTTCTTTTAGCACCATTTACACCGAGGGTATTTTCACACACCGTCCTTTAAGGTGCGGCGGATGAATCCAACAAAATAAAACGATATGACCTGCATTAAAACTGTTTTATTCTAAAAATGATGAACTTTATTAGCAGCGTCCTGGTAACGCCACGGCAACATTTGTTTTTTGTTCATTCTGCTAGCTTGGGAGTTTCAGTTTTGGCGGTAATGTATTTTGTGTTAGCGGCCGAAGCTGTCCCTTTAAGAAGGTAGTCATGTGACCGAGGCAAGCATCTCGACAAGCGTCAAGAGTGACTCATAAACAAATATGGGGAATTCCCTTATTTATAACAAAACATCGTTCAGAACCAGATCAGAAAGAAAGTAGAAATAATGGAAGTTCTAGATTCTTTCTGTGTGACCCGGTACCGACTGACCCACGGACCGGTACCGGATCACGACCCGGGGGTTGGGGACCACTGCTTTTTGAACCAATAACTAGTGCAGTAACATACTTTAACTTTAGCACCAAAGTACAGTATTTTCTGCACTATAAGGCGCACTGGACTATAAGGCGCATCTGATTATAAGTCACACCTTCAATGAATGGCCTATTTTAAAACTTTTTTTTCGTATATAAGGCGCACTGGATTATAAATCGGTTTTTTATAGAATTAAAGGCTTTTAGGTGCGCCTTATAGTGGGGAAAATACTGTAATATATATTGCCACTCCCTTCCCATCCTCACACGGATTTGGTGTCTGGGTTTAGTCGAGACACTTCCTGACAAGGCCAGGAGCAGATTGCTCTGCAGTGTATATTTACGCATACAAATCCAGGAAGTGATGCCATTGGACATATCGCTGCGGTTACATAGCAACCGATTTAAGATATAATGTTCGCTCATGATAGACAAATTCACCGAGACTGGATAGGTGACCTCAGAACCAGCTGTTTTCCTCTCATTGTACAACACAAGCACAAAGTGGAATGGCGGTAATTACTACCCAGCACCACCTCATTGAGCCGTCGAACACATTGCTAATGTAATCACACGACGCCACACACTCTTATGGGCCGGGCTTAATGTGGAGTGTGTGTCATTTGAGAGCCCGCTGTCACAATAAGAGGTTCCGGCTGGTTTATAAAAGCACGTGTTTATCGCATCGTGCATTAGGGCCATTAGCCGCCGCGCTAGCTCAACCTAGCTCAACCCTGGGGGTCATCCCTCAAAGTGAAACCGAACTGCTTGACATGACCAAAAATTGACTCTCCTCAGAATACTCCAGACCTAATGGACGTCTCCGTAATTGACATCGATACCCAGGGACGAGCCGGTGAGTCCACCGGTGAGTCAACGGCGGCTATTTCTGTCCTCCCGTCTCATGTTTGGTCCATGTTTAGATGCACCTCCATTAGGGTTGGCGTTGGAGGAGGGTGGGTTCTCGTCATTTTTCCTCTCTAGTTCTGGAGCCGTTGACTCTTGATTAGGTAGAAACGGCTCACGGTTAGACATCGACGCAAGATTCGGACGAAGCAACAGACGCACGATGTTTTCAAGTGTCGTCATGATCGATAATCAATCTGAACAATCTGAGAAAAGCGACTCGTCCCGACGGGGGATTTTGAAGCTCCAGAGGCGACCGCTGGAGGCCGACGCCGCTGATGCTCTACAATATTAATGCTTATGGAGCCCATCAACTCTAATTACGCCTGCCTCGCTCCGTCCTACCAAGAGCACCGCTGAATATTAATGTTAAGCAACTCTGAACGGTAACATCTTCATCAGTGCAATAACATCATTAACAGTGGTGCCTTTCTGAATAGTGATTGATCCTGGGGTTTGGCAGGGTTCAAGGTTAGTGGCGAAGACGCGTTTAGCGATACCTCTCCTGGTTCCTCTATTAGATCATTACGCCTTTGGAAGTACGCGTCCGCCGTCCCCGGTTCTTTTTTTTCCCTGACGGGGCCAAATTTAATCAGCACTTGTATGTTTTCCTTAATTTATCCACACGCAGAGGAGGCAGCACGCCATTATCATGCAGGAAAACATTGGTTGTCGCTTGATTAGGCTAATGGGAAAGCACACGCGAATATAAAACATTCAACGTTATTGAAATTAGGCTTAATTGCTGATGGCATCTCAGGTTAATTTGTATTCCCCCCCCGCTATGAAACGTGTTTGTTTTTGCATCCGAGCGGCTTTTCGATGCCCAGTGTGATGTCACTGAACTCAAGACAGTCAGGACGCGGCGTTCCCCTCTTCTGATTGGCCCATCAAGATGCAGTGAGGAGAAGGCGGAGTCAGAATCCTTGACCCTCAAAAATTTTTTTTAAATAAATTTGACGGAGCTTGTTGTCATGCATCTCGCTTTCTCGACAACTTATTCATTCCGAACTCGTTCTTAATTGTGAAGGAGGAAAAAAAACAAAACACCACAAAGATAAACGCAATTTACCAACAGCGTTCCTGTTCCACTGCTGGTGGATATTAACAAAGTAAGGAATGCACTGAAGTGCTCATTATCATCATCACAATGACACATTAAAATGATGCATGTGCATCATTGAATCGGTTGTAATAATTTAATAATACACGACTGAGAAATATCGTTTTTAAAGGGGCCGTTAGCATCAATCTGCTGATGATTTGTTAGCGACAGTTTTTCCCCCCTCACCTTTTAATAATCTGGCCCATTTTGCCCTCCGCTCCTGTCCCGAACTTTTGTATTTTTTTTTCACTTTTGGAGCTAATTTAAAGTAATTTTAGTGTAACTTCAACAAATGTCATCTCAAGGGAGGAGCAGGAAGTCCATATATGTACATATGAGCACCTTAGCGTTAGCATTCTGACACAGTGACTCATTTTAGAGGATTGACGATGCTCCATTCGCTCCCGCCGACCTGCAATGAAGCTAAAATATCCTGGGTTTTGATTGCTGTCTGATTCCTGTGCCGCATGCCGAACTCGTTTGCAGGACTCCGCGGTGACTCATGAAGTCACCGCTGAGCGTCTCGGAATAGCATCGGATGACTATATCAAACCGCCGTTGTCAAAACGAACGCGAGAACTCCGAAAGTCACAACCGTCGTCTTTCTCCGAAAAGTTTTGACCTGCGGTTTTGTTCGTCCAGTTTGAGGAAGAAACTGTCCTCCGACCAGCAGGGGGCGATCATTCCGGAACGATCAACGTTTGTATTTACTGAGCTTTTGTTGAGGCTTGTGGGTAACTTCTCGATCCCATATTTGTGGGATAACTATTCTTGATTTATTTTTCTGTGCAGTTTTGCCATAAAAGCCATTTTTCACATTAAATGTATAATTTGATGCCTTTGTTTACCCGGATGTACGACTCGCGTGACAACAGCAACCCGTCATAAGCGAGGCATCTGCCGCAGGAGATGTAGGTCTGGGCAGCGATGTGGAAGAGAAGGCTGGACTGAGATTTAAAAAGAATTTAGCCTATCTGTGGCAATTATCCAACGTGTGACAGGTTAGAAATATGATAATGGCCGAAAGTCCTCATGCAGAACAGAGTCATAAATGTGGGAACCAATGTGGCACGAGGAGCCTCAGCTTCCTGGATGGTGGCGGGGGATAAGAAACGCGCTGCAAAAAAAAAAAAAAAAAAGTGAACATGCAACAATTTTTATTTTTATGAAAGCAGTAATTCTTATAAATCACCCAAGATATCGCCGAGGTCACATTTATTATTCTTACTCTCGCAAATGAAAACGCACTGCCGCCACAAACCCACCAGTCGTAGATGTATTACATTACATATTGATGTGCACCTTCGTTTTATAAAAGTAATTTATTTCTGATTTCCCCACAGGGATGCGGAGATGAAACAACTGTTTTATCACCACACCCACTCTTCTCTTCTTCATCTCATTCTTCGTCTCTCTTTGATTTTATTTTTTCTTTTTGTGTGTGTGTGTTTGGAACATTTTGCAACCTTCAAAGAAAACGCGTTGTGAGATCGCGGAGCGTGCTTTTATTGTCGAAGTTGACTTTCATTTTTATGCTGACCATCCCTTGGAAGTGATAATAGAAATTGCGAGGCGATCTTGTTAAAACTCCGCTCTTCTGCTTCTGCGTAGGCTTCTTCTTCTTCGTCTTCTTCTGTCTTCTTCGATTCTTCTGCTTCTTCGTCTTCTTCTTCTTCTGCCTTCTCTTCTTCTTCTTCTTCTTCTTCTTCTTCTTCTTCTTCTTCTTCTTCTCTTCTTCTTCTTCTTCTTCTTCTTCTTCTTCTTCTCCTTCTTCTTCTGTGGTCCCGAGCTGAGTGCCTTCGTCATCTGAAGAAGGGCCTCAGAAAGGATGTTTACATAGGAGACTGTGCACATAGTCCTCTCTGCTGCTTCCTCATAGCGTTCTTTTTCCAGCATGCATCAGGATTGGTCTGCCAGCAAAGCAAATAGGCGGTAGGCGTCTCTGGAGCGACACGGCAGGAAGGGCGATGGAGGTTGATGTCTCGTTAGCGGGGTTTTTTAGCGGCTAACGGATGCGAAATACTTGAAACTTTAATTTGATGCCTTCAAAATGTCTTCAAAGGATTTTTTTGATGTTGATCTGTGAGGTCATGTGATCCCAAATTTTTTAAAATGGACATAAATTGGTGCACTAGCTCTGATTTATTTAATTGCATCGAACGACATAAAGAAATGGTTGATGAAAAGTGTGACATCATACAGACATCTCATAATAGTCCGAATGTTATTCAGGTTTTTAAATGTGTAATACTTGATGGAAACTATTCTCATCTCCGAGAGTTTCCGTGGAAACACATCCTTGAACTATCTCCATCCCGACTTGGACAGACAGGAAGGGAGTCTGGTTCAAACCTCAGAAGCAACATCTAAACGTGGTTTATTTGAACGTCTCCTTTCCTTCCCTGGTAACTTTGCAGGCAACAGTTGTTTTTTCTTCTTCTTTTCAGTTTTTCAAAGAAAGTAAATTTTGAATTATTTAAGCCACCTTTGCGATATCGTAGTGGAATTTGTGTAATTCGAGGGAAACCGCGGCGCCCCTCTGGAGGAGCTCAAGTATTTGCTGAATAATGTATGCTTCCAGCGTAAGACGGGCAGCTGCTGATAAACAGCGACTGAGACTCCAGATTACGGCGGACCGTGTGACCTTTGCTTTCATGAAAAATTAAGTGGTCTGATATCGAGCAGATGAGGCTTTATTTAGCTGCGAACCTTCACTCGTCGTCGATGTGGCTTGTTTTATCATCAAAGGTTGAAAATCTCTTCATTATTAATCGACCGTTTATTGAGAAAACCGCTTTGTGGTTGCGGTTAATGACATTTAAATCATCAGGTAATGGCTGATAATGGCGCGTTTCTTTCTCTCCGTCTTCCATCGGATGCCGGTGCCTTTTTTTTTTTTCTTCACTCCATGTGCCGTTCAGCTTTTTTTGCCTCCACAGAGAACTTATCCATACATGTATTATACAAAAAAGAGATGTTGGTGAGTAAACACTCTGCTAGCGCTAGCCTGTAGGTGCCAGTCTGCCTGGTAGTTTGATGTTGGGAAGCCTAAGACTCCCTCCAATGCTTTGGAAAACTGTAGCGCCGCTACGAATGTACTGCTTGTTTTTCAAAGCACACAACACATTTAAAAATTCCAAACTGCGCCAACCAGCCCTGCTGCTCCGGCAGGTATGAAATCAGCAACGCTTGATGCCATAAAAAAAAGTTAGTCCCTGCTCTCGCCATCATTTTCCTCCCCCAAATGAGTCACAGATGAAAAATACCATATTATACAGCGAGGCCGTCAAGCTGTCACTTAGGTAATGAAGTTGGTCCAAACCATTTGTCTTATTTTGTCACGCTTTTTCCCCATTAGTCATAGTGCGCTAACCGCTAGCTCCTTTGGAACCCTCTTCACCCAAGGACACTTAGGCTCTCTCTTCAAGTGCGACTGAAGCCAGCTGATGCACCATGGGAGATGGCACAGCAGGAGAAGGAAGTGGGGTGAGAATGAAGGGAGTTGAGACTGACACCAGAAGAAGGGGAGACCATTAGAGCATGTTAGATAGACTGGAGCCCCGTCCAGAGAAAATGGACAGGTTGATTAATCTGTCAGAACTTAATGTTGATAAGAAATTGTTCGGACGAAGACACGCTTAAGTTCTAGACAAGGATTCACGCTGGAAAAGGGGGATTTATGGGCAGAGATGAGGTAGAATTACAGAAAAAAGGATGGTTTATGGTTGCATTTGGGAAATTCTTCAGTTTCAGAGGGCAGGAAGAAATAAGTTGCCTCAAACTAGAATAAAAAAAGCGTTGGGTACGGAAGGACCAATAGACGGTTGACCAGCTTGGGATTTCTAGAGTTCTGTCTTCCTAGTTGAGTCGTGTTTGTCCCATTGGGAAGATTTTTCTTGATATTGAGGTATTGATGGTGCAAACTTTTCTTTGAAATAGTCCCATCAGTTTGATCAAGTTTAATGTTGTGTTGGGGAAAGTTGGGCACCATATCGGACTACCTGTCGGACAACGTTCCCTCGAGAGCGATTCAACCCAAGGTCTGACGAGATCTTGTCCCTCGTGGCGAACATTCAGACTCTAAGACGGAATCAATTGCTCAAAGATACTTCCTCCGTTGTGATGTCTTTGTGTTCGCATCTATCACACACTTCGACCAGGTGTGTGTGATTAAATAAAGCCTAATAGTCCTAACTGAGCTGGACTGGGGCCACATGAACTGTTAGCCGCCACTCCGACAGATGCCAGGGGGCGAGCGCAAGGGAGGGGACTAATTACCGGACAGCTGCCCAGCAGACCCTCACCCCGCCCTGGGGACGGACGCCCAGCTCGCTCTCCTGTCCTGCAGAAATCCTGTCCACCTTTGGGACTTTCTCTGAAACTGGAGGAGGATAAATTCACGAAACAATTTCCGGTTGGATTGAGATCCCATGAAATGCGATGACAAAGTTGGTGTCATCCTATTTGGTTTTTCCCCGAAACAGTCACGTTTGACAAAACGAGTGCTCGAAAGCCCGTCTCCTGAAATGATATGCGCCACATGCTAGCTGGCTTTCTGCCACTGTATCCGCATCAGTCACTCGTTTATCATTTCACTTTTAATTCCAAATATGGACATAAATATTTCATAGTTTGGTTCCACGGCAGACTAATAACATCTCAAATGATGTTTTGAGTGGACCGTGTCCTTCACCCTTCACTGGGACGGGTAAAGAAAGGTAGTTATAAGAAAATTGAGGTCACCGCTGAGAGGAGGGCTGGCTGTAGGCCCAAAATATATAGAGTGCTGGAGAGGTTTACACTCATTTTGTCAGGATGGGGGGGCCACGGAGCAGACTGCTCATCTCGCTGTTGGCATAAGCGTGAGAAGAAGAGCAAAAGGTTGAAATTATGCACCCAGAAAGCATTTGGCTCGGGTGAGGGAAAAAGTGCAATGCAATAATTAAGCGGCACAATAAAAATGATTAGAACTGCTTTTGACATTCTCGTTGCGAATAACTCGCATTTAATTGCAATCACAAATTCAAAATGCCAGTTTTATGTTCCATGGCTATAAGCTGTTTAAAGTTCAATAGCTATACTTTTTAAAAAATCTCCTTCCAATTTCCGCTCCGAGGCACCGGCAGAGAATAGACTCGAAGAGAATGGGTGTGCGAAATTAGCTGCCGAAAAAGAGAAAGAGGAATTAGAAAGAAGACTCCATGTGTTTCGCCATTAGCCGCCGGACAGCGTGGCTTCCTGCCCCGGAGGAGGACCCGCGTGTCTCAGCTCTAGGCTAGTTAACTATTCAGCCACAGCATCTGTTGCGGGCTAATGGATGTTATAACCTCATAAACGTCATGAAATTGGATATTATCCCTTAATTAAAAGAACAGAGATGCATTACAATGATTAGAGTGGCACTCCTGTGGACCTGCCACGCGCCTCCAATAATATTTCCTGAGGATGCCTGGCTCCCCAGAAAGGTGGTCATTTTTTTAACAATCCCATTGTTATGAGCCGCAAACGTCCAAAGAGTTGCAGGAAGATGGCGGCGTCGCCTCTCCTCGACCTTTACCGGGCCTTTAGAGCTACGCCAACAGCTTCATGATGATGATTTGACCGTCTTCGGCGTGATCATGTGCACAGCGTTAGCTTGACGGAAACAGCTGTGCTATAAACTAGCCATAAATACAAAGCGTGATGCTCGGGCTGCTGCACCTGGGCCATCAGTGCCCTATAAATACCAGCAGCCAATCAATCGTTCTGCCTTCGCGTGCTAAAGAGCTTAATGAAAACTTTGCTGGGAAACAGAAGGTCTGGGCGATGCGGCCTGCATGCAAAGATGGGGGAATGTTAACCCTTACGCACCTCCCATGTTGACGTTCTTGTTTGCAGGTGTGCAGTAAAGGCGTGTCTCACAGGGAGAACAGGAAGTACCGCCCATTTTAAATTATCCCGTGGTTTAATTTGCTGTGATGATACCCATTCGAGCCAATTGGCAAGCCTGGTTCAGTGCCATAGTTGCTAACATCATGACTCTAGATGTTAGCAACTATGGCACCTGAGAATTTATCAGTGGTCAAAATTTTGGTCGGTGATGTCTTTTGCGACCAATGACATCACGTCGCAATTTACAGACACGAGTATGCAGATTCTCTAATTTACGAGGACAAAAAAAGACGTCTCTTACTCCGATCACGAGATTTTTCCGAAACGCCTCCTTTTCTTCTATTATCTGGTTTATGAATGACTCGCGTTGCGTCGGTGACCCGGTATTATGCAAATGGCGAAAAACACACCCTTGACGTGTCACAGTGTGCGTCTGGTTGAACCAATTACATGCTAACGTTCACAAGACATGTCACTGATAGCGGCGCTCTCGGCTCCACGTGAGAAGTAATTGTGGATTTCTCATTTGCCAACGAGGCAGTCTCCCCTCTGATCTATTTTCTGTGGAGACAGACAATAATATAACACCGAGCGCCGCTTGATGGAGTCTATTTCTTCTCAAAGCTCCTTCTCCTGAATGAGAATGGATGTAGGCATGTTGCCGCGGTAATGTATCAACATAAAATATTGAAATAGCTCAACCAAGGGCAAGCGGCATGTAATTGAAACGCTGTCTGTTCTGAGAACAAGGAATCGTGTCCCCGCCTCTAAGATTTGGCAGAAAAGGGCTTCCAGAAGGCATTTGTTTCAGGTTTCTCCTCTTCTTTCCCTTCCCTTCCCCGGAGTTAATTGCCTTTTTGAGAAATTTGTATCGCGAGTGTTTGGTTTCTGCTGCCGTATTATTTATAGCCCTTATTTTCTGACAAGAAGGGTACTTTTTTCCCCCCTCCGCTTTTCGCGGCAGCTAAGTTGATTGATTTGTCCCGTGTAACCTTGATAAGAGAGGAAATAGAAAAAAAAAAGACCCCAAATTGCGGTATTGACACTGCCGTGATGGCTCGTCATTCGCTCAGCTGACCCCAGAGGTGAGTCGGAGGTGACTCTGAGGAAGAGGAGAGGCTCCCCGCTGAGCTCTTCCCTCCCTTTCTTCGCCTAAACGCCGGCGATATCTTCCCCCTCTAAGGACGAACCTTTCTCGCATGCGTGAGCTGAGGGGTGGAAAGAAATTTATTTCATGTTGCTGGCGAGGTGGTTCGTTATTTGAGCATTATGGTCGAGATTTAAAGGCGTCGTGGTGAGAATGGCAGCATTAAGACCTCTACACCTTCGACTTTTCGTGTCTTTCACTCACTGCCGTCATGTAATCTTAAACTCCGCCTGCGTTAATGAATCAACACCCCTACCTGCGTCAGTTCCCGGCGCTCCTTGACGTCTGCTTTGTCCTCTTCCAGCGCGATGAAGAGCACCGAGGGCTGGTCACCCTCTCCGGAGTCCCTACATCTGGCAGCGCCATTAATCTTCCCCAGCAGCTGTGCCCCTGTACCTGTCTCTCTTTGTGTAGGGAAGATGGAAAGTCATTTTAAGTCATTATCTTTCCCCTGGCATATGCTTATTTCACTTATTGCACTTAACTTGCACTTTGACATCCAGGCTCATCTGTTCCAGTGAATGCGTCCGTTCGGCGGCTGACCGGCAGGATGTCCGGCCTGAAAGGCTCATAGTTCGTTTTAACTGACGTTGCAAAAGTTACTCGCACGACATCAGAAGAGATGTTTGTGAATTAATGCTTGAGCCCAATCCTCCGTCTTAAACCCCACCCTGCTTGGTGGTCTGTCGCATTTTTATAGGGGGATGGAGGTGTTGATGTCCCTCCAAAGGAAGGGTTTTCAGATGTAGACTCAAAGCGGAGGCGTACAGAGGTAGCATGAATGAAAGATGGCTGCCATTGTGGTAATAGCAGTGTGTAAATGTTAAATACCATGAATAACTATTAAAAAAAAAGCTACCCCAGGAGCGAAAACTAAATTCACGCAAAAAACTGTTGTGAATTTCCCAGTTTGGAAGCAATAAAGTCTGTCTGTCTGTCTATCAATGCTAGTAAATAAAGTGATTGGATCACTGTAACATTAAAAGTCATTACTTACATGTTTGTATGCAATATTCTCTTGTTGTATTTTTCATGCATTTATTTTCTCCTCCTCTTCTGTCCTGTTAATGAAGTCAGATTTGTCACTAGTTAATAATAACTTGTAATGGATAATCAATAACTACTTGATAATGGTAGCAGCTTGTTTGCTAGGGACGCCAGAGTAAACCATTAGTCTGATCCCATTTCCAGCAGCAAAGAAATCTGAGAGGGACCCGACTTGTAGAAACATTTGAGATGATTATCGGAATCTGAACGGAACCAATCCACTGATGACGTGACGAAGGGCGCCCCATTTCCCAGAGAAAAACAAGGAGTTGGGGTTAAGAGAGGAACCCTGTGTGGGCCTGGTGAGGCCTCAGGAGGGCAGCAGGCCCTTTTGGATCTCCAAAGAAGCGGAACAGCTGAGGAAACATCAGGGTCAAGCCCAAAGAGCCTGAATGGTGGCATTTGGAAGAGTAAACATAGTAAACTAAAGATCCCCCTCCTGCTGGACGGCCCTTTAGATGCAGTCATCTGTCTCTGGGCAGACTCTCCGGACGGAGATCTATGGTGTTTGTGAAGTTTTACAAAGACGTAGAGACGCTTGATGGAACCTGAGTTGGAAAATGATTTAACTTAGGATAGAGGGCAGCTGGAGCGATGCTAGCTGCTTATGGCGGCGCATTGAATCCACTTCAAGAGGGAAGAAAATCTTTAAGGTCCTCTTCCAAATGCTAACTGTTAACTACTCTGTCGCTGCCGCGGGTCAGATTTAACACCCTCTGCCTTGGAAGCAGAGTCGTTGACCGATTACCAGGGATGCATTTGGCCTCTGCTTGTCTTAACCGCCGAAGGGTTCGACGTTTGCTCTGCGTTTTTTGCGCGAGTCTCAAAGGGGCGCGGACGGGAAGCGTAATCAATCACGAAGCCCAGAGAAATCAGCTGTAATCACATTACAAAGGTGGCAGCCCACCTCCTGGCCTCCGCCCGGCTCCTCGTTCCTGGTGGCTCTCGGCCGAGGGGAATAGCCGGAGTTGAGTTAGCTTGTTCGGCGGCTAATTAGATAAGGGAATGGAAAGGTTCCCACGGCACCCGTCAAACGATGAAGGGTTATTGATATGGCAGCAGCAGCAAAATATGCTAATTCAGTCCAATCTGAACCAAACGCCAAGGCGGTGGTACTCTGGCGGTCTTTAGCTGATGTAGCTCAACGGGGAAGACTTGACTCAACTTTTTGACATTGGTGTGATTCTGCTGGAGTCTGATCACTGCGTCATTTTGCTTAGTACCAATAATTGAAGGCCAGACGGTCTTCATTGCGGTGCACCTAATTCCATCTGACAAACAAATGCCTGGTAACCACGGTGACGAGTTCAGAGGGTTCACCCCAGAAGCGATGCGTCCGCCTCCTTGTCCGTCAGCCGGCGCCGCCTGATAATGTCTAGATCAAAAAACACGATGGGGCTATCTACGCCCACTTCGCTGCCGGGCCATCCAACAAGTACGCAATCTGATCACGTTGTTGGACCGGTCTGATGCCGACGCTCTGTTTTTGAGTTGGAACGAACCATTATCAGATCGCGGGGTCCAGGGAGCAGTGTTTTAAAGACTCTCCATTGATGTCCATTCACACGTTCCAGTAATGTATATAAAAGACAGATATTATCATGCATATCCAACAACACGTAGGTGTGAAGTATTTTATTCTATGCATTATAATAAAGCTGCAGTTTGTTGTGTTGGACAAATAGACAGTTGTTAACACCCACTGCAGTTGTGACCACACATTCTAAGGTGTGTCATGCTGTTATTCTTGAAACACAACAAAGGAATCCTCCGTCATCCGACTGTGAAACAGGATGAAGCGAACCCCGGCGACTTGATGAACGGTGGCCGGGGAACTCATCACGCCTATCAGTCGCTTTTCCATCCTCAAGGTTTCCATTATAATCAAACCTGTGAAACAGATCGAGGCCCGAGCCCGGTTGTTTTCTCCCACCGGGTCGATAAATCACACCGGCGGTCACTTAAGGGGTAGCTGGCGTTGCGGTGGCCACTCGGCCAGGATGAGCCGTGAAGACTATAGCTGGTGTCACGCCGTAGGAGTCGGGTCTCCGCCTCACGACTGGAGGGGAGGATGCTGCGGTAACCATGGGGACAAGAACAGGGTATAAAATAGTGGCTACTGATGGAACAGGAAGTGGAATCAGAAGTCCAGGAGGCATCCGCCATGACGGATTCCTGAGTTTTTTTTGCTCCATCCGGCGATTAGAACCATTAAGACGTGAGTGACTGTTACCCAGCATGCATCTGTTTTGTCTGCGTTCAATCTCCCGGTAAGCACAAGTTTGCTTTATGACCTCACCGGGTGAGAGGCGTCCCATCGTCTCTGCGTGAGGCTTATTCAAAATGGCCGCCCCCATCATTCAAAATTGATCATAATTGCGTTTCCAAACGCACGCTCGGCGGGGCGTCGCGTTTTCTCCCATCGACTTTAAAAAGAGATTCAGCGTTTCTGCTCGCGATTCCATTACACCTCTGTCGATTACCGCTCTTCCGGCGAAAACGTACGCCACTTTCGTTTTTGGTCGTCGCTCGCTGCGAATCCGGTCGCGCACGAGCAACCGGCGTGCATGTTTCAATAAAAAAAAGACGCCGGGGGAGACCCGGGGAGCGTTTTCTCATCGATACACAACCCAGGTAATTACGCGTCGTAAACATTTAGAGAAAGGAGATTCTTCACCCCAGTTTTTTTTTTTTTTTTTGTTCTTGTTGTTGTTCAAGGAAAATGGCGGTTTAGTGCTGAACTTATGAATCATAAATCATGATAACAAGACCAATTACCTCGCACATCCGCTTTCTTGCTTCTGTACAAAGTGTTTGCTCTCCTCTCTGGGGTGTCCTCTTCGCCGCCTTGGAAGGGAAACGGTGCCAAAGTGCCTAATTTGGCGAACTCAGCGTCCCCCGGTTTTCCACTTCCTGCTGCAGCTCCACTCCGGTTACAACTGTTGGCCGGTCGAGTTTCTTTTTAACCCTTATTACACTATGAAGTGCGTTCAGATCACGTGATGTTTTTAAGCCATTCTTAACATATAAAGTCTGTCACGTGACGCAAACGTGTGATTTTTTTTCACGTGACACTGTGTCTTATTTTGAAAAACTCCTTTGCAGACTGGCATAAGTGACACAAACTGTATATAATTATGTTAGAAGCCTACGGCAAACTTTTTGGAGCTCAAAAATCAATTCGATGAGCGTGTTTTTGGTTTTTATGTGCGGTTCGTTCGAGTTTCCTTCGTCGTTGTGTTTTGTGTTTCTCTGATACTTTGACGACTTTGACGGACGCCAGCTTTCGAGTGGGCGCGGTCTTCATGTAAAAAAAAAAAAAAGGAGCGCAGCAGCAAGGGCTTCCTGTCCCTGAGCCGAGCGAAAAAGTGCTGAAATGGGTTGTATTGATCGCCAGTAAGGGCAGTCAAAACAATCACCATGAATTAAAGTCCTCAAGGTCTTAGGCAAAGGGGATTAACAAAATTATCTGGCCTCTTCTTGGGTCGTTCATTGTCGCCGCTGATGTTGCGGTTGGGGGGGTGGGGGGCAGAGGGGTAATGAAAGAGGAGGCCTCCTTGATGAGAAACTAACGGCAACGTAAACACAGCAGATAAGTGCTTTCTTGGCCCGACAGTATTGATCATGAATACGCTTGATGCTCAACTTTACAGGGCGGATCGTGTTTTCCTGCTGGGTTTTCATATCCAGCTGTTTCCACGCTGTGCAATTACGTCTTTTTTTGGTTTCCTTTCTCGTGATTAGAGTGTTTTTGGGTTGGGTTTGGGAGGGGGGGGGGGGGGTGCGGTTAAATATGTAGCCTCATTACAAAATGCGTGTAAGTGGATGTGAAGCGCAATTAAGAAGTGAAACAAAGCCTTTGTTTCAAATCATCGGCAGTGAAACCCAAAATTATCATTAGCGCCACGGGTAAGTTTGGTTGCAGCGCGCTTTTGCCTCCGCCTTCGGTGATCCGGCCGCCTTATTCCCCCCCACCCACTCTTTTTTTTCCGCCTCTCCTCTCACCCGCGGACTTGACTCGTAGCTAATTAATTTGCAAATTTTATTCTCAATAAAATGCTTACAAAAAGATAATTGTGACTTTATTAACAGTTTCTTGGGCAGCAGATGGTGTTCTGCAGGCCTGCCATGTTGAATTAGTGATGACGCTGTCGTTTTATGCGCTCTCTACTGTGGCAACCCATAAAACTCCTAATTAAGGCTACAAATTAATACCACTCCTTCCAAACGTAATACCCAACCGTTCCACCTTAAATATGTGTAAACAAACACAAAAAGCGCAGGTAAGTCTCCCGTTAGCGTGCGGCTTTTTCTCTATTTACAGTAGTCGCGTTTATGCAAGGAATCCCTGTTATTACAATCATTTGTTCTATATTAAGAGCAATTAAATGCCTATTAAAGACGCCAAAGCATTTGTTGGCTTGTTTGTGCTCGGCATTTTACAAGATATGCGCTTCCTCGGAGCCAGATCTCAGTAAACTCCATCGACTTAATCCCTCCGATGTTTTATTAAAAACAAATTATGTCCGACTTCACCGCCGGTAATCCAGCGCATCAAGTATTGGTAACCGCCTGAAGGAGAAGTGCTTGCATTTTAATTAAGAGCCCAAGTAACGAGGCAGCAAAGTGTGCGGATTAGTGTGTTTACTCAGGAAGAGCAGGAGACAAAAAACAACAACAACAAAAAAAAGATCATTTCATTTTTTAATCTGGGCTTGGATCGACTCCAAGTCTACAGTGACTTGACATATTTGGGGAACGCAGACGCTGATTTCATTTGGCGTAGACCTGAGAGGTGTGTCTGTGTTTTATTTTAAAGGGCCAGGTCGTCTGAGTGGCGGCTCCCATTCATATTTGTTTACCCTCGGCGGATTAATTTACTTAACGTAAATGTGATTTTTTTTTTCTACCCTAATAACGTTTGATGGAACTCCAAAGACTTGACAAGTTAAGAAAAAGCTGTTCCCTTTTCCCCAGGCGCCGTCTGACTTTATAATTTGACACGATTATTGCTTCTCCTGGATCGGCTGTAAAATCTGAATCATGCCAGGACTTTAAATTTTTTAAAAGATGCTCAAACTTGTTATTATATATATATATATATTTTTATAAATCACATTAAAGTATTGATTGGTTGTCTTCCTGTGTGGTCATGTGATAAACTTGTCCTGCTCCAAATCAGCTGTGATTGGCTCCCCAAATATTAAGAGCATTTTATATATTAAAATGAACGTTTAATATGTAAAATAAGTAAAATTACTATAGAGTAATCCCTCATTACTCGCAGTTAATGTGTTTCAGGAACCACCCGTGAAAATGAAATTGCGCGATATGGTGACAAACTATTTATTTTATTATTTATGGTAATTTAAATGTTTATGAACCCTCCCTATTCTGATATTAAACCACCTTATATCTGTATTACCTTTTCACAACTCTTACAGACTGTTTAAAGCACTGTTTTCTAGACTTATAGACTGCCGTCAGCCAATAGAACTGCCCGTACGGTATCACGTGACTACCTACTAAAAATCCACGATAAGGTGTGTTGATGCACGAATGCTCGAGGGATTATTGTATTTTCACTATAATTTCAGAGCAACACACACCACCTGTGAATCCGTATGTTTGAATTTGAACTTTTTTTGGTAACCGCTGAACAGAACTTTTGGATGCGGAGTCCGGACGGGAACACGGACTCCGGCAGCTCCTCGACTTTAGCAGCTCTGCACGCATAAAATAATTGACACGCTTAGACGTAATCCCGTGTGGGACTTCCACGCTGTTCCCAGGCTTCAACGGGAGATCGCTGCTTCTCCATGAAGTCATGACCACTGTTTGATCAAAGGGGCTCTGCTTCCCAACGCCCACCGCCTTCTGCCAGCGCTTGATCTGGATCGATGCGAGAGTTAACGTACAAAATCCCCAGCTTCCTGGAACCCAGCAAAAACCTCGCTGCTGCCGCTCGGAGCTGGGGAAATGTCACGTCGAGTTCACGGGCGCGCTCGTTCTCATGCGTTTTCTGTCGCCGGGAGCCGCCGCGAGAATCGTAAAGGGTTTTTACTGCAAAGCGAGACTTTAATTCAGCCGCAGATTGTTTACTTTCGTCTACTTTATTAGCGGTGATATTGGCCTAATGAATCAATCATGTTCCTTCAGGAACGCTGGAGTTGATGCCACCTCGTGCTGCGACCCGTTTGATACCCCTCTATCTGGACTTCCGCTTGCAATTACAAAACCCACAGAGTTCTAACAGGCGTTTTTATTGTTTGTCTTAACTTTCCTAATAGCAGGCACAAAGCCAGACTTTGAGTTCATATAAATGCTTCCTATTACCGTTTAAATCTGTCTTTAGCCCAAGAACGCCAAACTAGCTCAGCTCTTTTCCTTTATCAGCTTACGACCAGAGTTTTCCGGGTGCTCGTAAATCCAGCGAATATTGTTCATTGTGAGTTTCTCCCGTCTTACCAAAAAGAAGAACAAGACCCGTAATTACAGAATTCACTCTAGTTTGAAAAACTTCACCCAAAAACTTTTTCTGTTTCCATTAATGGAAAATATGGTAATTAGTTTATCATATTCCCTCATACTTCGGAGGTTGATATAACTTATTCATGACAGCGAAAACAAGAATTGCTGTTGTCTGTCCGTTTTCTCTTAGCGGGAGCTGATTCCAGCTTTCCTTCGCCTCCCCCGTCCCCTATTTTTTTTTTTTTTTTTTTTTTTGTCGCGATACCCACCGGATATGAATTGACGGCGTCAAAGTGGGGCGCTGCTTCATAAGCGGGAGTCAAGTCGCACAAATACTGAAGGGAAGGTAATTAGTTTGAGGCACAAAGGCTTATTTATGCCACGCGGAATGAAATGAGGCCTCCTTTTGAGTGACGTTTGTGGGTTTGATCCGTTTACAAAGCGGGAAAGATGAAAAGTTGTCTACAAACGGCAACGAAATGACCAGAAATTAGCCGACCGCAATGACGTACCTCTACATTGCTGTCGCCGGCAGGTACCAGCGGCCTGCAGAGAGGATTTATATATTTATATACGTCCTCTTCTTGATCGCACAGCTCCAAGTAAATTGTTTCACGTTGTTAAGAGACAATTGCTCATTATCTGCCGCTCTCTGATCTAATTCGTGGGGATTATTCCTCAATTAAAGGTTATTTCTGCTCTTGCTCGGTGCTTCGTGGCCTCTGTTTGAACCCGCTTGAGCGTCGGAGGAGGAGCGAATGACCGAGGAGGGAAAGAAAAGAGTAAAAAAAATCCCTTTTGACCTTTTTCGGCACGGAGAATACAGGGAATACAGTGCATTTTATTGTCCAGTGCGTTTTATAATCCCGTGCGCTTTATAATCCAGTGTGCCTTATAGTCCAGTGTGCTTTATGATCCAGTGCATCCTATTGTCCAGTGTGCCTTATAGTCCAGTGTATCTTATAGTCCAGTGTACCTTATAATCCAGTGTGCCTTGTAGTCCAGTGCGTCTTATTCCAGTGCGCTTTATAATCCAGTGTGCCTTATAGTCCAGTGTATTTTATAGTCCAGTGTACCTTATAATCCAGTGTGCCTTGTAGTCCAGTGCGTCTTATAGTCCAGTCAGTCAGTCAGTCATTATCTTTAACCCGCTTAATCCGCTGACGCGGGTCACGGGGGAGCCGGTGCCTATCCCGGCAGTCTCAGGGCGTGAGGCGGGGGACACTCCGGGCACGACGCCAGTGTACCGCGGAGCCACACAGAGACTAACAACCACTCACACACACATTCACTCCTACGGTCAATTTGGGACCGGCCTCTTATAGTCCAGTGTACCTTATAATCCAGTGTGCCTTGTAGTCCAGTGCGTCTTATAGTCCAGTGCGCCTTATAATCCAGTGTGCCTTGTAGTCCAGTGCGTTTTATAGTCCAGTGCGCCTTATAATCCAGTGTGCCTTGTAGTCCAGTGCGTTTTATAGTCCAGTGCGCCTTATAATCCAGTGTGCCTTGTAGTCCAGTGCGTCTTATAGCCCAGTGTGCTTTATAGTCCAGTGTGCCTTATAGTCCAGTGTGCTTTATAGTCCAGTGTGCCTTATAGTCCAGTGCGCCTTATAATCCAGTGTGCCTTGTAGTCCAGTGCGTCTTATAGTCCAGTGTGCCTTGTAGTCCAGTGCGTTTTATAGTCCAGTGTGCTTTATAGTCCAGTGTGCCTTATAGTCCAGTGTGCTTTATAGTCCAGTGTGCCTTATAGTCCAGTGTGCCTTATAGTCCAGTGTATCTTATAGTCCAGTGCATTTTATAGTCCAGTGCGCCTTATAATCCAATGCGCCTTATAGTCCAGTGCATCCTATAGTCCAGTGTATTTTATAATCCAGTGCGCCTTATAATCCAGTGTGCCTAATAGTCCAGTGCAGTGCATTTTTGGGATACGTTACGTCATCTTTCGTGCGACATTCGCGGCGCTAATAGCATTGTTGCTAATGCGGCTTTCCGGGCGAGTATGTGGGCTTCTTTCCTTTAATGAAGTGATGGGTGGGTGTTGGACGCCGCCAGCGTAGCACAGCGGACAACGAGCCGTCGTCGCCGCCCGGGAGAGGCTGTTGCACGCCGCTCTGATCGTTACTTACCCACAGACGCCCAATGTCATGCACAATATCCCCCCGGTTTGCCCTTCATAGGTTGTTGTGCATCCTGCGATCGCTCTGGCTTGTTTAATGATAACAGGCAGCAATTACACTCCTGTGCAGACACACAAACAAGCCAGCGCTGTTCTGAAAGCAAACACAGTCCCCACCCGCCTGCGCTCCCCCCAACCTTTTTTTTTTTTGTTGTTTAGGAGGAAGATAAATACCCCCATAATAGACGCGGCCTACCCCCGATGCATTCTCAACAGTCCGCCGCTTTAATACACGCATTTACTTGCAAGTCAGAATTTATTCTCTACCGGCCGCGGTCCAATTTGTTTTGAACGGTGTCGCCGTGGTGATATTTTAGTTCCCCCGCCATCCACCGACGGACGGGGAGCAGGGGGATTTAGAGGAGAGGCCGCAATATTACTCATGCCGGCTGCAAGAGTCGCCGTCGCCGGATCCCTCGCTTCCCCTTCGCCGCCAATGCAAAGCCATCTTTCGAGCGACGCTCAGATTTCACGGGGCTGTGATGTCAGAGCGTGGATATCATGGGGGGTGGGTGGGGGGTGGGCACACTTATTGACACGATGATTTAGCTGTGTCTAAACTCCGGTCCCTTTGTGACAAAGCCATTAGCGGGCTGTCACGCTCGTCTATGCACGCGGCCGCTAATGCTAAACAACGAGCGAGGCTCCTGATGATAGCCGACACCGCCGCGCCCACCCCGGATGCTCACGGAGGAAACATTTAACGCCATTCTTTTTAGCTTTTCTCGTCCTATCACGCGCCACATGTGATGGATCGCGTATCTGCGTGGCTCGCTATAGCAACACGCGGTCTCTGCAAAGTCACATTGCCAAATTAATCGCCCGTTTAAAAGGATTGTAGGGCTTTTACAAGGTTCGGCATCCATCGGTCGGGTGCGGATGGAGCGCCGCTGTATTAAGTGGTAAGAGCAGAGCTGATGGATTACCTTTGGCCACTGTTTTTAATTGTTGGACTTTGCTTTCAAAGAAAAACGAAACGGCGGGCGGGGTGGCGGCAGAGCTAAATCGAGAATGTTAAATATTGAAGTGGTTGCCAGAGGGCTAATGAAATTAACAATGCAAGTAAACAGCCTCTTGCAAGTGCCAGCGCCTCCTCCTCCTCTTCTTCTTCCTCCTCCTCCTCTTCATGCCTCCATTCGTCCCTTGTCTTATCTCCGTTGTGAGTTTAGTTGGGGGGAGACCGTATGTGCGTGTTTGCGCTCACAGGTAGCCACGCATGAAGGGGTTTAGAGAGGGTGATCCAAGGTCAGAAACCCCGGTATTAACACCGCCTCCATCCCATCAGAGCAGATCTCCACCCTGCTGCATCAGCTACACCGTATTGTCGACGGTAATCCATTTTTGCTTCCTTTACATCTGGCCAAAACGGCACAACTAAGCTCGGAGGATTGGTAACAAAGCCCCGATGATATCTGCGTCTCTTTCATCCTCTTCGCTCGTACGTACGTAAGTACGTACGTCCGTTTTATTGAAAAAAAAAAAAAAAAAAAAAAAAAAAAGGTGAAGATTAATTAACTCCACGCTTCGCCAAAGCTGTCGCCCAGATGAATCGGAGGCGTATATTTTTTATATTTATCAGGTGATCGAGCTGATAATTGTGTTTCAACTCCGAACGGCTCAGCGTGACATAATCACGTCAGCGCAGGTTTAACGCCGCCGGCTGTTAGCGAGCTAACTGGGCTCTACAGTCTTTGCTTGTTGTCATTTGTGTGTGTGTGTGTGTGGGTGTGTGTGTGTGGGTGTGTGTGCCACATAGGCCACACACCGACACACACACACACACACCTGGAACAGATCTTCAGTAAAGCCCCTGTAAGGCAGGAGAAGGAGCTTATCCCCATTACACATTCTTCCTGGAGGTAGCAATGGACAGCTGGCACGTATAATGTACAGTACATGCATACACACACACACACACACACGCACATGCACACACACACACACACACACACACACAGATATACACACACACATATGAATCCACGTAGGCTAGCCGTTCATCCCCGCGGTTCATGCATGTTCACTGGTGGTGTGTGGATTAACACAGAAACCACACACATACACACACACACACACACACACACACACACACACACACACACACACACACACACACAGAAGTGAACCGGTCCAGTTGGGTGGGTGTCGCTTGGCTCCAGGAAGCGCCCACCTGAGCCCGGGTTCTAGGGTCCCTCTCTGCCCCCCCCTGGAGGACGAGCTCGGAACAGATGCGCGTCTCGGGGGCTCGTCTTTAAATCCCGTTCCACTCCCAAAAACCTGTGAAAAGGGAGAAGCTTAACAAATCAATTCCCGCCACGGTAATCTGCTTTGGGATTCCTTTGTCGTTCCCGTACTTGTCTTTGTTCCGATTTAGGATTAAGATGCTCAAAACTCTGTGAGGTATCAGCAGGAAAAACAGAATAATTAATCATACTGTCGATAGAGGAGTGTGGAACGAGCGATTCCCGCTCAAATCTTAATGTATGCATTCCTGAAAATGTTCCTGAGTGGTCCAAAACAACTCTTTCTGTATTTTGCAGCTAGCCCGAATCATCCGTTAGCTACTAGCTCAGATTTGTGATTCTTCATGGCGCTCCGGCCTCATCCTCACGACGAAGCTGCAGATTAGTGATTCAAGGGAAAGCGTGTCACTGATGGTGGTTTTCTCAACCTCATTATGAACCTTTAGCGTTTTTCTTTATCTCACTGTGGATTGTCCGTGACACCTGTGTCAACAGGCAGTACAACAGGCAGTACAACACAGGCAGTACAACAGGCAGTACAATAGGCAGTACAACAGGCAGTACAACAAAGGCAGTACAACAGGCAGTACAACATGCAGTACAACAAAGGCAGTACAACAGGAAGTACAACACAGGCAGTACAACGCAGGCAGTACAACACACGCAGAACAATTCAGGCAGTACAACAGGCAGCACAACATAGGCAGTACAACAGGCAGGACAGCACAAAGTATAAGACAAAACACAAAGGGATCGTAAACATCTCTATACACTTCTCTAATCCTGGGGGGGGGGTAGTTAGGTGCTTTTCTATAAATGATTTCACCCCGCTGGTGGATTGGACGGCTAATTTTCACGTCATTTAGGCAAACAAGGCTTTACATTTAAAGGTCTGATCATTTCTTTGTGATTTTATCGCCACCCCACTGGACAGATTTGAATGACACGTATCTTTAGATGGGAGCTCATGTGATTAGTATCCCTCACTTAAAGCTACCGAATCAGTGATTATTGATGTGTGATCAGCTGATCGACAGATGACGAGATGGATAGAAACAAAAGGATGTTTCTGTCATGCCTTTGTGGCCTTGTTTGCTAGCTACCTAGCTCTGCATTAGCGTTAGCTGTTTTAGATGGGGATTAACACTGCATTAACAGCTTACATCGTTTCCTCTGTTGGCTTGGCCCTCTGTTGGTTTTTTTCCTCCCTTTTTCCTCTCCCCCAAAAAAAACCCCAACCTTTTTCTCTGAGTTAAAATACTGGGTTAGATTGTTTTTTGTACAAAATCAAAGCAAAGCCAAAATGAAGATGCCAGTTACATTAAGAGATATTCCACTGGGGGCTGGGAGCAAAGTGCCCCGCTTTGACTGGAGGAACAGCCAGGCGCTGCTCAACACCCCCAGAGGAGCCGCCGAGTGTCTTGATGTTGATTTAGCTGAAGAACGCCGGTCGTTCCTGCACGCCACTGAATCCAGTAACAACTGTGCTGAAATAATTTGGCGGGGCCTCTGAAGAGGAAAGTCACGGAGAAAATAAAGGAAAAGTTGCTCTTAGATGGAGAAATCCTGTTGTGGCGTCTTTCATTTTAACCCCTTCGGTAAAAAGCCTTCACGCGTCCTGCATCTTAAAAAAACCGTAGTCCCTGTTCAGCCTGCGGCGAAGCGTAGCAACCCCGATTTAAACTCTACCAGTGCATTTTAATGAGAAGCTAATTAGCATTTTCTGATTACATTTGCGCTGAAAATCGCCTGTATTTATGTGCTTTTGTTAATAATTCTAGCTTTGATGCTAATTCATTGCATGATATCTGTAAAATACACATCTGCTCTCATCTGACATGAACTGAATGATGTGAATAATACATTTTTTATGTTTATATTTATTTTGTATGTTTATATATATATATATATATATATATATATATATATATATATATATATATATATATATATATATATATATATATATATATATATATATATATATATGAGGCTGAATATATAAATATATATATTTTAAAATTTAATTTATTTTATTTTATTTATTTATTTATTTGTTTTTCCAGAATTTACCCAAAGATTAGGTATGGAGTTACTTCAGATTTGATTTGGAACACTGGCATTCTCTCTTTCGGTTGCCGTTCGTTCCTGCGTTGCCCTGGCGTTCCTTATTTCTTCTATCCTTCACATGCTAACGCTTCTAGCATGTTTGCTCCGGTAGACTCCAACATAAGTCGTGTTTAATTGCTCTTGATGCGCAGTGGGTAGAGCTCCCCCGAGCCAGGTCCGCATGCATGGACGCCCAAAGAAGACATCTGCCCCATGGAGCAGCTCGGTGCCACCAAACACACCTCCCCCCCGCCCCCTGTTAGCCACACGGAGACCTCCTGCGGACCGTCATTACATGTGTAAAGGTTCCCCACAGAATTTCTCTCTGTCACACTCAGACTAAACACGAGTTACACAACCTGGGAGTTTTTTTGGTGATTAAATGCACCACCAAGGTGTAATTATTGGTGTTCTACTGTCTTGTTACCAGAAAAAATTCTGCCTTTCATTGTTTTTAATCATTTTAAACCTCTACTTCCTGTGAGAGAGAACTAGAAGGCAACGTAGGTCCCATTGTTGTGCAATGCAACCATTTGGTTGTATTGCACAACAATTTACCAGCAGGCGGTGTGAGGTAAAGGTTCATTCTTGGCGATGTCTTCTGGAAACCTCAGATGACTTCCACAGCCGGAGTCAAAGGTCAACGGCTCTCTTGGTCCTCGACAAACTGTAGCTGATTGCCCTTGTTTCCCAGAGAAAAGCCGAATGCCACAAACACAGCCTCCCCCCCCCATGTGAAAACAAATTGGCCACGCGACGACTCCTGTCATTTTCAACACTCCTTAAAAGCCCGAATCACCGGCTGAACCTTTATGGACACCGAGTTCCTGCTCCATGAGCTGCAGGGCGATTCCTTTAGCGCGCCGGAAAATGAATTGAGATGCATTCGTCTTCCGAGATTGAGCGGAGGCTTGTCAGATATGCAGCGAAGAAGAAGCGAGTGTGTGTGTGTGTGTGTGTGAATGTGTGTGTGTGTGTGTCTAAGAGTTTGAAAACAAGGCTTGAAATGAAACATCTGTCTTTCTCCCTTGCGTTGCTCCGGGGCCTGAGGAGACATTTATAGCAAGCAGCAAAGCAACGGATTCGTTTGTCATGTAAGTTACCCGAACCGCACGATAAAGTCATTACTTCGGGGCGCTCACATCTTATCACAAGCTACACAGTGTCCCTGTAAACACAGTGGCACTTTATGGCATATACAGGAAATAAAGTGCAATCATCGTCCCCGGCAATGCAGCCGACAGGAATGGGTTCGCGATTCATTACGACGGAGACGAAGCCGAGCGACTTCCTCTTCCCTCCTACATCCTCGTGCTAAAATGGTTAGTCAATTTGTTAGCTTTGTCAAACCCAGGGGACCTTTTTGAACGCGACACATCAGCGTTAATTGCCATAGACATATGAAACAGTCCCCCTTGTCGCTTCAGCCCCCTCCCCAACAGCTCTGACACGAAGCGCAGCCCTAGTGTTGCTCTTTTACATGGAAATCCAAACCGACTTTGACGGGTTGTAAACCATGATGATTGTTTTCTTTCTTTCTTGACAGGAAAGATGTTTTTATCACAAAAAACATCCTGAAAGAAAATTCTCGATTTGCTTTATTGGATCCGGTTGAGTCTGGAATCTTTCAGGGGAACTGAAAGATGACTTTCCTCGGTAATAGCAAAGGTCAAGAAAAGTTTCATTCATAGGAAAAGGGCCTCAAGTTAAGGGCCATTTGCAGGCAAAAGGCAGGGGCTGGAGCATTTTTAGGTTGGCAGGGAAAGAATCATATACCAAAGACTTTCTTCACCCTTTAATTAAACATGGAGGAAACGGAGTGGTGCCAGAGGCCCGGTGTCCTCAATTAAGCACTGTAAGGTCAATGGAAATGCTGGACCGCAGCTCAAATTGATGGTAGACAAGGTGATGGTAGACAAAGTGAGAATGAATAAGTAAGGGAGAAAGATCCAGGGCTTTTAAGAGCTCAGATTACTCTGCCTCCCCTGCATTCAGCATACATCTGGGACGGAATCAAACCAAAATGCAGAGGATGAGGCTGAATTTTTGAGTAAACAGGTCGAAAAGACTGTTAAAATCAAAAAGGGCCATTTGTCCGGAGGTAAAAAATAGGTCCAAGAAAAAACAAAAAACACTTCGACCATACTGGAGGAAAAACAACAGTTCAGTAAGACTAGGAGGAAATAGATGTCCCAACATTCACCATTAGGTCTGTACTGATGGAGACAAGCACGGAGACGGTGCAAGAGATTGCTCTCTGATTAAAGAACGGCGAACCATCCCATCATAAAACATAAAGAGATGGAATCTGGGATGGCGCACAAGAAAAGGCCGGCCGGTGCACGTCTCCACCTGTGAGTTTGGGAGGGGTGCGCTGTGATTTATGACCATTGCGGGGCTCAGCAACAAGTCAGCTGTTGGTGTTTTGACCAGGTGGCGAGGGACAAAAAGGGCATTCCCCCTCCAGAATAGGCAAGACTTCAAACTGCGTACACATGCATGTGTTTCTGTGTTTGTGTGTGCGTGCAAATCGGTCTAATTTAGCCGTCTCCGCAAGGACACGTGGAATCAAGCTGCTCTGTCGCAGCCTTCAGCGACAATTGCACCGCGGTGCTGTGCATACGTAGGGAACGGCATGTGGCGGCCATTTCCTTCTAAATGTGTCAACAGGATGCTCCTCTCACACTGTGCCTCCCAGAAGATTGATAATGAACGATTGGCTCATTAACAGAGACTATTAGCCATGTCCACATGTGCAGTCCCACGAGTAGGAAGAACACTCAGTGAATGGACACACTACAATATGAAGACTAATTGTGTTTGAAGACGGAGTCTGTATTTCCTCCGCTGATTCTCCCAGGGCTCGAAGGCAGGCCTGAAGTTTGCAATAATTGCTGTAATTTTCGGTATCATTGACTCACTTCCCACAGAATGACATGAGCCTTCCAGGACTCTTTTTTTTTTTCCCCCTCTGACTCGTCCTGAACTTTGATCTGAGACCGTTGCAAGGGATTCTGGTATAGCCTGGAAATCCAGAAGACAAAGCAAACCAAACCTTCCGATTGTGATCTTCTTTGGACGTCGTAAGGATAGCTGGAATGACACGATGAAATGCCAAGTATCCAACACGGCTTTAGCCAATACATCATTTTAATTGCATATCAGCTTCATCCACAACATGTCACTTAACCTTTATGTCAATCACACCTCAACTTTTACCTGGAAATCATCCACCGCCCTGGTTTCAGTGAGTCTGTTTTGTACCTCTGCCAGGTTTGCCCGATTTTGACCTCTGGCTCAGCCGACGGCCAGTAGTGGGATACGGCCGGACTGACAAACGACCGCCACAAGGGGTTTGGAAAAAATATGGGAAAATATGTCTATAGGCTTTGTGTCTGGGCAGTGGATGTTGCCATAACCGACATATGGCAAACAAGCTGGAGCTGGATTGTGCATTTGGTTTGTCAATCGTTTCTCAAAGGACATTGGCAGGTTTATCATACGAGGAATAAACCAATTTGTAGATCTGAAAATCGTGCTCTTGTGTAGCGTTTGCTGTAATGTATCAGCACAGAAACCAGCTTGAGAGGATATAACAGGTGCTAAGTGCTGGAATGCGTCACTCTGGACTTTGCTGGAGCAAGATGGACCGGCTTTATTTCAAACAAATGTGCACATAATTTTAAATTTAGGGAAGATACATATGTACTAGTTGGTGTGGCAGAAATAACGAGCAATTCTTCTAAAGAGCAGTAAGTCATTGGGGATGGGATTTGTTACTGAGGGCCGATTTCTCTGGACTGGGTTAACAGAAAACGAGGGCTTGTGCGACCGTTCTTCACAATTTAGATGAAGATAGTTTGGCATCGGCTGAATTGGGGCGCCCAGTTCTGTCGAATTGCTCGAAAATGCTCCATCAAGACTCCTCGGCGGACGGTCATACAGTGTCTACAAACTCCAGGGCTTTCCGACATCGGGATTGGGTTGCTGTTTTTTCGACAATTTCTGTAGCTGTCAGAAACCAACAATTCCCCCTTCAACATTCCCTCTTCAAAGCAGCAATTTGCCAGGTGTGCAAATATGTCAAAGTAAGCAATGGATCTGGAACACTGTGGCTGCAAGGCTTTGAAGGGAACATGAACACAAGGGTCTTTTTTTTTTTTTTCAAATTGTCAATAAGTCCGGAGAAAAGAGAAACATCCCAAACGTTAGAAACAAACTGGTGGTTATGGATGAGTCTTCTTTAGCAATGCCTTCCTTGCTCCCCCCATTCTGGGTCCCAAGACAGTAAGGTGTGGAAACGTGACTTACGCTTGCATCTCTTTTCCCCCCAGTTTGACAGGTATGATAAATAACGAGTCACGTCTTGCGGGTACGATACCAGGTCTCTGGAGAAAAAAAAAAGGGCATACCCCCCCCCCCCCCCTCCCTTCCTTTCTTGTCTGGAAATGACTGAGCGTCAGGAAAAGGCATCTCTGATTTTTCTGTCCAAATTCCAAGTGATGGTTTGGACACATTAAAAGACATCTTGCTGCGTGAGTGCAGGAGTGAGACGAGACCTTGTCGTCTCAAAGCCCCCCCTATGGTAATTTATGACATCCGTTTGGTGCCTGTCATTACCTCTCCACCGATGCTTTCTTCCCCTGTCCATGAAGAGAGACGGCGAGATAATTAATGCGTTTGTGAGTCCTCGCACTTCCCTGACACTCTTGACTCCATTTAATAAATGATGTCGTATATTTTCCCATTCATTATAATGTCATTAAGACATATTAATTCCCCCTGCTGCTTTAACCTTTCAGCCTGCGTTACCACGGTAGCCCCTCTCCACGGCGAGCCCCACATCCTTGTTTTACACCTCTCACTTGTTGTAGCACTTAAATAACGGGGCCATCCCATTCGCGGTTATGTAATAAGGCCATTTTGAAATAAACAAGGACGGCGCTTGGTGGCGAATGCGAGTCTTTTCAGATGTTTCCCAGGGTGCGAGGAAGTCAAGCTTCAGAGGACACGTTAAACGCTTTCAGCCTGCAGGTACAAAAAAGAGAGACGATGACAGTCCGTTGACCCAATTCGAAGCCCACACTTTGGTGGAGCGGTTTGTAACAAATGTTCCTTTCAAGCGCTCACATGTGTAGTGTTGGGATGCCTTTTGCAACACCAGGCCCGTATAAAGAAGTACATTATGATTCATTACCCTAGACGAGGACGAGGCAAAAAGTCGCTTTTAAGGAAGTCATTTATTATCGCCAACGCATCCGATGCAGTTTATCTGGTTGTGCGTGCGCTGGAGCAGATCCGTTCACTTCCTCATGGTGATAAATCTACTTTTGGGATTCTCTTTTTTTGGGATTGCCTTCATGCTCCATCCTCCGGCCCGGTGACCCCCGGTAAAGCAATGCGATCCTAGCAGGAACAGAATCCGACACTCTAAAGAGGAGCGGGTCGACCCAGAAACGGAGCTACACAGCGTTTGCGTGTAGCTAGCTGGTGCCCTTGAATCGGCCCGGGACTTCCGACGCCTGACTCGCTTAACTGCTCATTTATAACAGGTGGGCAGCATTAAACACGGCAGGTTCGGAGTCTGATCTCCCGCTCCCTATCCGTGCCTTAATCATAGCTGACTAAAAACCTAATCTGTCTCCAGATCAGTGGCCAGGGACCCATTTTATCTTGCCCCACTAAACATATTGTGCAGAACCTCATTTGTTGTAAATTGCGGCTATTAATCGTCGACTCAAATAGGCGACCGCACTGTATTTAGGCGTAAGAATTAAAGTAAAGCCCACCGGCTATGGTAATGAAGCCCTCAACGATAAAGGAACTGGTGCAGGACATTTAAAAAAAAGAAAGAGCGTTGGCATACATCATGTCTGAGCACAGACAGATGACTCTTTAAATCTCCACTATAGCGTATGAACCCTGAGTTCAATCCTCCATTCACCAGCCGTCCCAGTGTGAGATTTTACAACTTTTCCATTGACATAGAAGAAGAAAAAAAAAAAAAAAAAAGATCTGCTCTTGGGCATGTTCAATTAAAATCCAGCCATAATAGTTCTCCAACTCATAACTCATTCTGCGTTAGATATATTGCCAAATCTCATTTATACTGTCTGATAGGGTACTGAGGGATATGAAAATTGTCTTTCCCCTTGTGTTCTGGCACTACCTCTGCTTCCTCCAAAGGCACCAGCATGAATTTTCATCTAGTCTTTGCCCTAAATAGACACTCCGCACGCCTGCCTTGTTGTCTTTTTAGCTCCCTATATCATAGCGTGAGCGCCGACGTTCTTGTTGCAGCTTGATAGAAAAGATTCTTGGCATCTTATCTCGTTCTATTTGGAGAGTTAATGGTGGGAATCATTGTCTCTTACCTTTTGAGAGCTGTTGCGTAAAGGTTTAATTGAATAATGGTGAGTTGAATAACTCGGGCTTTTACAATTATGTCCGTTTCATACATGAATAACTGGGAATTATTGCAGCTGTCTTTGATTAATGCCAAAATAAACCATATATATGGAGGTTATTTTCATTCATTTCAAGGCTAGACAGGAAGAGAAAGTTACTTGATAAACCAGCAGACACTTGCAGTTCCATTAACTCGCACTTATAAAGTAGTGTAGTGTTTGTGAAGTCTACCAAAAAGTCAACAAGCACACTTGAAATAAGTGGGCCAATTTCCACTCTAAAAAAAAAAAAAAAAAAAAAAAAAAAGTTAACCAAGTCTGTCGGCTTTCTGTGCTCTAAAATATATTAAACACAAGTTCAGACCTTATATTCCAGAGATAAAGTTCAGCATGTGCTTCTATATAGAACCATCTCATTCCCAAATACATTGGGAACCCTCGCTACTCGCGGTTAACGCCTTCCAGGAACCACACGCGGAATAACGAATTCCGCGATATAGCGATGAACTATTTATCGTATTATTTACGGTAATTTAAACGTTTACGAACCCTCCCCATGCTGATATTAAACCACCTCCCATCTGTTTTACCTTTCCCACACTCTGATAGACTGTTTAAGCCACTTTTGTGTCTCACGGAAGTCCAAGACTCACCTGTCGATCTAGAGATGACCAGAATCTCGTCTCCTCCTCATCGGATGACGTTTTTACCGCCCCTACATTCACCATTCTGGAATTTCCAGGGCTGTTTTTTTTTTTTTTTTGTGGATGTCCATGCTTATTCAGGAATAACTCCAAATGTCAAATGCGATGTTTGGGTCGCCTCCGTTTTTGGCCCTTTTTTTTGGTGTTTTTTTGACTAAATTTACTCCCGCCAGATTTCAGAGCGGCTGTATATTAGCGCCTATCATTTTGGCAGAGGACCGCCCTGCTTTTTTATGCTTCTCCATCCATATGGGGATATGATGCAGTATTCGTTCTGGCCTCGATGTATAATTTATCCCAGGCAAACTCGCGCCATACATTACCGCATGTATTATTCATGGGTAATATGTTCCCCTGTAAATATACTGGTGGTGGTGAAGAATGATTTGGTAAACCGCCTCAGACTTCTACCGTTTTGTCGCCGCTGCCTTGGTAGACAGCTGGACAAGCCCTAAATTTCCCATCATTCACCAGACGTCTGCGCTTTTTCTTTTTTTTTTTTTTTTTTTTTTTCTTTTTGGGTTTTTTTTTTCGGGGCGCGTTATAACTCGACCCGACTCCGTCTGTTCTTGAACCGCTTTCTCACGTTACAACACCAGGAAACCGAGTCTCCATTTGGAATCCAGGACAAAAGCTGTGTTCCACCTTCCCCCTAAATGTTCCCTCTCTTTCTCTGTGTCTGTGTGTGTGTGTGTGTGTGTGTGTGTGTGTGCGCTTCAACGCACATGTGCACATGCTTCTTACAGTTTCAGAGGATCCTTGACATTATCACGCAACCAATAAAAGACCACCTGTTCCAGTGTGCTAATCTAATCTGGCCTTGCACAGACTTGACGGTATTTCTTCCAGTGTCACGTTCCATCGGGCACCCCTCCCTCCGCCACCGCCACCATCACACACCCACCTTCCCGCCGCTCAACGGTAGAAGCCGGGGCTGAGTTGTTAACAGAACACCCCGAACACACAATGTGACAATTTCACGCCCAGCCCCTAATCCAGGTGACACCGCTATCGTCGCTCCTTTAATTACCCTTTAATTTTCTGCTTTTTTTTTTTTTTTTTTTGAATAGAAAGCACAGTCTAATCTGTCCCGGTGTCTCCGGGTGGCTGTCAAGGCCGGCTGTCATCTTGTTATGATTAATGTATTCCCCAGCATGCACGTTTTTTTTTTATTTTTTTATTTTTTTTAAATATTTTTATTCTGAGAAAACAAACCTTTCTCCAGACGAAAAAAAAAAAAAAAGAGCTGCTGTGAAGTCCCGTCACGTTCCTTCGCTCGCTGAAAAGAAAAAAAAAAAAAAAAAAAAGCACCCAATATTCCACATGGCAAACACATATTTCAGAAACAACTACTTATATTCATCTTTTGTGGGTGTTGAATCAGCTTGTCTCAATTTAATTCAGTTTTCTCTCAGGGCACTTTTTTTTTTTTTTTTTGGAGTGGAGTTGAAGTGTACCAAATTGAGATATAGATTTTTCTGTCTCTTTGAGCGAGAAATAAGATCACTTGAAGAGTTTGTTGAAAGGCGGGTTAGGGATCATATGTGTTAAGTTGGAAATTGAATTTTCGTCCACCTTTTCCCACAGTTAAACATCCACGCGCTGCTCCGTTTGTGCGCCGTATAAATATCGCCAAAGATGCTGCGTTTTATCTCCTATCTGCAAACACTTGCATCTAATGCTTAATTTTACATGTTTAATATGCACCTTAAACGGTGCATAAATCAATCTAACTGCAAATACATGCAATATGAATTCCACCGATTGAAGAAACCCATCAATCTTTAACTCTGCATTAAATAATAAATGCTATGCTGCGGATAAAAACGTGCTTTTTCCTGATGTCACACCAAGCTGCAAAATGCACATTTGTGCACATACGGCGACGGCCGTTTACAGGTAAGTATGATGACAAGATGGAAAATAATCGTATATGTCGGTCCGTTCCCAGCTTCACATCCGCCTGTGACGAAAAACACCCCCCCCCCACGTGTTTGAAAACGGAGCGAACCTTAAAATGGCTTCACCAATCTCTTTCTCACTGGGGGGTCTTCCAGAGGGGCGACCGGCTACTCCTCCCCCAAGACTGCTGCCTGATCAATACCAGGAATCAGACCATTATGCTCCTTTTGAAAGTGCAATGTGCACGATCAATATGTTATTATTTTTCATCTGCTGGCTGTATTTAATACCCTCATTAATATTTCTGCTCAGCGAACGAGGAGAAAGCGAGTCTATCCCGACTCGGATTTTTTTTTTTTTTTAGTTCTTATCGGTGAATATTTCGCTGGAAATATTTACCCGAGCAACCGGGGGTGGGGGTGGGGGGTGGGGGATTTCGAGGCAGTTACAGTTGGATTATTTTCACGAACTCTGTTTACGATACGCCTTATCGGTTTTGTCATTAGCTCGAAGCTAATTCCGACAATTGTCCTTGATTGTCGGATACGACCGGAGGTTATCCGAGAAAATGAGATGCGACGTAAACGACCCCTTTAGCGTTTCCATGTTTAATTCAGCACCTAGCATTTAGCGTCCCCTTAGATTTATCGTATTTGAGAAGGCTGGTGCACGGGCGAATCGCTCTGCATTTTTGAACGCGTGTTAGCTCTCGTGAAATAAAGCACTTGATGTATGCCGCCGCCGCCGCCACCGCCAACCAGGTGTGATCCGGGAAAAGCTCACGTATGACACACGCTGTGTCCGAAATGTATGGAGAGAATTAACTGGTAATACTCATTTTAATATAAATGAGCTCTCTCATAATGATGTGAAGGCTTCCCCCCCCCCCACCCTCCCCAACACAGCAGGGAGGACGGCGTGGGGAGAGGGAACGGGAAAGGCCCAGTTAGCGTACGACAGTTTGGCGATAAATCATCGGTAATTAAACACTTTGGAAATATACGGACCACGGCGGAGGATGGAGGGGGGAGAATGGAGGGTTTAATGGTGGGTGGGTGGCACGGTGGCCCAATCCTAGTGGTCTGTTATTAAATTTGAAGGAGATGATTGGGGTTTTTGTGGTGAATCTGATCAGATCGCCCGCGGCTAAGCCTTCCTGTTCATTAATCAGAGGCTGGTTCTGATTGATCTCAAGTCTTTTTTTTTTTTTTTTTAACCTGTTTTCTGTATGTTTAAAAACGGATCCGAGCACAAGCCTTAACTGAGTTCCTAACTCCTGGTGAAAGATTAATTGCTCTTGATCAAAGTCATCAAGCAGACGCTTGCGCCGGGGCGTAATAGCCTCGACGGAGAACGCTGTTCTTTATACGTTGCAGACGGGAGCTCCTGGCTCCTATTATCTTGTCTTTCTTGTTCTTCCTGCAGGAAATTTAATTCTTACCCTGCTTTTTTTTTTTTTTTAAACTTTCTGCTTCTACGGAGAAACAAGCCTTCAATGTCAAGCAACGGCGCCGACGAAGGCTGAACATGGGAATGCTATCGCAAAGTAGCAATTGAAGTGGAGGCCGTGGTCTGGGCTTATTGGGAAGCGGTATAAATCAGAGAGGACAAGCGACAGAGATTAATGCCGGCCAAGCCCACGAAATAACCCCTCCATCCCACTCCAGCCTCGCCCCTGCAACAACTTCCTGATAAAGCCGCCGATGTGACACGACACGCTGTGCAATAATACAAATGCATTACTCAAAAGCCCTTTGAGACATGCAGATAGGACGAGGGGGTTGCCAAAAGGAGAGGTGTTCAAGACTACCTGGGCAAAATAATGTTTTTATGCCCTTCACGGGACGAATGCTCCCTCCATTCAGTCGGGATGGGTTCAGGAAGTTTATGGTCCCTATCGCGGTCACTTCCCGAGCGGATGTTCATTATGGGGTCATATTTATGACGCCCCTTGTAGAGGCTAATTTATGTGATATATTTTTAAGTGTCTTAATAGTCAAGATTTATTTTAACGATCTACGGGAGCGCTGTGTTCGTGCCGTGTTGTATTTGCTCTACAGATCCCCTTAGACCGACTCACCGAACCCCTAGGGTTCGATCGAACCCAGGTTAAGAACCGCTGCTTGAAAGGTTTGGCTCATATTCAGGTACAAATTGTCTCACTTTTTTTTGCAAATCTAAACACAGTATTTTCTTCTTGTTTGGTAACAAATCTCCTTTTGAGCTTCACCACTTTTTGTGCCACCTGCGTCTTATTTTCCCGCCGGTTATTTTCCACGATTAACATATTTCCCTCTTCTTCTGCCGGATTTAGAGAAATGCCCTGAGAAAAAAGCCTTCGCAAATCTTCACCGTTGAGTAAAACTGTAATGCGCTAGCATGGTTCTCCCTTTCCTCTCTCTGGTCTCACTGCTTTTGGGGTATTTTTTATTTTTTTTTTTTGTTTTGCTTCAAAGTCGCCTCATCTTTGTACTTCCTCTATCATCTCGTGAATCTCTCCTGGCCGTAATCTGATTTCTGCGGCAGATTTATTTGCAGCGGAAAGGAGAGGAATCGAGTGGAAGCTCTGCAACCGAGTCGCCCGGCGGCGGATCCCGCCACCGGGCAGCTCGCAATCAGCTCGAAAATGAAGTGCCATGTACTCTCACAAGAGCACACACACACACACACACACACACACACACACACACACACACACACACACACACACACACACACACACACACACACACACACACACACACACACAGGTGTGCATGGACGCTTCCCCAATGAAATAAGACAATACAGCAATTTGATCCAGCAAACCTCTCAGCTTACCTTCTCTTTCAACTCTCTTCCCATTCTCTTTTATTTACAGGAGCTGCTCCCCCATCCCCACCCTCCCACCCCCTCCAGACAATCCAGATCCGTCTATTATGTTTGTTCACTCTTTAATTTGTTGGGCAAATTTAATTTCCAAATGAATACCGTGCCGTTTCAATGTGCTAAATGTGCTTTTGTGCCATGGATGTTTAATTGCTGACTCTGAACAAGTCCCCCCTTATTGCCCAGTGGCTCAGAGACCGACCCGGTAGGTCCGGGTTGCGCTCAGGTAAAGTTACCGCTCTCAGCCATACCTGGTTAAATCAGAGGAACCGTTTCTTTTTCTGACTTGAAAAGCTTCCACACTTGTATTCTGGGATTCCAGGTCATCCGACGTGTTTCTGGTGCCGCTCGTAAATGAGTTGGAGTATTAGCTGCAGCGCCGAGGGCATTTACCGTGTGACGTCAACTGCGCTTTGAGAGACTGGAACAGAATTTCACTCCTGCACCGACGGCAGCTTTACAGCAGGAAGCAGATTATTAACGTTTATTCGGGAGGATCTCCCAAAAGGCTGAAAGGTACAAGGTGGTAGAAATCAGATCTCGCATCTCACATCGTCCTCTTAGACCTGAAAATCATTCGATTTGGCCGACCGTGACATCTTAACCAATCACATTGAAGCGTTTGTTTCCCAATGTATTGCTGTGAGGTCCATGAGCTCCTTTGGTCTGTTCGTATTCTCACAAAGAATGCTGCCATTTAATAACAGCCAGAAGCCCAGTGTACGTTTCTACGCAGACGACAAGCCGCTATACATCTCAGTCAAACCATACGACGCTGCTGCCGCAGAGTCCTTTATGTTTTCATGGAAAAGAAATGGGTCAGCAGCAATTTAACAGTCAAGGACAACAAAACGAGAGGTGGTAACATACAGCGGTACCTCTACTTACGAAATTAATTGGTTCTGGAAGAAAGAAAGTAGAGACGAGTTTTCCATGTAAATGCCCTTATCTGTTCCAAGCCCCCCAAAATTCAGACATAAATGTTTTATAAAGCATAAAAATGCATCAAAACGTGTAAAAAATACACGTTACGATTAGATTATTACACAATAAATGAGAGTTTTGCTTAACGTAAAAAACAAAGAATAGAGTAAAGAATAATAATGACGGTCATTAACCTTTGAACTGCTGTCCTCATTGTTTTTACCCTCTTTGGTTCATGCGCTCCTGCCTCACCATGAACAACAGAGTGAATTCCAGTCCTCCTTCTGAACTTCTCCAACCACCCACGCCATGCCTTAAACTCCTTAAACTTCCTTTAGTTTTAATAACGTGGTGATTGTAGATGCATTACGGCCATATTCTTTGACGAGATCAACCAAACACATCCCTTTTTCATGCTTTTCTATCATCTCTTTCTTTGTTTGTACGGACAAAAAAACTCTTTTCTTCGTCTTTTCTTTTCCTCTTTTCTCCGTCACTTTCTTGGGGTCCATAGTGAATACTCTAAAAGTTAATATATTTACGTAAAACTATCAGAACACCTCACGGGTCGAGGGCCGAATGACGAGGACGCTGCATAGACACCTATCTAGCTCCACACAAAGGTCCCTCTTAGCCAATGGGATGCTAGGAAGATGCTAGGTAATAGCCAATGGCAGAGCAGCTATAAGAATGTTGCGTTCAGAAAATTTTGGGACCTGCGAGTATCAGCCCATACTGTATTTTTAACTTTCGTATCCTGAAATTTCTTTCGTAACAAGAGGCAATATTTTCCTGTTGAGGCGTTCCGTAAGTAGAACATTTCGTAAGTAAAGACATTCGTAAGTAGAGGTACCGCTGTATATATATACCTGTATTTGCGCAATCAACTTTGTAAACGCTTTTCTTGATTGTTTGAATGAGAGATTACTTTACCTTTGATGAAGTGAACAGCATGAGTAGACCGAATGAAAACAGTTAAAACAATCACAAAGGTGTAACGCACGTGTTTTAACAAAGCGTGTCAGAAGAAACACGCAGGACTCCCGCCGCACTCTGATCATGTCGGCAAGGCGTTAATTGGGGAGCATCAGGTTATCAGGCTGAGGAAAAAAAAAATCTACACATAAGTAATCAAACCTTGATGAATTAAAGGAATGAGCTAAGCCCTTGTGTCCGGCGGCGATAGAAGTGACCCTTAAGCTTAGCTGATAGCTTTATTCTGATAAAGAATTAAACAAAAACAACACAAATCCAAGGCGTTATCAGCATCGGCATATTGAGCATTGTCACAAGAGGATGAAAAAAAAAAAAAAAAAAAATGCAGATTGTGCCCAAAATGGAGGAAAAAAAAAAAGTTGAGTGGAATGAAAATGTAATCACTCAGACACTCGGAAGGTTTTGGAGAGGATGCTTGTGTGTCCCACATGATGATCATCTTTGGTAAATTACGTTCATCAGACTTTAAAAGTCCCAGCGGTTGATTTGATGGCTTGATTGACTTGATGAAAACAGTCCGGGATCACGGGAATTGACAATATTCCCCGTAAATACCCACTGGCGAAGAAACGGTTTGCGTCCAGTTGGATGGACATCCGAATCAAAAGGTAATTTTAAGTTTGGATTGGTCTCCTTTTTTTGCCCCTAATCCTCCTCCATCTTCATCACCATCATCACCATCCTCACACTATGATGTAATGCGTGCATAGATGACACCTCAGTCTGCACCGGCTTCCATCGCATGCCAATGTGTTATACGATATCCGCGTTTCTGCCGCATTGATTTTGATATTTGTTTTATCGTTTTCCTTTATGTCCCTCCTGAGTCTATCTGAGTGGAATCCAAGCAGTTGAGTTGGGCGTCGCTTCGCTCCAAATGTAACCAGAAGCGATCAATAGCCAGGAAATGGCTTTCTAGAAATGATCGTGTTGTTTTGTTTGAGAAGACGCCGGTACAGAAACGCGTCTTCGGTTCGGATCTCGGGTCTTGTAGTCTTGATGAGGCGATCGAGGACCAGGATTGTCTCGAAAAAAAAACCTTTTTACTTCCGCACCTGAAGACCCCTGTTAGTAGAAAGTGAGATTTAATTGGCTGGAGAATCTACTTGTCAAGGTTGAAAGATCAGAGCAGACAAGGACAAAGACCAGGTCGACCCTACATGAACCTCCCTTTCAGTAATAATCCTCACTTTCAGTTCTCGTCTTGTTACAAAACAAAAAAATTTCCGAGCCAGCAACATCCATATCTGTTTTTGCATCTTTAATATGTTCAGAAACCTTGGGATTTGCATATTGTTTACTCCTTTCCTTTTTTTTTTTTTGGCAGCGCCAATACCAGCGAGTCCTGAAAGTATGTCTTCATATCTCCTCATCATATGTGTTTGAACAAGAAGAGAGGAATCGAACGACGACGGGCAGCCAGAATCCTTTTTTAAAAAAAAAATCTAATCTCTCCATCCGATCTACCTTCGAGAAGCATCTGCTTTAAAACCAAAACGCTCAGATTTAATTTAACACGACGTGTCAACGCGGTCGTATCCGAGACGTCATCTTGTCGTGTTAACATTTCTTCTTCATCCAGAACTTACCTGTACCTGCATCCTTTTTCCTTGCCGAGGGGTGGGAAATCGTGGGGAGGGGAGGTGTTGGCGTTCTTGCTGTGCAAGCCTGATATCATTAAGAACTCTCCATGCATTCTGCTGTCGGTGAACTCAAAGGGCACGCTAGCCTCGGGTTCACCGGCGCACTATTGTGCCGAGAAAAGGCGGCGATGAATGTCCGAGGAGGAGGAGGAGGAGGAGGAGGAAGGTGTGCGAGGAGGTGCACACGGCGCAGGCTGTGTTTCCCATTTATCAGCTGGAAGGGGGGTACACAAACAACTCCCCACACATGGATGTAAACCTTTGCCCCCCATCCCCCCACTCCCTTATTCGCCCCTTCCTCCGTCTAGCGCCCCCCCCTTGCAGTTTAACACGCGTTACTTTTCTGTCACCCACTCAATATCTCTCTCTTTCTCAACGCCGGTGTTTTCCCTCTGCCTCCTTTCTCTGTTTGCCTCATCTAAACAACCCCCACCTCCCTCCCTGTCCCCCCCCCCACCCCACCTCCATTTCTTGGCTGTGCCGTCTCCGTGCCTCTCGCGCCGTGTCTTCGTCCCCCTGATTAGATTTGGCCCCCAGCGCTATCTCATTTGGCTCCCGTCTGTGGCGGCGGCGGCTCACCGAGCATCCTGGGAAGGCTCTCCGTCTATGTTGGCGGAGCCGTAACGACGTTAGCCGTGCTTAGGATGTCACCGATGGTTTGCCTTACATTCCGGGACCCGCAACAGTCCCGTAACAGTCTAAAAGGCCCCGGATGCGCGCGCGTTCTCTGCTTGTATTCCCTGTTCTTTGCACGATTGTATTGATATTTAGATGCTGGTTGATTTCGACATTTGATTCATATCACGTGCAGATTGTTGCGTTACCTTCTACTTTTATCCGAATGTGAAAATCTGTCGCTAATGAATCGTTAGCACCAGATTTAAAGGTAATTTCAGCGTTCAAAATGAAAACCACGACACCTCAGATGTTTCTCTTTTATTGATTCGTAGCTTTTTTAAGATAAATTATTGTGAAATCTGATTACAGTAATCCCTCGTTACTATTTTATTACTCACGGCAATTCAAACGTTTATGAACCCTCCCCATACTGGTACTAAACCACCTTATATCTGTATTACTTTTTCCCACAGTCTTAAAGATTGTTTAAAGTGCTTTTAAGTGTTTCTGTCAGCCAATAGCATTCACGTACGGTATCACGTGACTACCTACTAAAAATCCGCGATATAATGACGCTAGGCATCTTGAAGCGCCAATACACGGCAGGATTACTGTATTTTTGATCTATGTGTTTTGACCATCACAAGGTTTTTTTGGTCGGCCTTTTCTGTCGGTAATTAAAGCAGCACCTGAGGTAGAGGAGCGCTGATTTGATGAGGGTTGCCAAAGATGAAGAGAATGGGTTTGATGCAGCGAAAAAGACCATTATATCTCCAGCTTATTGCACTATTGTGCCTCCCTCCTGTGGGAGCTGGGCTTGTGTTTTCCCCCGTTATCTCCCAACTCCCTCCCATCTCTCCCTTACCTTTCCCCTTACATGCTTGTTTGCTCCCCGTATTTCTGTTATACCTCCATCACAACTTCTCCTCCACCAAAAGAGCCTGTCAGCGGTTTTATTTTTATTCTTATTTTTTTTACACACTCGTTTCTGCGCCCTTCTATTTCTTTTCCAGACGTCTGGTCACCTCTCTGGAGCTAATTTATGTTTCTTAGAGGAGGGAGTTTTGTTTTTGTCGTCGATCTTATCATATTTAACAAGTATAAGCGGAATTTTAATGCAAGGATGACAACAAGGAGCGAGATTTGGACTTAATTGAGTCGAAACGCGGGCTGTGCTCCCTTATCTATGGGATTAAACATATATCAAGCTAACAAAGAATACATATTTGTAGACGATGATATCGGCATACTAAAACGTCCTTTCCTCCCTCTTTCGCAGCCTTCTTTTTTTACTGTCCTCTTCCCCAGATATTCTGTCACTTTTTATCCACAGGATATCTTTTCTTTTGCTTTTATCTCTCTCGCCTGCTCTTTCACTCCCCCTCTCGTGTCAACAACACCTCTGCCAAACCCATCATTTCAGCTTCCTCCTCCTCCCTCCTCCCTGCCTCGCTCTCCGTTTCCTGCGAGATACGCTTCGCCTTTCCGAATTCTCCTTCTCTGCTTGCGTGCTTCCCTGTGTCCGGTTATCTGTTTTCTCTGTCAGCTCTTCCCCATCTCTCCACCCCCACCCACCCCACCTCCCCTGCTATCTGGTGTATGTGTCCTAACTCTGGCGTCGGTGGATATGAAGCTGTAACGGGCAATGTGCTGCGTTGGTCTCTGATGTATGTATGACCTGCTTTCCGCCAGAGCCAATCTCAGGCAGCCGGTCTGGATGTTTGCCTTTTCTGGGTTAGGTCCTGCCAGGAGTAGCTGTCGTCTTAACCTGTGTTCTGCATCCAGCCTCAGGGTGTCTCTGGTGGCAGATATACCACTGCTAATAGTTGAAAATGAATGGAAGTAAAAAAAGAGGTGTAACAGATGTCCTGGATGTCATCGTATTGGGGAGAACACAGTGATCATGTCAACGTTTTATTGTAAAGTTTCAGCTCTAAAAGAGTCAAAAACAGTGGGAAGACAAAACGACCCGAAACGAAGATTGTTTTAATACATTTTTCATGTAACTTGAGTAGATTTTTGTTCCTTCCGCAAGAACGTATCGATTTGTATAGCAGAGCAAAGCAAATTATTTGCTTACAAGGTGAGCAAAAGTACAAAAAAAAAAAAAAGTGCATCGCTTCTCTTTGAAGTGCTCGCTTCGGCATCTAATTGTTCCCTTCTCTCTTGCCCCCTTGTCTCGGCTCCTTTGAGATGCATCCTCTAATCTTTTGTTTGCCAAAAAAATAAGGGGGTGGGGGGTGGGGTGGGGTGGGGAGTCTATTTTCCTGTTCCCAGCACTTTTTGTTGTTGCTGACATGCAAGCTTCTCTTTGCGGTCCTCGTAGTAACCGATCGCTTTGTGGCGAACTCGGATGGAGGTCCAAACAAGGTGAGCCTATCTGCGAACCTTGACTTTAGAGTTGGTTCATTGTTTAGGAATGAATAAATTATGACATGTTCTCCTCATGATGACCTACTCATGTTCTCGGGATGAGTTGCGAGAAGTTTTTTTGCAAACCTACTCTTACTATCGTCCTATCAGGACGCCCTACAGCTCCCTCCGGCGGAGGGTCATCCGGTATACCACGAATCCCATGGGAGCTCTGTTTCGTTCGTTCTTGCCGTCCTTCTATCGGGGCAACAGCGAGAACGTGCCCATGATTTCACCTCCCCGTTGTTCCTCCTGCATCCCTGCCCGGCTCGCGTTTGTTGTGCTACAGAAAACGCCGCCATCACCCGGGGCAGTACACAGCTTTGTTGATCAATGAGGCAAGCAGGACTTTTCAGAAGAAGATTAAACTCAAAAGCATTGTTGCGTTGGGAATTGGGGATAGTGTGTTATTTTATTGTTGCTATTATGGATAGCTACCTATATGGAACACGTGCTACCTGGATGGAGGCGCACCTCCATCCTCCAGCAGCTGTTTTCCTCTTGGATCATGGAAGTCTTAAACTGCACTCCACGTACGGCAAACCTACAGGCACAGCTGTCCCGTTCTTCAACCCCAGTTGGTGGCCGACTGTATATTTTGCCATCCTTCATCACCAGCCAATAAGGAGCGCCATCTGTGATGTCATTTTTTTTTTTTTTACATTTTCTTCAATCCAGCAACCAGTCTCCCCCTCCCCCACATTTGGAGGCAAATGAAGATAAAAACGGAGTGGAAGAGCCGAGGGGTGGAAGCATGTGGTCCCTGTGGTCTCGCAGTCCGACGGGAGCCAAAGCATATGTTCCTCATGCTGCTTTGAATTCATATTTGTTCCATATGCCACAAACACCACGTCTCTTTCCGAAGACACAGCGGTTGCTTCCAATAAATTTGACGGTTGTTAGTAGCAACGACTTACATGGTGCTTCCCAGCGGTGCTGGGATTTTGATTGAAGACGTGTGGTCATCGCTAGTTTTGTTCAGTTGCATTGATTTTCTGTAACCCGTCAAGATCTGACAATCGATAATGGCAGTGGTTCCCAAAGTCTGGGGTTTTGTCCCCTGGTGGTCCATGGGAGTACTGCATGTAATGTTGATTACCATAAAATACTTAATTTAATTTACAGTTTTGAGATCAATTATAACCAATAAAACAAAACCAGGGGATTTGAATTACGTGCTATTTTTGGTTCCAACCCACAATCACCGCCCTGCAGCAACCCCCACGCCGCTATGACAGTTGTGACTCATCGCTCCAGTGACCCCCTTACCTCCCCCGGGGGGGGGGGGGGCAGGGGAGGGGGGGGAGGGGGGGGCTAACATGATCTGCTTGTCCCAATGCCGTCCGTCCTGATGGATTTCTCGCCACCTTGCTCGGCGGAACAGGTGGGTGGTCGGAACAAAGGGAGGGGGAGGTCCAACGACCGGGAGGCTCCCGAGGGGGATTGTCCGGATGGAGGAGGGTGGAAAGGCTTCATAACAAACCCAGAGCGGCGCGGACAAGATAGAAGCAACACATCAGTGTTATTTATGGTGTACAGGAAGATCATTACAACCACTTCAATCTCGGGGTGATGGATGTCTCTAAGTGCCTCCTCTCTTGATCTTTAATGGTATCTTGTAATCAATAGAATACCTGACCCCCACCGCTGCCCTCGACTTAATCGTCCCACCATCTTAATTTTTTTAAAGGAGCGCCCACGTGGATTGGGTTTTAAAAGCAGGTAATTAAACCAGTGGCAGCTGAGAACTTGTTATGGCCGAGAGAGAGGAGCTGCCTATACATCTTTGCGCTGATTGTTCAGAAGTTATCTTTAATCCCCCGTAACATTAGAGGTTGGCGATTCATCAAGTCACAGGGCGGCTTTGTGCATCCAAAGGCCTCCGCCGCTGCCTCTTTTCCTGGAACATAATTGAAATTTCCCCCCCCCCTTTCTCTTTCAGCATTGCTCTCTGGAGCACTTCACCTCGAATTGAAAACAAACTGGTGTCAATAAATTAAGGCAACATCTCGGGATACAGTAAATTAACTATTGCTTTAGGCTTCTTTCCTCCGCCCTCACAAAAATAAAATTGGGACTAGCAGCGCTGGTTGTTTTCTGGTGAGTCGTGGGCCCGGTCGACGCGTTCATCCCGACTCGGTGGTAATTATAATTTTGTAATTAAAACAGCGGTCAAGTCGGGAGATCACGCAGAGGTTGCTGCTGTTGTTTGCCACTGCATTTTCCTGGCACGCAAACCGCAACCGAACTGCCAACGGCCACTAAAAGGATGTTTTCCTGCATTAAATTAGAATATTCATAAGATGTGCAAATGGGAGGGAAATGGAAACTATTGTGCTCTCTAATATACGAGGATAAAGGGCATCAATTACCGCCGTGTTTTTTGCTGCGCGGCTTAAACGCAACAGACAAAAACGTGCATGACTTGAATTGTTTGCGCCGAGACCTCGATTTTGTAAAAGTGCCCCTTTAGATTCTTTTCTTTCTTAATTAAAGATTTTAAACATGTGCAGTCTGGGGTTTTTTTTCTTCTCAGGGTTGGTTTGCTTTGAGACACTGCAGCCGGTATCCCTTTATGCATACAGAAGAGCCGTACCATTATTACTGTAATGTATTCACAAGAGGATGCTGATGGACAGATCTGGTTCAGGTGAGGACTGGTGGAACAAGACTACCCCGGAGCTGTATCTGCAGTCAGATGGGGATTGGGACTAGCGAGTTCTGCCTTGTTCCCTTTGTAGAGAGTAACAAATGTCTCTGCTACTGATGTGGTAAAAGCTTTTCCTCCTTTGTCACCTTCGCTCTTGGTTGAGCCCTGGCATCCCAGCGCTCCATCACGAAACAGTTTGGCCTGGGAACCGGTGACCCATGTTATTGGCTGGCGAGGCCTCTCTTCTTGAATGGGGGGTGGTGGGTGTAGGGGGGTGGCTCTCTTCCAGCCGTCTCCTCTAATCCGCCAACCTTTTCTGTGTTCATCACCGGCTCGCGATGAAAAAGACCCACTGGTATAGGTAGACTGTAGGTGTTGTTGCAGCGAGGGCTTGATGCCTCTTCCTGTCATTCTTTTATATATATATATATATATATATATATATATATATATATATATATATATATATATATATATATATATATATATATATATATATATTTTGTATTTTCACCATCTGCCAGAAAGTTTTAGACAACATGCTCTTTCACTTTTCATCACGGCGGAATCAGGCCGGATTGGAAGGGAGGGAGGGGAGCGATCCGGGGCAAAGAAAGAGTGACAGAGTGTAAGTGAGAGAAGTTTGGCGGCCAAACAGCCATGAAATACAGCCCTCCAACGGTTATTGCCGCAATAAAGGCGGATACATAAAATACACAACAGAGACTGGCGTGTCTATTTATGGACCAGATTATCGGTGCATTAATCAGACCTCCTATTTGGCGCAAGATGCACCAACCCCCCCCCCCCCCCCCCCCCCCCACCACCACCACCACCACCACCACCACCACCCCCCAAGAGACCCCGGTTACCAAAGTCTGAGGCTGTTTTATGGGCTGCATCAGATCGATGGGATGATTCGCTCACACTCCTGCAACATTCAGATTTAGTGATGGATGAATTTTTCTGGAACAACAAAACCGTAACCGCGTCGCTCGTGTGAGGTAAACAAGCAGGAATGGACTTGTTGCCCTTGTTTCTGTTTATCTGAAGGATACCAACCCATTTTTTTTTACACCCGAGTTAAAATTACAAGTTTGGGTCTATCTAGTGGTGATGCAAATAATTATTTTTCAGCATGTAAGTCGATATGAAGTCCGCATGTGGGCCCTTTTTTGTCCACTCCTGCACGTAGCCGTAAAAAATATTAGCTAGCTAGATCAAATGGAGCCGTATCCAGTTTTTAATATATTTTTTTTAGATTATTAAATATGTTTTTGCTCCAGGCAATCCACAAATTAGAAGCACTTTTGGGGAAGATTTTTTTTTATATGTGTTGCAGAATTTTTTTAAAATCTCTGGTAGCGTCTCAAACTGATCCAGATCCATCACCGCGTGGATCACGGATGGATCCACGGATGGCGGATGGTTATATTCCGTTACACGGAGACGTCGCTATGGATATTGTCTTTTAAACCTCTTTTATCCAAAGAGGATTCTAAATGAATATCTAAACTTAACTTTTAATCAGTATTAGTCGCGTACGGCGAGCGACACGACTAAAATAGATGGGAAATCCTTCCTCTAAATTGCTATTCCGGAAACGACGGTGAATCGGCGATCTTGATTCCCGCTCTGTCAGACTGCGAAAGCTAGAACCGAGCCGCGACACATGCAACGGAATTCAAACGTCTCGTCGCCATTGATAGGAAGTGCGAGTTAAACAGCCTGAAGAACTGAAGGAGTTAACGTCTGGAGGCCTCGTCCATTATGTGGCATTGTTTCGCCTCCTCTGCCTTCGTCTTCCTCAGCTCTCTCCCAGCCTCTATAATATTATCTCTCTCAGTGAGGCTTTAGGCACTATCTCTACTAATTAGAATTTAATGGACCAAAAGTGATTGGTGTACTTCCAGAAATAAAGTGGGCTATTCATATGTAAAGCAAACAAACAGTACTCGGTATAGAAGTATTGTTTGGGTGCGTCCCTCGCCGGAGTCACAATGACGCAGAGACGCGGGATTATACTGGGCTAAGAAGCATATTTAAATGCATGAGTTTTTTTCTGTCCTTTTATCGCACTTATTAGGAGTATACACATAATCTATCCAACGTCGCGCGATTTTACGTCGTAGTATATTTTACTTCCCGCTGCGTTTGCTTGACTTTGTACCTTTTTCTTTTTTTTTTTGTAGCTATAGCCCCTGAGTGGGTGCCCATTCCACAGACCCTGACTAATCATCATTATAAAAAGATAAGAACCATACCCCGACTGCTCCCTGTGGAATGACGCTTTAGAGACATTTGTTCTTTAGGTCCTGCCCACACAGTGGATTCGGTCTCATTAACGCCGTCTTTCTCACGCTCGTTTTTATTTTCACCTCACTTTTTTTTTTTTGGGGGGGGGGGGGTCTAATTTTCTGCCTGTGATTCTCACGGCGTTCTCTGCAGAATCTACTCGCCGCATCCCTCTCCTTGTTTCGCACACAAGCATAACTGATGGCTCTAATTTGTGTACTTTAAAGGGCCAATTCATAGGAGGCACTTAGGCTCGATAAGGAAATTGAAATGAATGAAGGCCGCCTTATCAAAACGCTCTCCCTCCTTTCCGCTCGTCCCCGGGCATGTTAGAGGTTCCATTGCGTTAGATGAGCATCATCACGACGAGAATATAAATGCAAATCAAAATGCCTTGACGTTATTGAAGGGCCCCCTTTTTATGGAATCAATAATCAGATGCAGTCTCGCAGCGGAGAGACTAAGAATTCCTACAATGGATTGATATCCGCCAGGCTGTTTACATGTTTCTATAAGGGGGTTAACGCTCACCGGGGACCCGACAACAAGAACGTGGCATCGGAAAAGATGTAAAAGCATTTGCAGAAAAAATATAGATTGTCGTTCGCTTTAATTCAGCCATTAACAAGATACAGCTGGGCTGTTCTGGGAGTCTAAATGATTCTTTATCCAATTTTCCATGAGCTTGAGCATGAAGCAAGATACATTTCCTGTAAAGTGTCGTGTTTATGATGCAAAGGCATTTTATTTTATCTTTAATGTAAAACAGCACCAGCGTTCTGTAATGGAGAAAATGTGCTGTCATCAAAACGTTTTACGATTCCGACTTTTTTTTAGCTCTTGAAACCCTATTATTATTTAGCGAATGTACAGTCTTCCAGCTGGGGCAGTTCTGATTCTGTCAGGAGTTCGGTACCAGGGACCCAACTAGCTTACTTAAGTCCTCTAGTGGGAGGGTGTCTTCCCAAAATTGGTGGTCTGGATTGGAGATGAGGCCTAAATGGACAGAAGATGCCGATTGGAGTTGCTAGTTGGGGAAGTCTTGGGATCCTGGGAGCAAGGGCAGCTCGTTGTATAAATACGATTTAAAAAAAACTATTACGGCTTTCTCAAAGTCTCTTATTCGCAATGTTTCTCGAGATATCGGCACCAAAAGCCGATATTCTCCTTCTTTAGGCAAATAATCGCCTGGCCCTCTAATGTTCTGCGATATCTCTAAATTTAGCAAAGTATTGTCAGAGCTTATAGGGCTCAGCACATATCTTTATACAGCAGTGCCCAGTCAAGTGCGACGGCATGTTTTGACGCCCTGGCCCGGCTCAGCACGGCCCAGTGCCCAGTAATCACTCTGCTATCGAAGGGCTGGCATCGGCGGCTGCGCCCTCCTCGCCCCCCACCCACCGCCCAAACAACAGTCAGAGAGCTCTTGACAAATTGGTGTGCGAGTTAGCCACTGCTCAGTTCATTGCACAGCCCTGAATGCTAGCAAAACAACAACAACATATAAAGGCACATAAAAAGAACCCGAGTCGGCTCCTTCTCCCCAGTCCTTTTCTTTCACTCTCTTGTTCTTGATCTCCCCCCTTCCCCTTCCTCTTCCTCTCCCCCTAACACCTCACCCCTCATCTCTTTCACGGGTCTCAGATGGAGTGTTTGCGCTACATCTCGGCTCTCTCGCCGTGTCATGTTCAGAAATCAATCAGGGGTTAAGCTCGCACCTTCTAACGAGCGCTTCTCAGAGGTGCGCCTCAGTCGTGAGCTCGGGGTATCCTCAGCCGAGGCTACAAACGGCCTTGAAACGGCGGCGCTGAGCCGAGCATCCAAGAAAGGGGCAAACTGGAGTGTGATGGATATGGAAATGGAGAGGTTTTTTCATGCCGAACTGAAGGAAAGAGGGATGGAGACAGATGGGAAGGCGAGGAACAGGGGCGAGGGTATTAGTCAAGGTGCCGAGCCTCCCGCCTCCTTCCTGCGGCACACAGGTGTGCAGTTCACCAGCCCCCTCATTAGCTATGCACCTGGGCCCAAACTGTGAAAGGTGCCGAGATTAACGGTGGGCGGTGCGAGTGCGGAGAAGACCCCTCAACCAGCGAAAGACAAACGCGAATCCGAAAAACCCCATCAAGCAGCAGCCATTTTCCTTCGAGAACACTCCTTACCTCGAGAAAGTCGGGAGAGCCGCTTCTCTTACCCGAGGTTTATTTCCTTGTAATTCCTTTTATCGTTGTTGTTGTGCACCTCAGCCCAGCTGTTTTCATCGAGACTGGCAATTAATGTAATTTATTCTTTTGTGAGTTTAATGGCCTTGGGTGAGACCGAGACACAACAACAGCAGAATGAAAAATGCTGGCTGCTTGACAAAGGGTTCTTCCAGGCTGGGGCTGAGGCCCATGCAGGAGGTGTTTGACAAATGTCGAGCCCTGGGAGCCTGATTTTTACAGTTGGAATGGAATTTCCTCCAGTAAACAGACACCAGCGTTGCCGCTTCTCTAAAATAAGATGGAAAGGATTAAAGGTGGAACACAGGTAAAGTTTCCTCTGCTTCCTCTTCTCCATTTCAGTCTCCGCCTGCTCGCTTTGTCTGCTCAGTTTATTTTTATTTTCGTCAGTAGATGAACGACTAAAGCCGTCGACATTTAGACGGAGTTAAATCTTCGACAAAGAGAACCTGCCGTGCCGACTTGGCAGAATAAAAAGTCACGAATTCCACAGTTCTGCACAATCCGGCGGTCTAACAATAGGCGTCAAAAGCATCGCATTGCCTCTGCCTACAGTGTGCGTTACAACTAAAGTGCATAATTATTGCCAGTGTATGGCTACTAGCTGTCACTTGATCAACCAATCACTGTCACGCCCGTCAAAGCTGTTGCGTCACTGTAATTGCTGCCTGAATGATCGCGAAAGTGTCACCCCTAAAGAGACCCGTCTTTTCACCGATGAAATGCATCATGGGATGAGAGTGATTGCTCAGAGTTGTAGGCGATTAGAGTTTGTCTAGGACTGATTGGATTGATTTGATGCCAAGGAAGGAGCAGATTGGACTGACAGAACTTTTTAACTCTTCATTCTTTGGGGGATTTCGTGGCGTTTTCAAGCTACATAGTCTGCCGATGATAATTCTACTCTCATTACTATATTTGGTGGCAGTAATAGCAGTCCTTAAACTCCCTCTGTAACTTTATTCCTCCCCCGAAGTTGTTGCAGGGACTTTCCACACTAGTCAAGGCAGGAACCTGTTAGCTTAGGAGGCAACTAGTCTCAATAGGATGAAATCAAGGGTATAAATGTTCCCAATGCAACCACACCGCCATCCAGAGAGGCGGATCTGGTATTCATGACGTTTGATTGACCTCAACGTCGCTGATGGACGGCGGCATCACTTGTTGTTGTTTGTTGTCCGGCGCAGACTCGACAAAGTGTCCTTGGTGCGTCCGAATGATTGGTTCAAGTTTCTATAAGATTGCGTCTGGTTGTCTGGGAAGGATGAGGAACGCTGCCAAGTGGCTCACATCCAGCCAGCCGGAAGACGTTGGGTGTCATAAAGAGTACTGTACTTTAAGTTGAAGTGCCTCAAAACAGGTCATATAACGATTTGGAATAACGTTAAAATGATCCCGTTCCACTTCTGGCAGCGCGATCCGATATGAATAAGAATGCAGCTGACATCTTTTTATAGGTTAGAGCGGATAATTTACCTGATGCCCACATCAGAGGACTCTATTAGGCCACTTGTAAAGCCATTCATCTGTTTGGCTGCCGCCAGAACTACCCCTTACTTTCCAGTTGGGAAAATGTTCTTCTTTAGCAGACGTGCGTTTCTTATTTAACCATTTATTATGTTGCGCGATTCATCCAGATGGAAGCAAAGAAAACCCGGCGTCATTTGGTTCTTTTCAGATGTTCTAATCAGGTTTGTCAAATTGCTTTTTAGCGCGAGGGTGTGATTACATAAAAGTCTGCAAAACGAGGGACAATCTGTAGCGGGGAAACAAACACACTCAAAAAAACCCCCCAAAAAAACAAAACGGTGGATGTTTTCCTCTACTTTGCTCATTTGTCATGCGTGGAACAAAAGCGGAGAGGGGTTTCAAGGACAAGGTTTTAGACACGTCTGCTCTATTGATTGGTTAACGAGCCTGCATTCAGACCACTTCCACATCGAGGGGTGAGTGCCTCGCAGACACAATGGAGCATATTTCCCCTGTTCACAATGCGGGCATGTGGCGGTCGGCTGCCTGCTGTGGAAACAGGCCCACACTCAGGCGGTCTGCCAGAGGGGGTGGGGGTGGGTGGGGGGTGGAGAAAGGGAGGAGGAGGCGAGGAAGAAGGATAGATGCATGTCGGGTGAAGAGGGGATGAAAGTTAAGAGTGGAGTGGAGATAAATAGTAATAAAGGGAAGGAAAGTGTGTTGAACGGATGGGAGAGTCTTTAAACAAGGAGGGCTCTGGGGATGGGGATGGAGGTGGAGATGGGGGGGGGGGGGATTGGATGTGGAAGCTGGCATTGAAGGGTAGTCAAGTATTAAAAACGAGGTGAGGTGAAAAGGATTGATGAGCAGGAATCCAGACAAAAGAGGAGACAGCTGAAGTATTTCTGAAATCAGTCGAAGGGAAATAGAAATAGTCGAGGTTTAATATATTCATAAATTAAATTAAAATAATCCCGTTTAACCTGCAGTGCGTTATTCCTATTCATTTATGTTTTAATATCGAATTGTCATCAGCTCTTTAGGTCTAAATTTTGCACCTGAACCACCTCCTACCTGACTAACATTCATCAGTCTCAGCAGAGTCATCAGCCACCGCCACCAGGGTCTCCTTGAAGAGTCCAAACAGCCAAATCCGTCTGACGGACTAATTATCAGCCATCATCTGCTGCAGTAAACTGTTTTTACTTCCCTCCTGATTGAGCTATTTTACATTTTGTCAGGTGATACAAGCCACCGGTGTGTTTTTCTTGAACTTAATGACTCAGAAGTTCATGTTTATGCACAAAAACTTAGCAAAGTCACACAAGAGGAGGACAGAAAGTATTTTGGAGATGCACAGCATTCCTCTTCGCCTTTATTTTTCCTTCGGCCTGAGTTCATCCCGCCTCACGTCACCTGCTGTCCTTTTGAAGTCTTTAAAAATACAGTCCATCTCGGGCGTTTGCCTTCATCGCTTGTGACACGGTGCCGTTTCCAGCTCTGGCTGGTTAGCTCCGCCGTGTCCTCCCTGGGCTTGTCTCAACTGTCTGCCTTCCATCCTGCCTGTCTGTCCATCTGTCTGTCTGGGTCTCGACCTGTCCCGCCTGTCTCTATCTGTATGGATCATTGTCTTTTTGCCTTTACCAGCCTGTCTGCCTGCCCCTCGTCTGTTGCTATTGTCCGCCGCGAGCCATCCGGCCGCATCCCTTTTGACTTCTCTGATTGTCGTTTCTTCTTTTTCCTTGATTGGTTTCACATCTAAACCTTTTCCCCCTCGGCATCGCTGTGATTCCAGGTGAAAAAAAAAAAAAAAAAAAAACCGCCGTGGAGCGAGCCGCCGGCTCTGTGCTTTATTCCTGGGCAACGGGGGTTACGAGCCTGACTCAACGCTCAGCGGCTGACCGCTATTTTTACGTCCTGCAGGTTTTTGCGAGAGACGACACGGCGAGCTATCGGCGCAACCCCCTCCCCGCCCCGGCTCCTGTACTCAGATCTCATTTTTGTGCACCGTAAAACATTGAGTTGTTAAATTTCTTTATGCGCCTGCTCCCCCCGTGCCCCAAGGGCTCCCGGTGCGTTTTAAATTGAATGATTGCCTGCAGCTCTCGGATTGTTTAACCTCTGCGGCGGCGCCGACTACACTGTATTACTGTATTTTTAGAAGTTTTGGCTCACGTTCTCCCTGCCCCCCCTCCACCTGAGGTAACACAATGTCAGGAAAAAAGAACGATGGCCACTTCTGGGGAGGTCCTCGGTCACGGCGCTGCATGAGAAGAAGGATGGGCGCTCGTGCACGCGGGTTAGACGGCGTGAGCGTGCACACGCGTGCGACAATGACTACCATTTTCCTTATTTATGACCCTCACCTCTGTCCGGGCTGCCACTTTGTCGGTGCAGCAGAGGGAGGGGGAGCCATGAGTAGGGGGGGGGGGGGAAGAAGCGAAAGAGGAAAAAAAAAAAAGGCAATCGGGCAATATCGAGGTGAGCGCTGTTCCGGGCCCGTTAGCTTTTATGACCCACTAAAGAAGAAGAGAGAATGAACATCCTTCCTGTCTTGATTGACTTCTCCTCCCTGCGCTCGGCCGGCGCCTTCCGCCATCTCCCCTTTTCTCCACTCTCTTAAGTAGCAATAATGAACGCTCGCACGTCTTCCCTCGAAGATTTCCTCCAGACCGCGGGAAACCGGCAAAAAAAAAGGAAAAAATAAGTAGGACAAATTACCTTCTGTGGATCGCACCTGCACCGCGAGGTTATTATTGTAGATTTAAACAGCTATACTTTGATGTCACGCGTGTGTGTGTGTGTGTGTGTGGGGGGGGGGGGCCCTCTCGGGCCTTATCGGGTAAGCCAGATATGTAGTAAAGAACAAGCGAGTGGTAATTATGCACTGATAACTTTGGCAAGGACACAAAGAGGGTTTTGATGTGAAGTTGTAAATGTGACATGGCAGTCATGTCCTGCAGCACCGGCGGCAGCTTCCTCTCCCAGTCTTCAGGCTTGTAAACCCCCCCCCACCCACCCCCACCCTCCACCTCAGAAACCCTTTATTTGTTTGGTCACACTTTTACTTGGATCCTCATTAAATCTTATTAGCGTGATTATAGTTTCCCGTCAAGCGATGGAGATTGTTAGAGTGGAAAACGAGACTTTGATGTCGCTTTTTTTTTTTTTTTTTGGTGCCGTTTCCGAGCGTTTTTCTGCCCCACTCCGCTCGCCTTATTGTGTGTTTTCTTTATGCAATGTATGCACACCTCCCCGCCGCTGTTTATTTGTATTTGTCTGCAGTTTTTGACAGCATCTTGCGGGTTTGTGGCTTATATGAGTTTACCGTGGCCTCTATTCCTACAGTATGCAATATATGAGAGTGCAGGGGGAAAGGGCCAGGTTCACGCTTGTGATTCAGTGCGCACACCCCCACGGACCAAGGCTTAGGGGAGTGCATGTGCTGATGAAAAAGTAATGTACTGTGTCTGCAAGGTACTGCTTGCTTTCCCCTCTCGCTTCTTCGACTCTGAGACCTCATCTCCCGTACCAGCCTGGGACCTTTTTGGCTAAAAACAGCCCCCCCCCCCAAAATGCTTTCCTGTCAGCTTGCCTCTTTGTCACCGTATTTCTGTGGGAGACGCCTGTTTAAGATGTGATTATTAATGTAGTATTAACGCTGTAATAAAACTGTCACAGGAGCGAACCTCCTGTTTTTGAAAGAAGGCATTCACAAATATCGCAATCGGCACATTTCTATCCCTGTAAATCACAACCGCCCTCGCTCTGGGCAAGTTTTAATTTTTCCGTAGTCATTTTCTCATTAATTAATATGACATTTAAACCAATTAAATTTCCTTAAAATGTGGCGACGTTAATGAAAAAAAATTGGAGCCGGAACGTGACTATCTCAGTCCAATCCATCAATTAGAAAAGACGGTTTTGAACAACCATCAAAAAACAGCCTAACATGAGATGAAGACTTGAATTTTAAATGTTTACTGGTAGATAATAAAAGGTTTCACGTTGTAATCTATTCAGCCAGAATCATTAAGCTGTTAATGTTTGTTAAAAGTTGCTGTTTGGAGTCTGGCAACTCAAAAATGGGACCAATTTAAAGCATCACTCTCCTCTTTTACCCGGATAGTCGACGCTTTACATTTGCCCACGTTCATAAAAAGCCTTCCAGGCTAAATTGAAAAAGCTAAATGAATGGTGACAACCTCATCAGCGGCGTTTGCCTCTCACTTCCTCGCTCACACCGTACTCGAGTTGCTCAAGGCGGCACCGCCGCCGCAATTGATATCTTTGGACGGAGGGAAGACGGGTAAGAAGAGTGGTGGACCAGGTGAAAGAGCACAGGAGAGGTGGGCGGCGGCGAGGGATTTGTCCCGCGGAAAAGTTAAATCTATCTTCCTCGCTCCTTCTTTAACCACCGTGTCCTTGGGCGATGAGTGCTGACTCTGCAGGGTTTGTCTTTGTCCCTTTCCGTAAAAGTACCAAGACTGCAACCTTATTAGAAAAGTTTACTCAAGGACTTGCTCACAAAAAAAAAAAAAAAACTCAATTTAGACCGAACGATCAAAACAAGGCAGAGGAGGAGTGATATGAAAATGAAGATCCCTGTCAAAACAAGCGATTCAATGTCGAATGCAGGTTGAGGCGGCGTGGGTAGGATGACTCTTCGTATCAGCGTCAGTTAATCTGTAAACACGATCCTTCCCCAACATTCGCCCAATGAAAACAATCGTTTCTATCCTCCTTCCCAGAGTCGCTTGTCAATTTTCTTAAGCACACAACCGTGTTGAGCTGCCGTGAATTCATATCTACATTCAGCTTCGCTCTTTCCCCCCCTAATGGCATCTGCTGGCCCGGCTCCTTGGGGCCACCGTGGCGCCGACACATTCATAACAACACATTAGCATAAAGTTAGCCACGTGGTCAAGGCCAAAAAGAGACATAATTGCTATTGACAGAATTAACAAACACATTAAATCCCCACATTCATTCGAAAGTCAAATGTAAACCCTGTCAGGAGCGCCGGACGGCTGTCATCCATCATCCCTCTCATTGGGGTTTCGCCGTGACTCATTTTCGGCTGTTCTGATTGGCTTGATTCTTCCAAACGGGGCGTGGCTACAAGAGCTCAGAGAGTCTAGGTTTTCCAATCGATTATTTCCCCGTGTCTAACGATCGATCGGTTGAATAATTGAGATTAAATGGGCATAATTTCCAGAAATAACAAATGTCTGTTTGAATAGAAGTTGTTGTACAAATGGAATTAAAAATGATCGAGTCAAAGAGACCATTGCTCTTTCTCTGCAAAGTCTTTCACATTTATTTCTTTAATATTGCATATTTTGTTGTAATTTATTGATCTATTTTTCTCTGTCTTTTCCCGTCTTTGCTGCTGCTGGATTTGGACATCGGACTACCTTCCGGTCACATCTCAGGTAGTCCTCATTTCTTTCATACTTGTATTTCCCCAATGTTACACAACATTAACTGATCCAATAAATCTGTTTGTTGCATTTCTTTAATGTTTTGGTCAAATTGCAATATTCTCTGATATCTTCCAACCTCAAAATGATCCATGAAGTAAATTCTTACATGTGGGAGTTGGAAACTTCCCCAATTCTTCCCTAGAATTTCAAGCAAATGCATCATCAGGTGAGTGAAGTCTGGATCAGACACACAGCTGGAGTACATTTGTGCATTTTTATCCCACATGTGAGCGCGTGATCGCATCGCGCGTGTTGGTAAGAGTTCGATCGGGCGCTCTTGCCCTGAAGTGTCCCCTCAAGTTTGCGAAAAATACCGCAAACGGCACAAGATCGCCCAAAACAATGCGCATAATTGATGCACCTGCTGTTGCGGCGTTTGCATCCGGAACGCCCCCCCCCTTCCCGGTCTTCCTCGCCCTTCCATGTCCTCTGCATGGCGGAGGAACGGCAGTAAAAACATTGATCCCTTTGTGCGTGGGGTATTGTGTCGGTCATGCCAGTACAACCCCCCCTGTCAGAGAGGTTAACGTCTTGCGTTTGTCGAAGCCGTGGAACAAAAGCTCCCCGACAGGACTGACCTACAAGGAGACGCCGGTTTGCCCCCGTGTTAGCCGAGCCGTCAATCATCTGATTGTTCCCAATATGTTCAATGTTGTTTGATAAAAAAAAACCACACACACACACACACACACACACACACACGTCGGGCCTGGCGTTGCGTTTCGCCGCGTTTCTCAACGGGGAAAACGGAGAAACGCGAAAGAGAAGACGCTACTGGGATACAGTCTTGCAGACTCGATGAGTGTTTGAGCTGCTAATCAAACACGAGTGACCGAACGGAGGAGACGTTGTAGAAACGCGGTTATTACACTGTGCAAATATTCCGCCGTTCGGCCCTCTCCGCATTAAAAACCCCGACGTGATTGATTCAGCCTCGTGCGAAGCTCCTATTGGTGGCCGCCAGTGATAAAGTGAATGTATTTCTCATTTGAAGACTCCCTAGAGATTCGACCTTTGAGAGGAAAAAGGTGAAAAAAAAAAAATCTCAATCTACTCCCCCTCCTCTTTCTCACCCTCCCGTTCCGTCCCCCCTCCCTCTTTACATGTCCAATCGTTTATCTATCCGCCGTCGAATTCATTTCAATTAGAGGCCGTGCCAGCCGGCTCCCTCTCCGTATCGATTGCTGCCCCCCGGGCAACCCGGGGGCATGAGCGCTCCATGACCACCAGGGCGATCTTTGGCAAGCACACGCATGAAAAATGTGTGTGAATGTGTGTGTGTGTCCTGTTTACGGCCTTCACCCTTGTCTCAGATGAAGCGGGGCACCTTCACCGCCGTGATCAACAATAAATATGAGCGGCGGCAAACAATTACCCCCCCCTTAACGAGGAATTAATTGTGTCAAGATGGAGTGAGGTCAGCGCAGAGGTCGGTGAACGCTGTACATCCCTAATGTGTTTATTTTCATTAGTTAGGCGCATTAGTCTTTCCTTTAGCAGCGCCATCGTTCATCGATTCCCTCCCCCCCGATTGGCTTTTAGAGACCGTGTGACGGCTCGGCGCGAATATATTTATGCACATGCAAGTGTGCACACTGCTCAAAGTAATATTATGAGTGCCTGAGCACAGCGCCGGCTATTGACTCTCGCCAGATCAATATTGTAAATGCCTTTAACGGTGGCAGTTAAACTCATTTGTCATTTACGGGTGGCGGTGGCGGCGGCGGCGGCAGGGAGTGACAGTCCTCGGAGAAGCGCAAACGTATCAATCCGCGGCAGCCCTAACTTCCCCTTCGCCGGCCGCTTGATGTGTGTGTCATCATCCAGGAGACGGAACTCCGGGCGAACCTCCGTCGCGATCGGTTGTTGGGACGGTCGTATGTTTCAGGGTGGTTGGTGGTGGTTGGGGCGAGGAGGAGGAGGACGGAGGTGTCGGACGGCGCCGTGGCAACGGCGTTTTTACATTTGATTGGGATGTAAACGGGTTTGGAAGATGGAAGCAAGTTTGATCCAAGGGTACGGAGAGTATCACAGGCCTTCAATCGAATGGCTTTTGGGTTGTTAGAGCCTGGGTCCTGTCCGGAGTTTCTTCCTCAATGAGGGAGTTTTTCCCCGCCACCGTCGCTTATGGGGGGTCATTGTTGGCTTTCTATCTGTAAAGCGCTTTGAAATGTCTTCAGATGTGATTAAGCGCTATATAAATAAAAGTTGATTGATTAATTGATTGATTGTCATAGTGACCGCCTGTTGTAATGTTAGCAAGTATGGATGCGCCCCCCTCTGGTTTTAGAAGGTATTGCATGGTGTTAATCATCACTTTTTACCACAGAAGTGTTTATTTCTATTCTATTAGTCTATTATAATTATAATATAATTCTAATTACAATTTCTATTATTACATTTATAATAATTGCTATTATAATTATATTATCATTATAATAGCATAATAGATAACATATTTCTCATTTTTAAAAAGAAACAACGGGAACTTTAATCCGTCATGTTAATTTCGCATTATTCTCACATTATTAATTTCTTAATTATTTTAAAATTTCAATTAGCTCTCAAGCTAAGCTACCAGCAGGTTAGCATTTAGCATTAGCATAAACCAAGCTGTTTACTTGATGGCGGAGCTTGAAATGCGGCAGTGGAAAAAAAAAAAAAAAAAAAAAACAACTAAAAATCAACCTGTCAAATTGTGCAGTGACATCACGTGCTGTCGTTTCACGCTCGGCACGTGTCGATTATTATGGGATGCATGAGATGGATTTCTCACTTCGCCTTCCATTCACACTCCCGTCCCTCTTGTCCTCCTATACGGAGCGTGACCTCTCCCCTATGCAGCAAGCCCCTGGAGCCTTCCTCCTCCTCCTCCACCTCCTCTTCCTCCTCCATCCATCCCTCCATCCATCCATCCATCCATCCATCCGTGCATTGCCGTGCGCCACTTTCACACACGTCACAATTAGCTTTCCAACTTGTTTGTCTCAAATAGATGCGAGGACGGGCGTTATCTTCCAGGATCTTTCTCCTCCTCCTCTTCCTCTTGGCAGTTCCTCGCTTTATCCCCCCCCCCCCCCGCCCCCCCCCCAAAAGCTAGCTAGCTATTTATAGTGAGAAGATGGGTGAGACCATCAAAGCTGCTTCTATATATCAAAGCTGATCCGATCTTCTCCACGCCTCTCTCTCTCTCCGCCGCGTCCTCCTTCCCGGCTCTAAAACTAGAAGGCAGGGAAAGCCCCAGAAGAAATCCTGCACCCCCCCCCCCCACCACCACCACCACCCACTAGAGACCTACCGGTGGGAAAAAAAGCTCCGGAGGGGGGTGGGGGTGGGAAGAGTGTGGGAAACGTGTGAGAGAGAGAGAGTGTAAAGAGTGACTGAGTGGGTTTCCATGTTTACCCATGCATGTGCACACATCCAGGTCTTTGAGCGCCCGCCGGCTCCTGGGTCCCGCCAGCCCGGTGGGTTTGATGTGTTGATGCGACGCCGCGCTCATTGTCGCCACGGCGGCTTGATGAAATTACAATGAGGTCTGGGACGTCCTTGGTGGGCCGGCCCGCGAGGCGCCGGTGCCTGAATCTGGATGAAACAAACCAATTCCAGCTGGAGCCTCCGACGCCGCCGACCGCCTCGGTCCTCGTCCTCCGAGGTCGGGAAAAGAAGATTTCAGGAGAGCCATTCAGGGACGGATTCCTCCTGGAAGTTTAAATGTTTCAGCTTGGAGTTCGTCGGATGACGCTTTTAGAACCAACCCATGCATCTTTTATGGTTTTTATTTTGAAGGCCAACCAGAAATGTTGGAAACAATCCTGAAAAATCAGTTTTCCTACATGCGTCATTTTCTAATGAATCGACGATTCATCTACAAGCAAACCTTGGTTTTCGAACGCTTTAGACATCGAACAAATCAGAATTCGACCAAAGAAAATTCAGAATTTTTTTGTCTTAGAAGCTGAACAAAATTTGGAAGTCGAACGCGAAACAAACGCCTTTTTCTCACCGCTAAGCGCGAGAAAAGGCGAGACATGTCGAGGAAAGTCGAGAGAAAACGTGACGGTAATGTGCTTTTTATTTTAGTTTACTGTATTCAATAATTTTTCACTTCATTTGCGTTCTCTATGGTACGAGTTACGGTACCGTAAACTTCTGTCTAAAAGACGACGGTAACTTGTACCTTAGGCTAACCTGATTACGTCGATGGTTCTTTCTTCCATTTTCTTTCTCGTGTTTCCTTCTTTTTTTTACATTTCTTTGATATGTTTCATTACTATACAATTTGATATATATATATAAATGACATTATGAAATAACATATTATGTTGACAAAAGGTAGTTTTCCAGCGTCCTGGAACGGATTAAGACCATTTACATTATTTCTAATGGGGAAAAATGGATTTGGAATTCGAATAAATCGCTTTTCGAACAGCCTTCAGGAACAAATTGTGGTCGGAAACCGAGGTTTGCCTGTACATATTATTTCACATTATCCATGCATGCGCGCGTTTGACCGGATCTGCAAATCTCTCCCTTTGATTGAAGGCGATGCGATAACGGCGTGTCAGGAGGGCTCTCGCGGGACGTCTGGGCTCCCACCCAAGATGAATGTTATACATCAGAAGTTGGACATTCGCCACGGTATCAGTTCCCGTTGCAGCCAGTCGCCGCCATAACCCCCCAACTTGTCCATTGATTTATTAGCTTCAACATGGACTTTCAGCTGTAAACGTGTTCTTTGCAAGCGTTGAAATAAATTTTCATCTTTAAAAATTAGTGTAGGTTTTCAAAAAATCTTTCTCCACGTTGGTGAACCTGAAACTTTCTCCAGACGAGTCGACCTGTTTCAGTGTCAGTCACAGTTGTGACTCCAGGAGGTTAAACTTCATGAAAGTTACAGACGTTGCCAGATTTCAGTGCGAGTAACACCATTAGAGTGTCAGAGGAAGTGGAAAAATATTCCAAAAATCCTATCAATAAATTTTACTCACTCCCACGACTGTCAGTCGGCATCCATAATTTTCACCAGGAAGAGCAGGAAAAGATTTGGAATGAGAGAAAATTTGGGGAAAAGCAGAAACTTTCAGTTTTTCAACAACGTAAAGTTAATACAGTTATCCCTCGTGGATTCACGCTTCAAGATGCACGGCTTCACCTCATCGCGGATTTTTAGTAGGTAGTCACATGATAACATACCCTCATTCTATTGGCTTACAGCGTTGGGAAGTGCTCTCTGTTCCAAGACTCAAGGAACGCCGTCTCGGGAACACTTAGAAGTGCTTTAAACAATCTTTAATAGTGTGGGAAAAGGTAATAAAGATATAAGGTGGTTTAATATCAGTATGGGGAGGGTTCATAAACGTTTAAATTACTGTAAATAATAAAATTGTTTGTTGTAATATCGCAGAATTTTGATATTTGCGGGTTATTTGCAGAATTTTGTTATTTCCTGGAACGCAGTAACAAGGCGATGACCGTATTCTCCTTCAGGTGCTCTCATTGAGGCCGTTTCAAGTAGACGACCCGTGGGTGTCACCATGACAACCGCAGTTGGATACACACGATTGATTCGGACAATCTAATCGGATGTTGTTTAGTGAAGTCGCCACATTTGTGACTTGAGTCCAAAGTTCTTGACAAAGAGTCGTCCGTCGTTCCGTTAACCTCCAGCGTTTGTATTGTGTGTTTTGCAGCCGGTCTAATTATTGTCAAATGTGTAGTAAGTGTCTTTCTTAGACCCCAAAGACGACTCTGGCTGCTTTTTTGCGCCCTGCAAAACGCAAAAGCCCACCTCAGGAGGGATGAATTTCCCTGTTTTCGATCATTAGCGTTGGGGTTAGCCGCTAACCGCTATCGTTAGCATGAAGGTTAAGCGTGGAGTTTTACGCGACGGCATCGAGGATCGCGCCGCCGGCTAGGAAACGGCATCCTGGATGCAATTAGGAGTCTGTCAAGCCGGTGTCTAAGGTGCACCTGAAACCCCCCCCCCCACTCCAGAAGAACCTCACAACTTCACCAGCAGCATATCGCTAATGACAACGCGCCCCCTCCTGGTTGTGTGCGTGACGCAAACCGCCCTATGCTTGTTGAAATACGGCCCCCATATTTCATCGCACCCAAAGCATTTGTAAATGCCAACTGCTTCCCTGTCCCCCCCCACCACCACCACCACCCCATCCTTCTCCTGTGATTGGACCATCCCGCCGAGGCTTCGGCTTTTAACAAATTGAAGGAATAATCCAGCAGGAATAGGCGGGGCAGGGCGGGGGGGACATCCGACGGGTTGCGCCCCCCCTGCCCTCCAGCACGAATAAGATATCGTCGATCCGTTTTGAATTCAAACCCCAAAATCTGCCCCCACCCCTCTCCCAGAAATACCCCTGTATCTTCATCTTCTCTCTCCTTCCTTGCCGCATTCCCCTTTCCAACCCCCCACCCCCAACCCCCCCAAACCGTCACAGTAAATGGCCATCCTGGAGTAAATTTATAACTGCCACTTCAGCTGACAATCAAACGCTATCACTAGATTCTCACCGTCTATCACTTTGGCCCTTGTGAGCGGAGGGGGGTGGAGGAAGGAGGGATGAGGAGGAGCGATGAGGAGTGTGTGTGTGTGTGTGTGTGTGTGTGTGTGTGTGTGTGTGTGTTGGGGGGGCATGATCGGAGGGTTTAGAGGAGTCGAGGCCTGCGTAACCAATCCGACTGTACCGATCGATGGGCTCCATCCATCCCTCCTGCCTGCTTTCATTATTCCACACTCCCCCCCCCCCCTTGTCGTTTTCCAGTGGTTTTCTCCATCCTTCACAGTCTGTCTGGAACTGCCTTCCCTTGTCCCTGCCCCTAAACATACCCACCACCCCAATACCGCCCCCCCACCACCACCACCACACCCCGTGTGGGTGGTCCATGTCGAGGCCTCTGTCTCTCACCCTCGTTTGACATGCCGCCCATAATGGTCAGATGGGGGAATACCACTCTCTGCATGTGTCTCTCCATCTCCAACCCCCCCATCCACACACACTCCTATATTCTTCTTTTCGCCCTCCCCCCTGTCAGAATGTCACGCCGCTGCAAAATGGAGAGAATCAATTGAACGTGAGCCCCTCTGAAGGCTGCGCGTACTGTATGGCGGATTTTCCAAGCGTGGGATATACATTCGTGTGTGTGTGTGTGTGTGTGTGTGTGTGTGTGTGTGTGTGTGTGTGTGTGTGTGTGTGGGGAGGTGTGGGGGGGGGGTGGCTGACAGACTCAAGCTGGGGACGTTTGTCGCCGCTCGTCACTTTTCCCGTCAGCCGGCGGACATGACAGCCAAGGCGGGTGAGAGGCGAGTGGCGGGCTCTCAGGACTGGAGCAGGAATGAGCGTGGAGTGACAGATGGCTCCTTCATGCTCAGGCCATCATGATGGGATGGCGAGAGAGGCGAGCGAGCGCCGCCGCGGACGAAGAAGAGCGGCGGGAAGAGGGTGGAAAAGATGTCTTGTGACAGTATCAAAACCCACCAGACACTGTAGACACTCCTCGCCGCTCTGCCTGTTAGCTGTCCTTAAGACGGGCTCAGGGGCGGCGGCGGCGCCTGTCTTTCAAAAGGGTGAAATGAAGGAATTCTGATGGACCCGATTGGGCCGAACCTTACGAGTCAAATTTGGAAATCAAATGAGCCAATCGTAATGAAGAAATCTTGATTGGTACTGGTCTGGTTCACGAGTCAGGCTTTCTCCAATCGGGTATCTGAAGTGAACCCTGAAAAGCAGGAGAGATGGTGGTAATGCTCGCCAATAAAGATAATTAATATGCAATGAGGGTTCTAGCTTCAGACAGGTCCCTCAAAACGGCTTTTGTTGAGATTAAAAGTCGTCGCATCAAACGCGATGAAATTGGCGCCGACAGTCGCCTTTGGGGATCGTTTTCCTCCTCGATCGCTCGCAATTATAAGACGAAGCGGGTGAAGGTAAAGGGCGTGTTCTTCAACTGGGCATCAAGCCACGAATCTGAGTCTCCCCTTCAGATGGGGGAGGAAGGCGTGGAGTCAAACCCACCCAACTGTTAGCTTAAAAAGACCTGGATGTCCTAGTTGGGTCAACTGCAAGGCTGTTCCTCCTTAAAGATGGAGGAAATGTTCTGAAAGAATCCATGACTTGTGATGATAAATATCAGACTAACTGATCAAACAAGCAAATGAGTTCTTTTGTTCCCCCCCCCAAAAAAAAATTGCCTCTGATCAGGACAACGGCAACATCGAGAAAGAGAAATACTCCGACTCCGACTTTTTCGTGGCAAAAAAAGGCCGTAGACGTCGGGATGAAAGATACACCATGAAAGCCTCTTTTCTATTTTGATTCAGGTCACTGAAGGCGAAGCAGAAACAAAACAGACACACACAACCTTGTAAGACAAATAGGTTTTGTCATCCCGGCAGAAGGCTCCCTTTTTTTTGTCAAAAACCCGGAGCCTGAAGCCGCGATGAATTGTGACATAGCCTAATTCCTTTGGAATTGCAGTACAGTCGATAAAGGAGCAATCGGTCTGGCAATGACCTCCAAGATGGTGTTATTGACCTATTTTGCATACGCACTGGGCGCGAGATCGGACAGGCGCTTTATTTGTGCCGTTATTTATTCGCCCGCAACATGACTGTAATGCCTGTCCTGGGACTCGGCTGGAGTGCAGTTATAGATTATCATGATTGCTAGTTATTAGTGTGTGTGGGTGTGTGTGTTCTTGTCGGTGTGTGTGCGGTATGGCGGAGTCTATTCCGAGCCTTCCTGTTTAAGTAAAAAAGACAGAGGCAGTCTTGTAAACATTGTCATTGGAATAACTCAACGCTAAATCCAACTTCAAGGACAGAACTCGCAACCGCTAACCGTCAAATGCTAATAAGTGGCAATCGTGCGTTCGTTCTGTCTAAACAATCCCAAGCCTTGTCTCGATTTAGCTTCCGATTATCCTTTACCCGTCCCAAAGGGAAACACAAGACATAGACTGTTTCATCACTACGTTCAGAGTACTTGCTGTCCATGGTGCCGAGATTAACCGTTTTCCCAAGGACCGCCCCTCTCTATCTCTTTTTTATTGGTTGCTCATTCAAGTAGGCGGAGACTACTAGAACCATCCATCTATGGAAAATTGCCTCTGTACTCCGCCATGGTGTGACTGTATTTAATTGATTGATGTTTGTGAACAAAACCAGACCTCTGGCCCTTCCTTAAAAGTCATCCTCAATCTGTTAGCCGAGTAAGGCTATGACCCGACGTTTGTTCATCTTGTTGGTTTGAACCGTTAACACTCATCATATCAAGTATGTCTAACAGCTGCAAAGGGAATTTTATCATTAAGAAGTTAAAAATGGCGATTCGCTTCCCCCTGTCTCCTCCGTTCCTCTCCCGTCTTCCATCTGAGTTTTTTTGCAGATACGAGGCGTCTCCGCGGGATTAATTGCTCATTTAGCAACTCTTTTCCATATTTCACGGTTGAGAGAATATCCAAATTAGCTCCGCCATCAGAGTTCACTTCTTCAACTGGGGCTTGAGTGACCACGCTTTTTTGCAGGACATTGCGGTGAGCCAATCGGGCGCTTGTAGCTCATTGGGGGGGCGGGACAACAATTGAAGACCGCTCTTTGGCTGTCTGCTAGCATTGTCGGATTAGAATGAGTTGTGTTGGGGGAAGGAGGAGGAGGCAAATTCAGCGAGATTGGGGCATTCAAGCCCTCGTTATTATGGAGACCATTTATTTCTTTGTAAATTAGACTTAGGCTGAAAGCGTCACAGGGTACCAAATGGACCTGGTTGACGCTGGTCTGGTGGGCAGAGGGAAGGGCAGTGGGGTGGTAGGGTTGCGACTGAGCGGCAGTTATTATTCAGATATGGACGGCGCAGCGGTGGGTGTGCTGGAATCTACCTAATGGGGTGGGAAGGCGCAGCCGATGGATCTCTGATGCTCCACTGCACTGATTTCCCTCTTGCTCTTCTCTTCGTTCACCCCCCCCCCCCCCCGACCCACCACCCCCACCACCAAACCCCCACCCCGACCCGACTGGCTATCCATCCAGACTGACGTGTTCTGATGACTCGTGTCATTAAAGCTAACGTCCGCTGAGAAGGTAATTAGCCAAAGTATGGCATTAATCAGCAGCTAGAACCCCTTGCGCCTGCCGGGGTGTCTGGGACGTGCTTTCTACAGCCACGTCGGCCTCCTGCGGCCCCCCCAGTTCCACACATGGTGAGCATTAACCTTTGGAAGCTTGGTCATTTTTCTATGATGGGCTCGTGCGTTCGTGTTCACAAGCTTTTTTTGTCTGTTTTTCTGCTTCTGGATGGATCCTTTAAATGCCAGGGTGACGTGGTCATCGGCGGTGGGAGTGTCGGAGCAAGCCGAAAGGTCACAGGAATGTAATAGAAGATATATTTAAGTGTCTGAAGGTGGGGTGGTGTTGGGGTGTCTGTTACAGCTGTAAGTAGATTAAATGAAACCTACGTGCGTTCAAAAAAAACCCCAACGCCGTCTTTTGAAACCTACTGCCGGGGCGACTAAATGAAGTCGGCTTCCTGTTGACCGATGGCTTATTTCTCTGTCCTCCCGCTCGTCGGGTGTCTTCCCAGGCAAACAAATCGCCGTCGCCTTGCCAAAACAAAATGGCCTCCATCAGTGCACGCACAGTGACATCTCCATCTGCTGTCAGACAAACCATTAAAAGTGCAGGGCAAAATTTCAGCCCTGTCAGTGCATATAAAGCCGCTCATTTCTCTCCATCAGCACAGTCTAGCAGTTCCGCACAGCAGAGATAGACTCAATCTAAAAACGGACTCCCACACTGAACATTTTGATTTCATTACCACCCACCACTGAATATTCATATACTTTTTTTTTTTTTTTTTTTAACGGCGGTGTCAAGTCACACCTGGAACCAGCGGGGCATCATGCATTATTCATTAGTCAAAGGCAATGGGGTGTGGTCTAATAGAGTTTACCGGGGTGTCGACGAGTTCAGTCTCCACTCCCTGATTCATTAATGATGCGCCGTCTCCCACCAGTGGTGTCGAGCTCACCTACTGCCCTCGCAACAAGGCCCCGGGGTTCTGGAAGAACCGTTCGGCTCGCGTTTAATTGTTCTCGCGCTGACCCGACCTGGAGATTAGCAGAGAGAACACGAGCCGAGGAGGGAATACCGCCAGACCCCGATTTTACTTTTCCAGCCTCGGCCGGTCCAAATCCACTGCTCGCTAGGGAGCGGCGCACTAAAGGTGATGCCTATCCAGATGAAACAGGCCATCTGCCCAGTCGGGCTCGCGTTTGACTTGCAGAACATAAAAGTACGAAAGGAGTGTAATAATTTATCAAATGCATTAGTCCGTTCATAAATAGCTAATTAATTCCGGCAGATTTTATTGTCGGTGATCAAGATGCGAGAAATAATTTGTCTTCAAGGAACGACAAAAGTATGCCCTGAATTTATCAAAGATGCGAAAGAAGCTAAACTGGCAGGATGGGGTTTTAAACCCGACCGAGTGTGAGAGAATCCAAGTGCGATCACTAAATATATGATCAGACTTATACGAGGGAACTCCGTGTAAGGGATGACGGAAGAAAAGAAGAGTAAATAACAAGAGATCAGTCAGCTGCTGGAGGCAGATTAATAGCCGAGGAGATTCTCAGCGGTACAGCACATACAGAGCAATTTATATGATCTGAGTTACTTTCTCAGTGAATTAGCATCTGCCACTTCCTTCCTTTTATGTCTGGCAGGCAGTGATCTTAAACTTTGCAACTCATTATGGTTAACTGTGCTATAATTCTGCTTTAGGTGCAGACACTTTAAATGGCTGAGGAATGTGAGGCATGACACATCCATCTCGGAAAATGCCTCGGCTCAGATTTGTCACCTATTTGCCTGTTGCCCCGCCGCCATTAAGTACGTCCCATTACAGGAGAGAACCGTTTCCCCGAGCCAAGATGGTAGGAATAAAGGACTCCGTACCCTTGGTGGTCACGTGACACAGGAAGGATCAGGGGTTTACGATCTTGACTTAAAACGACACATCGGGGATCACCTACCACGTTTTGTCTTGAACTCCTGACCTTTCCACCCCAGGAGCCACAAAGGCTATGCTGCACTTTCATCCCAAGACTATCAAAAAGGTTCGTCCCAAATCCTTGTCATGTCGGAATTCCGCTACCTCCGTATATTTTATTTACGATACTGAAAACAAGTAAAACGTTGGGATTCCTGTACCTAATTTCAGTCCTTCAGGTCAGTGAAACCATAAAGAAGTGTCACAGCAAATATTTATGTTTATGAAGTGGTGGGTGGTTTTAATAGTTGGTTAATGGACCTCCTTCAAGGGGGGTGGGTTGCATCTCTTCTGTGAAGGTGTTTTGTGTTTCATTGCAATGAAACTCGATGCCACGCTGCTCGGGTTTTCTTCTACCGTGTCACGGCACGATTTCTCCTCGCCGAGATTGACCCCTCTGCAAAACGCAGGCTTGAATTCACACGTCCTGCACCAGTAAATCCAGTTAAATTTAATGATTTTACACACACAAAAAAAAATGCTGCTGTTATTAATTCACTGCGGCCCCCCAACCTAACCACCCCGAAAAAGGAGAGACAAAAACTAGTAGGATACCTTTAGAAGTAGGAGAAATAAAAGGTTATTTAAAATCTTAGGTCAGCCTAAAACATTTAAAATACACCACTGGGAGGAGATAATTATATGCACACCTCTGCAGGGAGGAATCTATTTCTCATCCCCGAGACACCTTGAGTTGAAATAAAAGTCATCATTAAAACAAGGTTGTTTATCAGGCTCTGCAGAATCGGGACAGCCGTAATGCGTTGCTAGCACAGGTAGCTTAAAAACCGGCCAGATCAGGGCATAATGAGCAACGTCTGAAACTCCACCGAAAGTCCTCTTCGTCCTCGTCTTTGAGGTCTTACAGCGGCTGGCGTTAGTGAAGTACACCCAACATGGCAAAGATGGGAAAAGTGTAGGGGTGTTGGCGTTTACCTTATAAGGAAGTTACCTGGCAAACCTGAGCCCACCATCTTTTCCGTTGGCGCTTTTTGTCCGTCTCATCCGTATCAGTGAGGTCTTGGAAAACCTGCCCAAAAAATGTTAAAAATCTCAACGAATTCCTCAGAATTACATTGAATTTATTCTAGTCGGTCTAGTTCTGCTAGACAGAACTAGACCGACTTCTGATCTGACAAAAGCTAACCTACATTTCCTTTTAAACATTTCCCTGACCTCTCCCTGACAGTCCAGTCAGACCCTCTTTCCTATCTAAGATTGAATTGCATAGAAATGTGAGGGCGCTCCATTGGGGGGTGGGCTGCGATGCTAAACTTTGTGCCCATCCTATTTGCCCTGCGGGACTCGAGGTTTTGTTTGAGCGGCGGCCGGCTACTCGATCAAACCTTGACCTTTTCTTTTCTCGGACACCCAGCGCACCAAAAGTGCGATTTTCCTCAGTTTTCACCACGGAGTTTGGATAGTTTTGCTGCGCCGCATCCGATATTCTGTCATTTTGATGAGGGAGGTCTATATAGAGGAGGAAAAGTACAAGACAGGAGGACTTTATTCTCACTTTAAACGACAGGTTTTCTTCAGAGAGCCAGTGGAAGAAATAAACAGATGAATGGATGGAGGGGGAGGGGCTGTATTGATCATGTTTTATAAGCTCACCATGTCGGCGGCGAGGAGCTGCCTCTGATTTTCTTTCTCTTTTTTGTTTTTTTGCCTCCCAAGATCCTCCATCATAACATTCATGTCCAAGGTAACAATCAATCTATCAATAAAAAGCAAAACAAACAAAAGGCAGAAAATGCTCTAACACCGCTCCCCCCCAAATCACTACCCCCCCAGCCCCTTAAAAAATAGATTTGAGTGAACACGCTGCAAACAGGGGTAGGGGGTGATGGCACTAAACACAATCCAGCCTTATCGCATCTCGTAGTCTTCCCCTCCCTGAAATGATTGTTTCACTCAAATAAACAGATTGAATATATCATGCATCCTTGTTGTAGATAGAAATAAATCTTTCAAATCTGCTTTCCTTTTATTTATTTTTTCTTTCTTTTTTCTTAACAAAGCAATTTCTTAGCCGGCGTCCCCCTAACTGAGGAGGCCGCCTCTCATAAATTCACTACAGCGAGTGCATAAATCTCCCTTTTAGATAACATCAGGAGTGGATTGAGTGGCGCTGGAGAGCAGCGGGGACACGCTGGAGTCGATGCATATTTACACTCCCGGATGCGAGTCTTTTCCACACGTGTACGCACCCGCTAAACACCTTGAGACTATTTTCGGGCGCGTGTGCATTTTTGGTGGCGGAGGGTTTTATAGGTGCATCTGCCGCCTGTCAATTATTTTCTACATTCTACACATGTTTGCAGGCTGTGCGGCTGATTTATACGATTGATTTTTAGCGGGTGATTATCCACCTGCCACCATGCAAATGATCTGTCCTAATTTCGTAGTGGGGGCCGGTTGGCCTCATCTGCACTCCAGATCCGGCTCGGATGGGGGATGACTAGCCGGTTTGTCAGTTTGTTTGGATGTATTCATCTTTGTCCTCCTTTGCTTTTCCTCTCCCTATAGTCTCGTCGTCCTTTCCCGCCTCCCTTCGCCTTTCCTTCCCTTTCTCTTTCACTCTCCATCCATGGCGCCGCGAAGCCACATGGTTACCTTCTGACTTGTACGCAGTTTTAACGAGCAGCAGGAGCGATTCCCTTCTGAATAAAGTCACTCGGACCAATTGCTTTCAGTTTTTAAAGATACAAGGGGAGCGTGGAGGGGAATGAGAAATTTCGAGGGGGTTAATTGGAGCATTTTCTCTCGAATAAATAGAAGAGAAGTGTAAATCTTTGTTGATTGATTACAAAGGCACTAAGCCTCCGAAGGAGACCGCTTTTAATTTCATCAGTGTCTTTTAAGTCTACTTAAAAAAGAGAACTGTTTTGTGATGTCTAACAGTCTCCATTGCTATGACTAAGACCTCTAACACACTCTTGTGCGCGATTCCTCATGCTAACATCATTTATTGCCTGTCAAAGGCGTCCGGCGACATATTCTGTGCCTCAGTCCACACACAATTACATCAACACGGAGCTAAATCAAGGATTTAACCCCTCACCCCACCCCAGAGGAACCCCCGTTAGCATTGTGAGGTGACGACCTTGTCGCTTTGGTTGGAACATATGTATTTGTAGCTGCCTAAATGCAGGTTGACAGGTGTAGCCTAGCCCTAGGGCAACACAAGGTCCTGACTGGACGGCATGCGAGCAATGTGTTTGTGTTGTTTACTTGAAGGAGAATACAGGTCTATTGATTTTCAGCGCCGGCCATAGAAGCGATCCAGATATTGGCTTTAAACCCCTTTGACATGTTGCTTCCAACGAACGCCATGTTGTACACTTGATGTTTGTCTCTTGAGCTGCTGGAACAGCGAACTGCCCCCGTCCTTCGATCAATAAGGTTTATCTTATCTTATCTGATGTGACACAGCAGCAGCCTGGATATCATCAGACATACAGGATAGACTTTGTTTGTCTACACCCAAACTGTTTTACTCGTTACTCCTGCACCACTCAGTCAGATGCTAATGCCAAGGCTAATGCTAAAGCGTTCTCTAATTCTTTTCCTCGCCATTCAGGTGCGAAGGCATTCCCAACCAATTCTTCCTGCTATGTTTCATTCAACCTCAGGTCAGCAGCGTCACTCCCTCGCCCCCAGACTCGGATTTAAAGTCACATTTTTCGCGATTAGTGGAAAACGGTGTTGTTCACCCATCCTTAGTTTCACCGGCTCTGCAGTGGAAACGCTGCTGCCAACAAAAAGATGGCTTCCGGGTGGGGGAGGAAGGTTACCGCTGGCGTTGAGTGTCCATCAGGGAGATGATGGTATGGGACAATTGAACGAGGGGGTTGGGGTTACGGTTAGTGTTTGATGTACTCATCCCCTCTCCTCTGATTGGTCGAGTCAGCCTCTGAGATTTCATCCCGACTATATTTAGAAGTAGTCGCCATGGTGTTCTTTCAGTCTTGCTAACTTTTAACGGTTGAAGCTCCTGACGTGAACGGAATCGTCTCAACCGACGCTTCTGCTGAGGCCATACATCTACATCAACAGATCGCTGATATCCTTAATGCGCACTTATAAAAACAGCGTTCTGCTTTGGCAAATGGCCGCCATCAAGCCGCCGGATTCTCCATTAGCATAGCATCATCTCTTTTTCAGACTCAGATTTGAGCCCAGTTCCTGCCCTAGAACAAATACAGAACGCCATATGTATGAGCATCAGGGCAAGTGTTGTTATTTGCTCAGCCCCCGTGGTGAACTCCATTCGAGGAGACTCCCTGCGATGGATAGCTGCCATACTTTAGCCCCGGGAGCTAAGGCTATGAAATAAACAGACGTACAGACAAACTGTTCATGGCTGTTCCAACCTATGCAATTCGGAGACGGGTCCCCTGCTTGCCGCTCGGCATGGGTACCCGCTGTAATTCAGTGCCAAGCAGATGTCAGGAGAGTCGGACCACCTCAAATACAGATGGATGTTTCTGTTTGAGATTATTATTTGATGGGTGTTAGCATGCAATTACAGAATAAATATTTGAGCGAGGGTATTGATCGTGTTTGTTTGTGTACCTTTATTAGGGAAAGAGAGGACGCTGTGTACACCCCGCTTCTACCCTCCCCTCCCGTTGTTGATTTGCTGGCATGCATGAGAGACGAAGCAGGTGGTGACAAATCAAGCCCGTCAAATGTCAGAATGATCCCTCTTAACGGCCCCCGGAGTTATCTCCTGTCGTTGGTGTCGGGCATGCGGGTCAGCTAAACATGAACAACAAGGATCAGGGCTTCAGGTGCTGCTCCGTTAGCTATGCTAGACCCGCCAGTGTCCTTTGGAGCACCTGCACATTCCTGTCATGATGAAGGACCAAGTTTAATTCAATCGCGCTGAAGCAGATCATCTCCAAGCAATACTTGCAAGTGATTGGTCGCTGCGACTTCAGGCCATAAAGTTGCGCTCCTGTTTAAGGTGTATGGCTTTAATTCCATTGCCCTGAACGCCAGCTGATAAATTGAGCTGCTTCCCTTAGAGACAAGCGGCGGGGAAAAAATGTTTCTCAGGCAAGAGGAGGCCCGCCGGAAAAAGCCTCGACATAAAAACAACCTTTGTTGATACCAATTACCGGTTGACCGTTAATCAATCGCGGTGATGTCGTAATGATTTGTTGCCAGATGAGCTCTACCTGAGCTGATTTCATCCTTTCCTTCATTCCTTCCTTCCCGTTGACGTCTCCTTCCGTCTTTTTGGTTCGGTCTGGTCTCCATTTGGACCCCCCTTGTTCTCGGGCAACTCTTTCTTTTTAAGTAACAGAGAACAAGCTGATTGTTCTTTCGCTCTGTAATTTTCTACTGATGGTTCTCTGCCAGCTCCGTCTGCATCCACAAAAGCCAACCTGACAAGTCGACAATTACCGCCGCTCTGTCATAATAGAAGCGCCGCCGCCGCCGCCGGTGCTTGTTGCCGTTGCTCTGCTTTCCCAGTCTTTCCTAATTACACAATGTTAAATGCTTCATAGTGGATGCAGATCCAGATGCAGTGTAGCCTATTTTTTCTCCGAAAATTGCCTTATGTTGCGATGATTGATTGGTTCATTGAGAAACAATAGTCATTAGGATAAAAGGCTGCTCGGAAATCCATCTTTGTGGAGCATAACAAATATTCAGCATCGGAAAAGTCGCCTGTTGCTGATCTGTTTGTTGTGTTTCTTCAATTTTTCCTTCCCTGATACACAAATAGTCTTATTTTACACTTAATTAGTTTTGATTAAGAAGTTATGAAGGCTTTCAAACATTGTCTCACGACGAGGTAAAACTGTTCATCAGGATACTCTCTCCCCGCGTATCACCGCGACTAAGAGTTAGTCTGTCGCCGCTAAATAAACTATTTGGTTGTCATTATCGTTCCGAAACACACTTTTTACTTTTTGAAAGTGCTGTACCAGTGGTTTCCCCATGATAGACCTCAAGTTTGATTGGTCCTCCTCCCGCACTCTGTTCCATTATGCTGCTGTCTCCAGAGCAGAAGCATAGTTCTATTTGGAGCCCAGCAAAGCTCCCTGCTAATGCCCCCAGGGATGCAGCATCATATCTGGCCAGGAGCAATGCAGAGACGTCTAGTGGTGGAGGCTTTGTCGCTTTCCTTTTACCAGCACATCTGGCTGCAGAAGATTAGTGTGCTACTGGACCCCAGAAACACACAACATCACGTGTACTTAAACGCAAAAAACAACAAGCCTCGGAAATGCTTTGTGGAGCGGTTTGCCTGAGAAGAAATAAAGCCTGGCCATAAACAGATTTAAGTATGTCAGAAAAAAATGAATGCAAATATAAATGCAAATATGCAGAAATTAGATTTTGCAAGAGAACAGGGAGTTCATCAATTGGAAGTTGCTTTTTACATGCCGGCGGTTGCCCAGGGTTTCCTCGTCTTACTTTGCCCCCTAATGTCTCTCATCACTTTAGGCTTTTAATGTGCGTCTTTTTAAAAAATGTGCATCTGACCAGCGCATCCATTTTTCCCCTTCCTCCTTAATGACGATTGTGTATTTATCCGTCCCTGCTTTGCTGTGGCGCGGGTAAAAAAAATACACTCCAGACTGATGAACAATCCATCGTTGGACATGTTACGGTAGCCTCATAATGAACTGAAGTAATTTGTGTGGCAGTAATTATACACTCCTCTGATTAAAGATGGCTGCACTGGATAGTATTTGGGTAATTATTCCCTTTTGCTCGATGTGATAAGCTCATAATGTCCAGTCAAGGGGGGTGAGGGGTGGGAAGGAAGTTAATGACATGCTAAGGCTGGTTGGAGTGAATTTCTACTCGTTTTTACCTCAATCGCTCACTCCCTTGGCCTCCGCCGCCCCTGCAGCACCAGCGACTATCTTTATGCGTGGCATCCCTGCATGTTGGCGCTAGCCAGGCTAAAGTAATTGCTGCTGAAGTAGCTTGGTTGCACTGAGCCCTCATTTTCTGAATGCTAATACCAGCTAGCCCCCTAATTAAAGTCATTTTTTAAACTCATTCCTCCAACTCTTCGTTCTATTGTTGACTTAATCCCTCTTTTTATCCATACTCGCTGTTTGTAATTAAGACTCGCCAACCTCATCCTCTTTATTTCCTCGCTCTTCCTCCTCTCCCGCTCAGCTGAGGGTCTCTCCTCCCCAAGAGTGGCATCCTCTCATCTCGCCAAAAGCTATATTTTTGTCATCTCGGCCACTCCTCCTGAAACGACCTCCATCCGTCACGCTTACGACGATTTTTCCCGGTGGGCGCAGCGGCGTGACCTCAAAGATGCCTCTTCGAGATCAAGAGGAGTTGGGGGAGAGTGATCGATGAGATCGTTCAGCGTCATTGGAAATTTTCTGCCAATAAGAGCTGAGGAGACCTGAACGCACCTTGTGGAGGTCTTTGCGTTCCAAATGGCGGGCAAGCTTGGGCTCGGCCTTCCGACGATGAAGACTCTTGGTTGGCCAGGCGGGAAATGAAAGGAGATTACTGTTGTTTACCAGGAAGCCCTAACGTAAAACCACCAAATTTGCATTTCCAACACCTTTGGTTGCAGACGTGGGAGGAGCTAAGGGGCAGGTGAACCCCTTTGTTGATAAAATAGATCAAAATGAAGGTAGCACAGTTGCTTAACTCCCTCATCATAGGTGCTGCAGTTCGAGTGTCCATCTCCAGACCATGACTAGAGTTGATACGGGTTGAGATTAGCCCGTATAGAATGTTCAACAGGTCTGGACACGATGTGCTTCACGCTTCATGGGGTTTTTAAATACAGAAGGCTGCAAACTCGAGTACATTTTCTGCCTCTGGCTCCTGAACACTATACCTGCACAGTTGAATCCCGCACTAAAGGCACCAAAACACACGAAACCAAGTTCAAATACAGTTTCATACGTTTGCCTTTTGAGACTTGGAATGCCTACAACTTGCGCTGTTTTAACTCGAAAAAAGAAAAACTACAAAGAAAAAAAAAAAGCTGGGGTACAGACCAAGAGACAGACCGGTGGGCCGAACCCTGCCAAACGACCAGAGCCCGATGCCCACAAAGGGGTGCTGTGGGGCGCCATCGCAGACAGAGAACGGCGCAGGGACAAGTGGGAAGAAAGCAAAGCAAATGGGCATCGAGAGGTGGTCCTGGGTTTATCGGCGGCGGCAGGCATGGCGCGGCTTCCCAATGCTCTGGGGGAGCCCGCCGCTACCGCTTTAATGAATGTAAACGAGGAAAGGGGGGAGGACTTCCGTTAATGCTTACCAGCACTTTGGAAGATGCCAGGAACAGGGGCTTCATAAGCCGTGGCGGACCTGGCAGTGGCGGTGGCACATGCCCAGGAGTGAGGCGCCAGGAGCCATTTGTTTGACAAGGCCCAGAGATGGAGCTCATGCTAAGAACAGAGGGGCTTTGTAGTCGAGGCCAGATATGCATGAGTACAGGCCTCGCGTATATACAAGAAGACAAATACACGTTTGTTACACACTTATGATGGACTCACAAGCTCAATCATGTATGATTAGCTTTGCTTGCAGAACCAGAACATGTGTTGTCGACGCCTCTCCGTTCAGATGGACACAAAACCTCTAAGGCTGCGACCATTTTCCTGTCATGATTAAAACTGTTTATCCAAGGCCACCTCCGCCGCTGCGCCCAAGTCTTCTTCTTCTTCTTCTTCGTCTTCTCTCTCATCTCAACGAAAATGAAAGTGACATTTTTGAGCCTGCATCCCTCAACGCTCACCTCGCCCAGCTCTCCGGCTTGACAGCGGCACATTTAAGGCGGTGTCAGGTTGAAATTATACTGTCTCTGAAGCTTCGGCGATGAGGCGAGGCATAGACTCGTGCCGAAGAACAAGCACTCCCCGGAGCTGTGAGAGTCAGCCTTCGCCTTTGAAGAGTGATGAGGAGGAGTGGGAAGAATCGAGTGGATTAATGAAAAGGAGTGTTTGCAGGTTTGCTTGCAAATGTGTACAGTCTTTAAATGTAACCCCTTCAAACTGAAAGACGCGGCTTTTAATGTCGTCGCGCAAACATAACTATCAAGTCAAAGGCTTCTAATGTATGCCTGCGACACTTATAGACCCAGAGAAGGGCTTACTGGATGTGCAAATGAGCTAGAGGATGACATCACGAGGTCAAAATACTCCACTGAGCCTCTAGCGTTTCATCGTTGGCAACTGACACCGAGGCAATCCCTCAATCAGCAGAAGCGCCGTCGGCGTCGTGGCTGCAAGAAGCTGAGACTGTCAGGTCTCAGCAGTGCTGCTGGGAAATGTTGTCTTTGTGATGCAACCGCGACGTATGCAAACAAGGAATCATCTGCAAAGAAAATTAAGGAAATAAGTAAGACTTCTCGCTTGGAAGGGCAGCAAAATCATCCCGGACAGGCGCTACCGGGTGAACTTATCTGTCAGGGAAGATGCTGTCGAGTCATTGCTTTCTGCTGTGACTCGAATCATGTGCTACATACTTCAGGCTAGCCGTAATGGAAGATTCTTACCCAATCCTCCGCCCACGAGGAGCTCGCCACGGTCCAAATGCGACTGCTACTGACACGACTCGTGACACAGCCCGAGAGGCAACCAAATGTAGGCACAGACCGGGAGATAGGGGCAGAGCGAGGAAGGCAAGGGGAGGGAAGTGAAGGGAGGGGGATGTCACGCGTTTCTAAAAAAGAAAATAAGGAGAAAAAAAACAAAACCGATGGCGTATTCCTGCCGCCATGGAAACATACCTCGTGACAACACCTGCCCCCTTTGTAACCTGGCCAAACTATGGAGTGAGGAATTCTACGTACATAACGGATGGAGCGACAGCAACATGAGAGAGATTACTCACACCCCCCGGGATGAGGCTAGAGTTACAGTCAGCTGGATGGGGGTCAGGGGATTTGTGGGGGGGGGGGATTGGCAAGCTACCCTCGGAGTCTCATGTAAGGAAAAAGGGGGGGGGAAGACGCTGGCGTCTTAAGTTTCCACGGGTGAATCGGTGAGCCGGTGTGAAGGACATGTTAATGTTCAACACTGAAATTTGCACAGTGTTCAAACTGTTACCAGGGCCATGACTGCTGGGGAATCATTATTAATCATGTTCTTGTACATGTTTAAATCTAACAAGCGGTGGCAAGAGGCAACCGACTATGAAGGGGACCCGACTTATTCTGCAGACACAACAAAATAAAAAACGGCTTTTTGGTTCGTCTATTGGCCAGACAATATCTAGAAACAATTAATCCATAGCTGGACTCCACTTGGATTGCATTAATAGACGCTTTTGGTGTAAGTGTAATAATTATCTCTCAAAATTTTTTGCTGCATTTGCACTTTGATGTGCGTGCAATCTATGTTGCAACCCCCCCCCACCACCACCACCACCACCACCCCAGAGCCGCCTCTTGAAGTGGATTAATCTGACTCGACTTTCCAGGCGAGTGGATGTTTCAGTCCCATGACCGAGCTGTTGGCGTCTCCCTCGCTCTCGCGGCGGGGGTATCAGTTCTCGCTCTACATGTAGGCATGCGGCGTCGACCCCCCCCCCACCTCACCCCTCCTTGGACAAACACACACATAACAGACGTCACTTCTGTCTGCTGTCTAATGCTATGTCCTACTCTGCCCCTGCAAAGCGAGACCATGAATGGGCTGGAAAAGTGGGGCCCCACTGCGGTATGCTGGCCTCATGATGGAGTCCGTTGGAGGAATCTTGAATGGCGCGGCGGTAGAGGGCTTCAGTACAGTCTTTTTAATTGTTTGACGCAACTTTAGCAAAGCAATGTTTGATGTAATTGATCGCAACCCAACACTCATAAGTTAATGTCCAACTGGTGCTCAATGGGAAAGTCAACCGAGTCCCACAGAGGTGGGGAGTCTCCGCCCGGAGCGCCGGGGATCTGCCCTTGCCCTTGGCTGACGTGCGGTTAAGACAGGCGGGCAGCTGTTGGCGCCGGCTGGAGGAGCTGCTCCGGAGGCAGGGGTCCATCCCGCGAACGGCGCCGTGCGGTTCCTGATGGATACTCGCATCCGTTTCCCCTCCTGCGGGGGTCAAACAAATGGAAGGGAGCACCGAGCCGGGATCGCTCATGATGAAGGGAGCGAGGGGAGGGAAGGATGATGAAGATGGGGGGTGGGGGGTGGGGGTGGGGGTCTGAAGGCTGGTATTTTGTCTCGCCTTTTTTTTTTTTTTTTCGAAATAGTCCACAAATAACTTTTTTCTTGCCAGAAATGAGATTTTAAAGGGTTACGCAGCTGAAACTCACAGTTTGATTCAAATATTTACTCGTCAATGATTGTTTGTTTGGTTTTTTGGGGGGGGGGGTCATAATGGTGGATCATTGCACCGCTGAACTTTGGATCCTGTAAAAATTCAGGCTTACGTTTAAGAGTTCATTGAGGCAAGATTTTTGCATACGCTGGAGGACAACACCACGGTTAAATTTAAATATTAACCTCTGGTCCAAGTTTCATTAAACATAAATGCGAGGAACAATTTGTACCAAAAAGTTTCTGCAGCGGTTAGTGAAGACTTCCTAGATGTGAACTTTTGAACTGCAGCTTGGAACTTTTTTTTACTTAATTCCCCAGAGAATATGGATGATAGGTAAAAAAAAATATGGTTTGTCCCCCCCCCCCCCAAAAAAAAAACCCCCACAAATTCGAAATAAAATCAAGAATGGATTTTTAATCTCAATCAGCGGTGTATAATAGTTCAACCCTTCATTCGTAACGCTCATAAAGTCCGTTTGAACTGAAGTCATTAAATCAACTTAACTTTAAAATTTCAAATCCTTTGATCTGGTTTCGTTTAAACCTTTAGAATTCTTTCTCCCTTTCAGATCCGCCTGGCCTGATTTTTTATTTTTTTTTAACAGCGATATTCGACAGGTAGAGGTTTCACTTTTTCCCCCGACGAGACGCCGATAAAGAGGAGACGACTCCCCTGCTTCATTTTGTCCTCCATTCCTGCGTCCCTCCATCCTAACCAGCCAGTAATTCCTGTTGCATCATGAGGCGTCTGTATAAATCAAACATACCTTTTTGATACGGCCTCCTCTCCATCGAGGTCTTTCGACGCTCCGCTGCTAAGCATATTGATTTGTTCTGGGATTATTTTTGGCCGCATCTGTTTCTCTATTTTTTCTCCTTTTTATTTATTTTTTTTATTCAGACGGGTATGACAGAAATGGATCTATGGTAATCATATTCCATCTGTGACACCGGGCTCTCTCCATTACTATACACTATCCCGTCTTAACCCGGGAGAGTTTCTGCTTCCCCCACCACCAACCCTCCCTCCCCGTCTCTCCTGGCCGTACCTTAATTGTGCTGTTAGGGAAGCAGAATCTAATTCCGAAAAAAGCATCTACACGCTCACCCACCCTTTTATCTCTCTTTCCATTCTCCAGTCTCCCAGCTCTCTCTCACACACACACACACACACACACACACACACACCCACACACACACACACACACACAAACTTTGGTCGACAGCAACTCCTAGAAAGCAAGCAGACCTTTTGGCTGGAGGAGCCAGATAGGAGCTGGTCGGCTCCCAACAATTCTTTATCTGAGGGAGAGCTGCACATCTATAACGGGCATACCACCATCCCACTGCTCCTCCCTCCGTCGCCCCCCCCCAGCTTCCATCCTCTGTCACCAAAAACACTCCCTCCATCTCCTCCCTTCCCTTCCCTCCAGCTCCTGCTCCTCTGCTTTTAATCTTTCAAAAACAAAACGTCAAATAAATAAAAAGCCAAACCGCATCAAGCAGAAAAAAAACGATAAAGGAGACATTTTATTGTCTTGGTTTTCTTTTTTTTTTTTTCCTTTTTTTTTTTGCAGAGGTGCAGCTGAGCTGATGGGATTATTTCTACCTTTCAGATGTTTTGTTGTTTTTTTGCTGCTAACGCTAAACGCTAATAACCTGTTGATCCATGCATCCGCTCACAATTTGTTTAAATTACACCTTTTTGTGGTCTTTTTATTATAATTATAGTATAATTTTATTCTAATTTAATTATATATATATATATACACACACATATACATATACATATACATATATATATATATAATTTACATATTAATTTATTATAATTTTATTATAATTAAGCATTTTTGGATTGAATATCTCAAAACTGCACCAAAAAACCCACCTGGATACATCTCTAGTTTTAACTTATTTTTATTTATAAGCATATGCTGCACAGACCCGCAATAACCCCCCCCCCCACAATCCTTACAATGAAAAGCAATTATTGCTCTTGTTTCCAGCCTTGAGGTGTTTGCAGACTCGTAGCAAAGTCGTTCTCCGGCCAAATGTGCAGCGTTTGTCCCAGAAGGAGAAAAAAAAGTGGAATTCCCCCCACAAGAGGGATTTCTATGCACTCGAAACGAGTTTGAAAACCAGGCATGGCGCCACTTATGGACACAAAGTCTTGCTGGAACTCTGCAGAATCAATAGTGCAGGCAAAAGGCACACTAATCAACATCCCATTATTGCTATTTGCATATTTGATCCAGGATTTGTTCAATGGATTATACATATTACCTGCATGATGTTTAATTGCCTTTTTAATAGACTTTGTGATTAAACGGCGAGGCCGCGCTCGGCTGGGGGAAGAGTCGCACCGAAAGTGCGGGAAAAAAAACCAACAAAAAAAATCTTATTAGAGCAAGTTTCTCACATCTTCCTGAGGGGCGTCTGAAGGCAGCCGGAATGAAATAAAACGGAGATCCGTCTCGCGATAGACGCAACAGTCGCTGTTCAAAATTCATTCATTTGCTGGGTATTTGTTTAAGGAGATTGGAGAGGATGCGGCTTGTTCCGCTCGCCGCTGAGTGCTATATCTTATCGTGTTTGGACAGATGGGGGGGTTGCACACACATGTTGGGTGTCGTTGCGTTGTGGGTGTGCAGGTGAGGAAAAGTTTCCCTTGTAAAAATGCAAAGTTTTCTAGGGGAATAATCTGAATAATCAGTCGGTGCCAGAACAGGGCGATCTCTTACTTTGGCGTCTCGGCAACGAGAGAAAGAGTGACGAAGAAAATCCTCCTCGGTGAGGTCACCCTCGCCGTAAGCGGCCGGTCACCTGCTCTCATTAATAAGGAAATTAATGTTGCATTCGCTTTCAATTAACCTTCGCCGGTTACGTGAGCGTGGGACCGGGAGAGGAGGCCCCGGGCCCCCGCCGAGGTCAAGGTAATTGAATCAGAGGTACGACGACGACAAGGCCAACCAGTCGTTTCCGCCGTGTTGGGGGCAACTGTTAGACAGTCGTTAGGATAGAGGTGGAGACCGGCGCGTGTGTGTGTGTGTGTGTGTGTGTGTGTGTGTGTGTTGTGTTACTGTAGCTCCATCACTGATGACATCATTACCTTCAAAAGTCACTTATTTATTGCTTTAGTCATCAGAGTGTGGTCGTGCTGTTTTTGTGATCAAAAAAAGTTATAGAACACGCTTGTTTGTCCTCAAAGCGTGACTTGGTTGCTATGATACCATCTCCCCCCCTTTCCCATCCATTCCCCCACCCCCGACTCACCCCTTCTCCCCCAATGGCGGCGGCGTACCTCTAATGCGCTGCTGAGCGTTGGCCAACAGTAAAACACACCTGGGTGTGTCCAACCATCTGATGAATGACCCTGCGGCTGGAAGCCGGATCAATATGGTGTGTGTGTGTGTGTGTGTGTGTGTGTGTGTGTGTGTGTGTGTGTGTGTGTGTGTGTTTGTGTGTGTCGGTGTGTGTATTTGTGTGTGTGTTTGTACGCACTTCCCCACATGTTGGGGATGTGCGACCAGGAGGTGCATTCTGCTGAGCTGGAAATCCCATTAAATCCTCGCTAACGCGCGCACACACACACACACACACACACACACACACACACACACACACACACACACACACACACACACACACACACACTTTAACACACTGCTCCTCCAGTAACACACATTAGTAAACACACCCAATAGCCATCGATGTCTTTACCTGACACTAACCAGCCCACACACACACACACACACACACTTGTGCGTGTTTCACGACTGTACCTGAACACACACACACACACACACACCGCGGCTCGACCTCGGCCCGCGAGAGGCCGGCCATAACTCACCGCTCGGCCGTGCGACACTCCCTCAACACCACCGCCATGTTTGTCTGCGTGCGCCGCGGCGTAGTGATACGACCACCGTGAGCGTGCGACACGCGGCCGTGCGGCGTTGCGGTAGGCGGCCACCTTGTGGCCCTCGTGCGAAGGCATTAAAACAATCTCTTTCTGTCTGTTCACACTTGATCCCTTCTTCCCACCCTTGTATCTCTTTCCACCTAACACCCACAATCCACTGGGCTTCCCTCCGTCCTCCTTCGCTCCCCTCTCCATCCCGGGGGCGGGGGGGCTCTTCTAGCGTGACATTCTATCCCTGACACATCATGCATGTCCTGCTTCGATGATGCCGGCGCTCTGACGGATCAGCCACAATGTGTGTCATGTGGCTGGGGGGGGGGGGGGGGCGGAGATGATCAGCTAGCTCCTCGGTCGCCTGCTAGTCGCTAGTACAGCCCATGCTAATGGGAGTGTTTTCAAAATAAGAGACGTCTTGGAAATAGAACGTTGTCAACATGGGGGGGGGGGGTTGGGTGGAAAACAACGTTTCAGAATCTAATGCAAAATAATTGTAAAGTAAATGTAACTGTAAAATAATTGTAAAGTAAATGTAACTGTAAAATAATTGTAAAGTAAATGTAACTGTAAAATAATTGTAAAGTAAATGTAACTGTAAAATAATTGTAAAGTAAATGTAACTGTAAAATAATTGTAAAGTAAATGTAACTGCTCCTTAATGTTAAATAACTGAATTTATTACTGATTCAAGTTACAAACGTTACAGTTAGACAGAAAAAACATGTTTGTTTGTTTTTTTGTTTCTCTTTTCTAACATAAATCCTTTTCATTTGTCAGGTTATTAAACCCACAGAACTCCATCAATCAAGGATCAAACTATCAATAAATAAAGAAAAATAACATCAAACACAAGTTAGGACGTTAACTTTGTTCAAAACTTTTTTTTTTTTATCAGAGTTAAAATGGGCTGAATTAATGCATTATGGGAAATGTAGTTTTGGTCAAAGGAAACTTTTGACCTATTTATTTCTAGACACTTTGATCTTCAATATTCTTGCGGGCCACATAAAATGATATGGGGGGCCACATTTGGCCCCCGGGCCTTGAGTTTAACACAATTCTTCTATTAGGTTGTGCACAAGTCATATTTTATATTTTAATTTGAAAGTTTATTTCCTCCTGTCATGGCTTTACACTTAATCTACTTCCTGTTTTATTTTGACACTATTCCTGCAACCACTATCGTTTGCCCCACCCCTTTCATTTCCACATGCGTCGATCATCCAATCACGTGTTCCTCGTGATTTTTTTTTTTTTTGTGACGGAAGTCCTCAACTTGTGACGCATCCAAAAGTTGTAGCGTGACGCTTTCACAAAACATGCCTGCTTTTACGCAACAGCACACGCGTGTAGATAAACCCAGTGCATTCATTATTACACGGGTCACAGCCGTGAGGCAGATTGACCCCCGCCTCATCCCTGACCTCTCGATCTGTCGCCCCAGCACTTAAACGCCCGTTAGTCAAAGCAATCCAATCGCTTTTGTCACGCAAGGATGACGGGCTTGCCGACCCCCCCCCCCAGGGCCACCTCCCCTTCCTGAACCACCTAGTGTTGCTAGCCCTCCTGGATCCCTTACGGTATTCCCGGGACACACTAGACACCCGGATCTGTCGTTTTCCGCCACGCCTGCCCTCTTCGCTGGCTCGCTCTCTCTCCATCTTGCCCCCCCCCAGGCTATCAAGTGTTGTGTAACCTAAATTAGCAAAGTGGAGCTCTCGCAGCAACGGCAGGAACACAGATGGTCCGCATTTCCAGGGAAAAAGATCAAGTCGTGCCTTTTTGGACGCAGCTCAGCCGTCGCAAGCTGTCAGCGTTTCCTGCCGCTCTATGCGGTATTTTTTTTTTTTTTTTTTTTTTTAAAGTGGAAACTTTAACTTTAAAAGGTCTTCTTTGGGCACCCTAAGGTGTTTTCTGATGTGTTACCTATGTGGAATTTTATTCGCGATGATAAGAAAATGATCCGTGTCGTGAAATACAAGAAAACAAAGCAACCGTTTATCGTGGCGCCGCCACAATCCGTCCATTCATCCTTATTGTCCCAAAATGAACTTGAGGATCGGATCGACTGCTATCCCAGTTTTTTTGTTTTTTTTTACACAAGTTTTACATTTATTATTCTTTGATGGATATTAGTCGTCACCGTGGCAACATGTTATGTAATGTTTGCACAACCTTTGTCGCGTACCTGCAGGAGCCGGATGCTACAAACGAGACGCCACCATCTTTCAAAGCTGCAGAGCGTAACTTGATTTACGCAGATCCGTAAACCCATTCTTTTTTTTTTGTTTTACTGCACTTTGGCCTTAAGTGACTGGCCCTTTTGTCCCCCCTCCCGCAACAGAAGGAGTTCTGTCCTCTCTCGCTATCTGCCTCCCTCGCTCTCCTCCCCCGGAGCTCCTTCAGTAGTCACCCCGGACCCCCTTTTGCTCTTTTTTTTTAAGCCGACTGGATTTGTGCTTCCATAATGAACTCAGTCGGTGCAAAAGAATGAGCAGGATTAATCCAGCCAACGGCGATGAAGGGATTTGATGATGTCATCCGTATGAATGAACCAGTTAGTGGATTATTCCCTCCAAGGTGGAGGCGATCCAAATAAATGAATGTGTACACCGGGGGCAAAAAAGGGCAGAAGAGTTGGGGTGGGTGATATGCAGGAAATGCAGGTTGGGGAAAATAAAAAGTGTTTGAGATGAAGAGAAAGACGACGGAGACGCGGAGCGACTTAGGAAAGTCTTGGAAATGATTGATGGATGAACCAACGGAGGAAAGAAAGAAAGAAAGAAAGAGACGAATCAGTGGAAGAAGATATAGGTTTGTTTCAAACCTCCCGTCTTTCCATCCGTCAGGACAAATGGCGTTCTGAGAGGTTGGTCCGGGCCAGACAGTGCTTAGTGGGAGGTGTCAGCTTTGAGCTATGGGAGCGCCGGAGGAATCTGTACCGGAGGCCCCAGCTGTGGCAATCACTGCTCAGTGGGCCGCCGGGCCGGAGCAATCAGACCACCAGCAAGCCATCAGCTGAGCTCTCTTGCCTTCCGAGTGTGTAAACCGCCGCTCCGGTCATCCCCGTCGCCGACCTGCCGCCCCCTACCACCGTGCAAGCATCGCAGGTCGGATCCACGCTGTTTACGCGTTCGCTGTGCAAACACAGCAAAGATCTCTTTTTGTATTAATCCGTTTTTAAGAATGCAAGTTGGTGTTGGTGCAACAATCCAAAGATCGGTGCGTTTCCGGACCGATTCGGTAATGGGCTCCCCCCGGGGGCCAGATGTGGACACTCCAACCTACCGTAAAAATGATGGTTTCTGATTCTTGAAGGTATTTGGACCTCACCCCCCCCCCCATGGAAAGGCAGGGCTGTAATCTGCCGTATAGCAACAGGATTTATATTAATCCTGGATACACAGAGATTACATTTATTCACGTCAGAACCGTTTGTAACCGGCTAACGATTCTGTCGGTCTGACCTCGGAGGCTTGCTCAACGGCGACTCCGTAGATAAACTGTCGACCGCCCTTCTGATGTTCGATAACGATGAGGTATTACCATAAGGACGTTTACGTGGGGGAAAAGCTACATGTGATGAATTAGCGGTTCGGGCGCTATAAATAGCCGCAGACTTGAGTAACGGTTGCGTTTCTGATCTTCGCCCGAGCTGATGAAATCGCTTGTTAAAAACCACACCGCACATTTTATAAAATGATTTTTTTATATGTCGACGTTGTCAGGTTTGATGTTTGAGGGCGTTCCGACATCCGTTTGTGCCGTACCTGTGGGAAAAGACTGGTAGGAAACCAGCAGGGCGATTATCGCCGAACCAGTCGTGTCATTAGCATGTTTGGAACGTCCGAATCTCTCGTTGTCGGAGAAGTTGTCGTATTAAGTCCACTTCCTGTGCGTCCCAGTGGAAGAATTCTGCACCAAATATGATTTTAAAATTCAAAGAGAAAGACGTGAACTTAATCCCACCGTCGGGGCGGTCCATTTGAACGTGCGCTGAAATAAAGATCTGAGAAAAAGTCTTTCACTGATGCACATTAAGATTGTTTTCTGCTCCTTCCCCCTCCCATTCCCTTCCTCCGGTACCCCCCTCCATAAAGGTCCTAATGAGTTGTCGGCGGAGTTGAGGCAAGACATCCGTAATGTGGCATGAAATATGTAAGCCAGGCCTTTTGGAAAGTGTCTCCCCCCACCCGGCCGCCGCCGTCCTCCATCTTTCTCTCACTAGGAGAGGAAGAGGAGGTTCCTCTCCTCTGATTAATGTGCGTGGCGACGGCGGCAGGAGCAGGTAAGGGGGCGCGGCTCAACCCAACGGTGGAATCCATCCCGACACTCTTTTTTTTTTTTTTTGCCCCCTTAATTAGATTATTGGACTGATGAGGTAGCGCCACAGATTAAGTCCTTCATCAGTTCTGAGACGGGAGGGAGAGGAGACCGGTGGGAGGCGCACGCCTGTTCCCCATGGTGCATGTCTTTATTAATCCGCCTTGGCGTTAACGCCACACGGACCTCCATCCTCAGGGAACCAACGGTAGAAATGCTCCCACTTTTATCCGTGGATGAAACTTTGGACGATAAACCAATGAACACTTCGACCCCCTTTGGCCTTAATTTACAGGTTGGACCTTTCTGGTTCCTTTTACGTTTGCCCCATGTCTATTCCCCTACTGGAACACTGCAAACGGACATAAATCCTCCTCCCTGCACCCCCTGCAGTGCTTTCGGTATTTTAAGGCCTTGTTTTCAGAGTTGGAATGGCGAACCCGGGAGACTTTCACACTCACGTCTTGTGCGTCTTTTGCCGAAAGGTCGTGACAAATGATGTACAATCGGACGTGATGTGCGACATCGGATCTCCTGGAATGCAGGAGACCCTAACCCGTGTCTGTTCCGTCTCGTGCAATGTACCCAATCTAGCGTATGTCTGTGATTTATAATCGGCCGCCGCCGAACAATCCTTAGCCGAAAATGAATGCGCCAACGGCGCGCCGCACCTGCTCGTTCCGAGTGGGGATTCTGTAGGCCCCAGCTGCTGCCACCGGCTGTGGTGGTGGTGGTGGGGGGGGACTATGGCTGAAGGAATGAAGTATTTGGAGTTAGCAAGTGCAAAATGACTTCCAGAGTGTTCAAAGGGGGACAAGCACATGTCATCGCTAACATCCCCAGAACTACGACTCATGGCGACGCCTTTCAAAACCAGGTCCTTGATGTGTCGTCACCCCCCCGCCCCCACGCCATTTTTGCGAGAGTTTTTGTTTTTTTTTATAGGATATCGCAGTTGGCGCGCAGTTGCCACCAGGAAGACGACGGGGCCAGGCGATGCCCTTGGCTCACGGGGGTCGAAATAAGACACATCGGCAATCCTTATCTCACCTCGTCAAGAAACGTTCAGTAATGATTAGTTTAGGAGTGTCTTAATTGATCACTTTGACCGATTGGTTTCTGATTAGCTCTAGCAGGACTAGCTGAACTCCTTCCATTACAACATGAAGCACCTGGACAGACGTTCGGCACCTTTAGAGAAACATTTTCAGGCCTTTCCAGACTTTAAATTCAGGTTATTTTTTTCCCGCTGCGTCCCGCCAGTCAATTCCGGAATAATATCTGCCAGTCTCGACGGATCCCGGGGTCTAAAATAGAACAAATGCTCACAATCGCGACGGAAAAGGGGAAAGCTGCTTACATGACAAACAGGCCCTCTTTTTAAAAAAAAAAAAAAAAAATGCAATTTAAAGTATTGTAAAATATGGAAATATGGAAATTGTGTGTAGTGTTTAGGGAAGTAAGCATTAGCATTGTCATCAACTCGCAGCATTTGCTCATTCACATCACTCGCCGCCGCCGCCGCGGATGTAATATGTTTGTGTGTGGGTCTATTTTTTATGCTATTAGACCAGAGGGGGAAGGTATTTTCGTTACAGCTGAAGCTTCCCTGGAAGATTTCCAGGACTTTGTGCGTTTGCGTGTGCGTGACTGATTAAAGACCTCACTTGATCTTCTTTTTTTTTTTTTTTTTTTTAAACTTTTTTCCTGCATTGATCACGTTCCGTCTGTGGCAACCGCCGCTTTTAGAGTAATCGCTTTCGCTTCCCAAGGACTCGTCCGGCCGCTCCGGGCGAGCGACTGAGGAGCATTCTGGATGTCGTGGCGCCAAAGACGTGAGTTATTACGCGGTGACAATGTTACAACACCCGAACCGACCAACCCCCTGCCCCGCCCATCCAGATATGGCCTGGTGGGGATGGGGGGGGGGGTCACGTGAACCTGTGCTGGCGGCTCATTGCAAGTCAGCTGAAATTGCATAGGGGCACATGTGGTCCCGTAAGACGGAACGCGCTGTACGTATCGGATGAAGACGCGGTGATGAGCCAATAGACTTCTGCTGAGATTATCTGGGGGACGGTCGGAAGGAGCCGGTCAGTGAAAATCAGGCTTCTAATGGTGGAATTTATCGTCATGACAACTGATCCAAGAAGGAGAAGTTAACGACAGCTTACGACGTGACAAGTTCACCCTCGAGCGAAGTCGGTGTCAGTCTGAGCGAAGCATCTCGGGATTGGTCGAGAACAGAAAGAAAACATTGATAAAATGTCCAACGAAGGAGATGAATTGGTACAAGTCTGAACCTTTTTAGCTTTAGCTTCATTCTAGCTGTGCAAAAATATGAATTTTGCACCAAAAATCCTCCTTGGCAGGCATGTTTGACTTTTTTTCTGGGCTATTTTTATGCTTCATTTCCATCCAAGACCGGCACCTCGTCCCAGATCTACACAGGAAATGAAGAACGTTTGACGTTTGACCTTAAATAAACCCCAACCCGACCAACCAGTCTCTAGATTTTTGGTAAAAACTTCCAATTTGATTTAAAAAAAGAAAGAAAAGAAATCCCAAGTCTTGTTTACGCCGTTCGTTCACAGGTCCTGACTGTGTGTTTTATAACGCGACGGGAAGACGCCGTTCTCCTCCTCTTGGCGCGCCTCCTGGGGGGAAACACGCAGGAAATAAAGGAGCGCGGGGAGTGTTTTTTTTTCCATTCGGTGCCACCCTCCACCCTCCAACCCCTCTCACTTCCTTTTTCCCATCCTCCCCAGGGTTTCAATTACTGTCTCCCTTCACCTCTCATTAGCACAAGCAGGTCGCTCAGTCTCAACACACACGCACACACACACACACACACAGCGGCGTGTAGCACGTCTAGCGCACGCCGCCGATTGTCGCGTGTTCCTTGTCGAGCTTTGTAAACACGCCATTGCGGTTGCCCCCCCCCAATCCCCCAAATGTGAAAGGTCCCTCTGATAGACACCGCCTCCACTCCATCATTCATATTCATCGCTTTGCTTACGTGGAACCAAAGAGCATCTCGTGTGATTGATGGTGTTAATTATCGCTGAGCTGACGTTTCACTTTCTTTCTCGGGGTTAAAAGAAAAAAAAAAAAAAAAAAAGTTCCAGTAAAAACGGCGAAAGTTAAAGTCGGCAATTAAAGTTGGGAGTTGAAATATTATCTTAATCACCGAATAATCCAACTCGATTGATCCGTCTGTCCTGATCTTGTGTTGGATAAAACCAGACAGGCATCCGTCGGCCGTCCCGAAACCTCCCATCGCTCCATCCGACGAGGTAAAAAAGTGCCGCCTTGAAACCTCTTGAGTTAGCCGGCAGGCTAATTCTGCTAATACAGATTAGCTCCCTCGGGAACTGCTGTATTGATTGGACAACAAAGGCCCGGAGAAAAACGCTCCAACATTCAATTATCCACACCGATAGACATAATGCCATTCTGCCTCTCCCTCCTCCTCCTCTTCCTTCTTCTTCTTCTCTCCCCCCATCCCTTTTTGTTTTCTGGAAGAATCAGTGAGTGGGGGGTGGGGGTGGGGGGGTAGACAAGCAGGTGTGTGTGTGTGTGTGTGTGTTATCTGATTGTGATGCTATCTTTAAGTGAGAGCGGGCGAGTGTTGGAGTGTTTTTGGTCGGCTGCTCTTCTTCTTCTTTTTTTTATTCAGATTCTCCTCCTTTTCTTCACTTCAACACTTCCTAGAAGGGGATTTAGGATGAATCCGTGTTCATTCCATCTGCATGCGTCAGGAAATAAGGATATCATATCAACATGTGACACGTGTGTATGCGTAATGGCCTGATTTCCCTCGGAGCGCGGCGTTATAATGGACCGTCTTTGTGTGTGTCTGCACATGAAAACATGTGGGAACGACGCATTTGTGTATATTTGCATGTTGATTCAGTTCTAATCAGCTGAGCGATGCAGCAGCAGCCAGTAAAGGTAATAAATTACTCTGCCCAGGTGTTTATACCTGAAATATTTTACATTTTTTTGCGCCTTTTTCTGCAGTTCCCCCCCCCCCATCAAAATGCCATCGCAGCTCAAATTTCTCATCTGTTTTCTCGACGCGTTTGCAATGCATCAGAACCAACTCAGCATGTTTGCATTTCCTCGGCCCGTGCACACACACACACACACACACACACACACACACACACACACACACACACACACCCTCTCTGATTACCTCCCACCATTAAAAGCTAACTCTGATTTCCTCCTGGTCAGAGCTGCGCCGCGTTCGGCTCCCGTTCCAAAAAGTCTTCTCATTTCCCACGCCCAATGACACGTGAAGGCAGCACAGGTAACAGATGCATCTTGCAGGGGTAGGCGTTAGCACGCGCACGCTAGCAAACTTGCAAAAGTTCCCCGTCGCGCGTGCACACTCCCGGGCCATCACCATTAGAGGAAGGCGGCGGCGCTTGAGCGAGCGAAGTAAACGACTCGTGATCTGAGGGAATTATTAGCTAATGGCTGGAGCGTGAGGAAGGGGTGAGAGGAGAAGGGGGAGAAAACGAGGGAGAGGCGGGAGGATTGCAGCATAATCAAAAGAGCTCTCGGAATCGGCGCCATTGGGTCACGTTCGCGTCCGTCACCTGACGTGAAACCTGATTGGTGAGCTAAAGGTCTCCCTTTTTTTTTTTTTTTTTTTTTTGAAATGCCAGTGCTTACGAACACGTGAGGGAACGTTCTGGTGCAAAGTGGCCGTTTTGTCACGCCTGATTTATATCCCATTACAGGAAATGTTAACAAAGCATTAACAAGTTGGGGACGACATCGTCCTGTCTTTAAAAGAACCAGACCTAGCCCCGCTTTGCATGCCGTCGCCGGAGTCGTAATGTGCTGCACGGCGACATTTCCTCAGAAATAAGTTCCACTCAGCAGCTGATACGTTGCAATGCGCCTCGCGTGCAGCTTAATTTATTGACAATAAAGCAAACAAGGTTGTTTAAGGTTTGCAAAATTAAACCCGAAGCTTCGGATCGCTGCGGAACTTTCCAGGTAAATTACAGGAATCTGAACCTTGAGTTGAAACGGTTGAACTTTTTGAACTGAAACCCTCAATATTTGCATCATGTGACCCAATCAGGCAGATTCCAGCTGGGACTCAAAATGTTAGATAGTCCTTATAGAATGTTTAGATTTTTAAGTGTCGGATCAGGAAAGCCCAAGTTTTGGATGGTTGGCTAAACAATATTTTTGTATTGTATCTTTTAATTTTATTATTTTAGAATTTTGTTTTATTTTACTTTTTTTTTATTCATATATATTTTTATTTTATTTTATTACCTATTATTTTTATTAGTATTTCTACATTTATTTTTATATTTTTATTTTTAATATCTTTTATTTTTGTTTCATTTTCTAGCACGCTATTTGTATTTTATTTCAATCTTTTTATCTTTTTTTATTTTTATTTTTATGTGTATTTTTGTAATTGACTTATTTCAGTATGTTTATTTTATTAATTCTTTTATTTATTTAGGAATTTGTTATGATTATTTTGATTTTTTTTATTGCATGTTTAATTTATTTTTTTATTTATTTTCATTCTGAGAATTATCCTCATGTTCCTTGTGGAGCTGCAGCCGACACTTTATTTCTTTAATTGCGATGTTTTCTGAGAAGATTCCATCAGACCTTGACGCGTAAACTTTTTTTATACTCACATAAAATTCATAAAAATACTTCCAAAGTTCTCGACATGCTTCATTTTTTTCTTACGGTGTTCACATAAATCACGACTGAACCTGCAGCTCAGAGGGGGATCGGTGTCACCAGAGGTTACGTCACGGCTAATAGCGTTGGCATAATCAGTCCCGCGACCTCCGTTCTCCACTTGGGCCAAACGAAACCTTCACGTCTGGAAGAGAGGGGGCGACTCCGGCGTCGCCCCGCTTTTTCACACCCACCCCAAACTCATTTAAGGGGTTAGGGCAAATAAAAAAAAGGAGCCAAGTTGTTCAAATGAAATGGCCCTCGATGAAGAGGAGAGGCCATTTTCCCAAGAAGCCGAATTGACTGTTGCAAACAAGAGGCATGACCGAGATGAAATTGGCTCACCTGAATCCATTCCTGGGAGGGAGTTTGGGGGGGGGAGGGGGTGGTGAGGAAGAGGAGGGAGAAGGGTGAAAGCGTGACAGAGGACTGGCAGAGAGAGACGCGAGAAGACAAATGAGACCATGAAAGAGAGAAAGGAATGGGTGTGCGCGTCGGCCGGCGGAGAGGAATAGAGATGACAGGAGAGTAAAGGAGAGGAAGAGGTGATATTATATAGGTAGAAGATGGAAGACTGAACTTTCCCTCGGTGTCATTCATGGTCTTATCTTAACCACAGGAGTTATAAAACCTTCAGCGAGAGTAATATCCATTTTACTATAATCTCCACGCAAGACGGCCGCGTCCCATTCATCATCAATAATAAAACCTCATCCCAGAAATCAAAATGAAATATTTACAACTCATCTGGTGTGTGTACTCCATCACCGGGCGGAATCTCCTCGCACACGCGTTTAGATCGGAATATTACTCCCATTAATTCGAGGGATTATGTATGGAAAAATATTAGCTTACTGCTATTTGTGCAAACAATACAGCGGTGTGTACCTTATCTGAGATTCATTATGTGGCTGCCGCTATTGTGTCTAATCGCTCTCCGTCTCCGCCGCTGCATATTTAAACATATATTAGCCCCGATCTGACCACAGATAAAAAAGATGGTGCAACCATGAGGCAACTCCTCCTCGTCTCACCATCGTAATTTCCCATCATGCTCCTCAAATGAATTTCTAATCCGGAGTCTAACTTGGAAACTTTTTTTTTTGTCCAAGTTTTTCTGCTTGACCGTTCCAGACTTTTTAAAGCCCGGCGTAATTGGGACCATAAACCCGGCCTGAGCCTCGTTCAATAACGATTCCGCGCTTCGAATACCTGCTGGCCTTTAGCGGAATATTACTTATTAAGCGCCCCCCCCCCAAAAAAATCTACTGGAAGTGTTATCCGTAAGGTCAAGTGTGGAGAATCTTCCGCAGAGGCGATGCTTTATGAGCCTCAACTGTTTTTTTTTTTTTTTCTCCTGGTCCTTGAATGCAGCATGCTAATGGCTTCATGCTGAAGCGTTAGAGGAAACACGTAAACAGCGTTCTTTATTTATTCAGTTACACTGCTTTGCATATTGCATAGTCGATAATGGTGTAGAGGTTATGTTGGATTCTGGTTGTTTGTGGTTGGATGTTAGATTTTTCGTCTTTACTTCCTGTTATCGTGGAGAACGAAGATGTCGGACGTCGTCCGTCGGATTTTTTTTTTTTTTCCCTGACCCTCCTGAACCGTCAATGGAGACTGGAATCGGTTGGAATTGAACGTCTGCACGCTTCGCTTCCAACGACTCCCCCCCACACCCCCCCACAACCACCACCACCACCACCATTAATGTTTAACCGCCGACATCTAAGGGGGGCATCGTATTTCATCAGGGCGCTACCCCTGCTGAATACCACCTCATCGCCACGGGAACAATCTGTCGCGACTAGCGTTTACGTTGGAAATCCCAAATTAGCTTTTTTTCGAGTTTGCTCGATCTTTTAAGGTCGCTTAATATCCCTGATGCATTTTATTTGTTCTGTTACCGACCACACACACACACACACACACACACACACACACACACACACACACACACACACACACACACACACACACACACACACACACACACACACACACACTGTAGAGCTGTTGGAGATAAATCATCCCCAGTGTGAGCGTGGCTTCATGTTCAGAGGGTAATGCATGTTGGTCCAGCTTTTAACTGTTGCACCATCACACACACACACACCCCCCCCCTCCGCCCCACGATCGCCTCGGGCTGCGAACTTAGCGATTCGACATCGCCGTATTGTATCCCGGTCTCAAGCAGAGTGACAGTGGATTTGCTTCATTTCTTTAAGACAAGAGTTCAATCATCCCTGCAATTCCGGAGTGTCAAATCAGATTTTATCAGACGGGATATTCGAGGGTATGTTGTGTGATTATCCCCTGACAGTACAGATAAAAGCTCTGCCTGTCTCTTTCCGACTGTTTCCCAAACACAATGCACAAAGATACATGGTCCCGCGGGCTTCCTCGTGGTGGATATATGTGTGCACACACATACAAACACACACATACACACACGATGAAAACCCAACCCTTAACGGCGAACAAACCGTCCCCCCTGGGTCAAGAGAAAATGCAGGAGCGATTGTTACGATGGGACCCGTCGTGAGCCGAGGCCGCCATCATCAGAGAGACGGAGGGGAGAATCATCTCTGAAAGAATGCCACAGATCACCCCCCCACCCCCCACCCCCCTCCCTTGGATGCCCCTCCCGGGAGACCGACCAAGAACAAGGCGGATCCATCCGATCGAATGTCACGCGAACACACAGTCTCTGTCTCCGGTAGGCCAGTGATTGCTGTTGGTATACCCTGGTTATTGACCCATACTGTGTGTGATGTGTGTGATGTCTGTTTGTGTGTGTGTGTGTGTGTGTGTGTGTGTGTGTGTGTGTGTGTGTGTGTGTGTGTGTTGTTTGTATCAGAGACGGATTGGAAGGCCATCATGCGCTGAGCTGACCCTATCTCCAAGGCTCGGAGGCTGCATGGAGAGATCAGAGCCAAAGCCAAGCCCACTGTCTCCCACTGTGATGGGGGGGGGAAACTGTGTGTGTGTGTGTGTGTGTGTGTGTGTGTGTGTGTGTGTGTGTCTCTGTGTGTGTGTGTGTGTGTGTGTGTGTGTGTGTGTGTGTGTGTGTGTGTGTGTGTGTGTGTGTGATGACATAGCCCAAAGCCCCTCTGCAGCCGAATCCAAAAGATAAGAGGGAGATGGGCAGATCCACAGATGGCGGCGGTCTAACCGTTGGCATGTTCCTATACGTGAAGGACGACACCCAGTTAGACGTAGATGAATATTTAAATCCAGGAATCCTGACATAAACTTAAAGTTAAATGCAAATTAGGGCGTCGAGTGAGTTGATTTTGAAGCAAGGTGATTTTGAGAACGTTACCAGAATAAGAGCAGAGACCAATCCGAGTCATCGGTTTATCTCGGCAGGTTTCTTTCTTGCTGGGAATCGGATAAGATTTCCAGTTTGTTCAGGCGTCCCTTGACAACAAGCCTTTTTCTGCTTCCGTTATCAACCAGTTATTGAGTAGTTATCAACTGGTGACACATCTGGAAAAACCGACCAATCAGGGATCGATCAGGAAGTACAACAATCACACTTTTGAGATGTAGACGCACAAACATCTTGAGGCGTAAAGCGACTGGCGCGCTAAGCTACAGCTGCCCCCCCCCTCAAAACGTCTAATCCTTATGCAGGTTAATCCAACTCTGACCTCTCCTAGTCCTCCCCCGACAGATCATATCTCCCACCCACTCCCACTCCCACCCCCCATCCCGTCCACCCGGCTCATACAGTTCCAGCCACCCTTGTCTCCCATCACTTCCAATCTCTTTCTCACCCACCCCCACCACCTGCCTCCATCCTCCCTCACAGAAGGCCTTATCTCTCTCTCTTCTGCTTTTGACCCCACCTTGCCCCCCCCCACCCACCCACCCCCTCACACACCTTCCAGAGCCGGAGTTGCCTTAAGGAGATTTCAAAGTCTATTCGGCAGCAGTTCTAACTGCCAAACTGATGGCCAGATAAATTCCCCATTTACCTTGTCCTCAGTTTCCCATTAAAGCCCATTTTTTGGGGGGTGGGGTGGGGTAGGGGGGCACCGTAACTTTAGAGGTAAAAGGAAGGAGCGTGGAGGAAAAGGAAATCAACCACTTGGCCCCCCTTAAGCTCTTCCTGTTTATTTGCAGCAGCGTGAAGGTGGAGGGGGAAGTTTTATTAGAGGAGAGGAAATAGGACTGGAAAAGGTGACTTGAAGTGTCGGCGGCCCCCGTCCCCAAAGGAAGGCGGAGCGGTTTGTAGCTGCACCTTCAGGCAAGGTAGCTTCACTGGCAGCGGAGATGGATGATCCGGAACGCCGGATGCTGTGTGAGCAGGGAAGTGAGTCTTGTTTGCCTGCACAAGGACATGTTAGACTCCGACTGGCTCCGAGTGCCTCCATTAAACCAGTGTTCCTGTTTGGCATCGCGGTTCTTGGGCCCGCCATCGCCGGCACCGCCGTGTTGGCGACGGTTTTCTATCAACTTATTTGCTCTTGGCAGATTGGCACATTTATGTAATGAGGTGATGGCTATTGTATGGCATGGAAGGACAGATTTACTCCGAGAACTAATAAACTGAAAGCTTCTCTGAATCTTTTATTCCCATGCTAGGTGGGTCACCTTAACCATAGTTTGACTGTACCAGGAGATTTGTGTATTCCGCAATGCAACCAGCAAACATAATGCCAGAACTCTGGGCCATTGGAGGAAGCCAAAGCAGAAGCAAACCCACCCAGACACGGACCAAAAAGGCACCGGGTCGGGACTCGAACTTTCTTTCTCTTGTTAATAAAATCCGGGAAATAGGTCTTATCGAAAACTCCATACCTTCAAATACTGAATCGCTTTCCCTCAACCCTTCTTTCTCATTCCTTTACATCACCGAATGTCTGCATGTAGTCAAGCCCGCGGTTAAAAACCCTGGCTGGGTCCGTCGGTATCAAAAGAAGACTGCATCGGTTCCCCTTGGGCTGTTTTTCGGATGCTGTGCAGCAATCAAGCGCCAGAGAAGTTGTTGTTAGTCCAGGATTAAAGATTGCCGTCTCCACATCCATCCAGAGTGTAAGGCTGAAGACGGACCTGCACGACTGACTCCAGCACCATCTTTGGACATGCATTGATCCCCCCCCTCCCTCCTACCTCCCTCCCCCCTCAGGGATTTTATAGATTAACTGCCTTTATGAAGGAATTCCTTCAAAATCCACCCAAGTTACTAAAACACGGAGTGAAATGTTCCGTATCTGCTGCGGTTTTCATCCTTTGCCCACCCTACAGTAATACTGTCCCTTCCAGACCTGGGGGGGATTGTTGTTGCTAAGTGCCCTTTGCTAATCTGAAACAAGCTTGGTTTATGATAGACACCCCCCTCCCCACCCTTTTTTTGCCTTCCTCTCTGCATACTGCCACATTGCCCCTTTCAAATTGAGGGCAGGCGAGCAGATAGCCCGGCTCCATCTTATCCTCACCTCCTACCCCCACCTCCCCCTTCCCCTCCCCCCCTTTTGGTCTGACAAGATGAAGAAAGAAGGCATGGCTGTAGCAGAGGGAGGGGGGAGGTTCTGATGCGTTAACACTGTCGATGCGTGCGCCGGTTGCGTGTTAGCACTGCTAATTGCGCGCTGGGTTTGAACGCCCAATGCATTATGCATTGTGTGCACAGATCGCCTTTAAATATAGGCGCCTCGTACACAAACTAGCACACGCTCGACGCATCATGACCATTCCATGTAACATGCAAGAACCTGCTCCAGTTGAGAGATCTCCGCCTCGGGGTGCTCTTCCCTCCCCAACCCTGACTCGTCTTTCTGTTATCCCGCGTGATTGATCTGTGTGCTGCCGGACTCAGGTGGGCTGTTTTCATGTGAAGCGTTTCTCAGAGAAAGACTTTTGCTTTTAATGATTTATGGCAGCAGGATCGTGTGTGTGTGTGTGTGTGTGTGTGTGTGTGCGTAGATTTGTTAAACCGACACGTTTGCGTCATGAAACGCCAAAAATACGCTGTACCGCAAAGTTAGAGGGGAATATTGGGAGTTCCTCAAGGCTCAGTTTTCGGACCAATCACAAATCGCACCCAACCGATCCGAATGAGAATTTCTCTCAGCTTTTGTGCCACATTTGCTTCACATACTTGCTTTGATATCGTGCAAAGGTCCTGGTCCAAATACTGTAGACCACACTCCAATCCATTAAGACTTGTCAAAAGACCGTTTGGTTCCCAACAGAGCTAGCCAAAAGTAGGGCACGAATCTCGTATACTGACTGCCCGCTTTTTCACAACCTGCCAGGGACAGAGTGAGAGACCTTTAATGTAGCCCCCCCCCCAGTCCTGTGAATGAGGTCAGGCCATTTCCAAGGTGTGTCCGCAGTGGACAAGGAGTGATGGAGGGAGGAGTGAAAGTGGGAGGTTCCCCCCCTTCAACCTGAAGTACCAATTAGCGGCTAAAGGTATAAATATCAGTCATGGCCTAACAGGTGGAGAGCGTTTTGGAGATGGCTGGCCAAAATTTACGATTCACATCTTTTCGCATTTCAGTGAATCCCAAGCTTATGAGAATCCATAACTATTTCATGATCTTTTTAAAGATTATTTTTATGGCATTTCAGCTTTATTAGGCAGCCGCATAAAACAATAGCATAGGGGAGAGTCAGGGGAATGGCTTATTGCAGAGACTTATAGCTAGGCTTTGACTCAAGATGCTAAACCCAGGCTCATAACTACACTATATTAGCCTTATTATCCATTGCGGCATAGAGCGTTCCCGCTGTGATGATATTTTCCTTGAGCCTCCAGTCGCCCTGTGGTTTTTCCCAGACTGCATTGCCTCCGAATCCTCTTCTTTTTAGTCTCTGTGCACGCTTTGTGAAACACGGCGTCAAGCTGAGCATCCAGTCCTTCATGATGCACTCGAGTCCCGATTCATGGCAGCCATATTGCCGTAACGAGGACTTCCCAGTCGGGGCGGCGTGCTAAACGTTTGCTTTCCCAAATGCAACATAACCTCAATAAAAAGGAAGTGCCGGCATTGGAAATGCTCCGCAAATAGGCGAGTTGTGTTGCATTTGACGGTTTGACAAAAGAGGAAGAGGAAGATACCAGGAGCGAATGTTAGCGAACACAACGATCGAGTAGACGCCAGGCGCTTAAAAACTACATTCCGAGTAAATGTCAGACTCTTTGATATTCTGATGGTTCGGCCCGATTTCTCTCAGCAGGCGATGCGTGACCACTGCAAATGAGAATGTGTGTCTTACTGTTTTGTCTCGTATGTCATGGGAATACAGAGCTGGTCGGACCAACTCAGTGGGGCGGACCTGCAGGACCCGCATGAAGTTTTAAAAAAGAAACACTCCATAATTCACTGTCGACACAGCAGCAGGATCAGGAACGAATGTGAGGGGGAAGCCATTCAATTAGAAACGTCCTCATCCTCTTTTGCTTCTATTAGACGCTCCCTTTTATTATATTTTTTGGGCTCCAAAACATTTGTAAGTTCACAGTTCACATAAATAATTCAGACGGTGTCATAACAGTCTTTGGTTGCTCACAACAGTTGTTTCAGATCGCGTCGTTATGAGGCTTTTGTTTTTCTAATTTTAATGCATTCATTAATACTTAATTGTCTGTGGTTATAAATTTATCAGTATGTTTTGGTTAAGATTTTGTGTCTGTTTATTCATTTATGTCGTTCCGTCCTCGGCGGGAGCGTATGTTGAAACTCAGGGCAGAGTTTGTGTGAAGTGAAAAAGACGCCACAGATGAACCCTCTGCATCTGCTAAATACCAATGAGTCCTCGCTTTGCTTATAGGAGTTGTTTAATTCTTTTGTGTTCATTATCTGAACCATAAATGTGATTTCAATCTGCTGCATTGATTTTAAAAATTTGACAGCGCCACCTGCTGCCTTGGCATGCACACTGCATCCATCCTCCTGTTGCCACATCGTCGTTCCTCCCTCCCCTGAGCAACAATCCCTCCCCGCCTTGACACCTTTGTGTTACGTACAAACAACATGATGACGAGCAATAAAGGGCCCGCTGGCCTCGCCTTGAGCGGATCGAGTAAAAAGTGGTTTAAGCGAAGAAATACGACTCATAATGCCGCCGGAATTATTGCTTCACTTTGCCCCAGTAGATGTTCTGGACCGCCTGTATCCCTGTCCCCTGCCAAAGTGTCACATCACTCACTCTGCTTATTGCCAAATACTTGTGTGAGTCTGGGAGGGGGGCTTGGGGATTTGGGGGGCTGGGGTATTAATTCCACCTCTACCTGTTTTCTTTCTTTGTCCCCCCTCCCCGTCTCGGTCTTCAAAGTTCAACTGAAGGGCAAACCGACTTTACAATAGTGGGCAACAGAGTCATGTGTCTCACAGGGACAAGGTGGACCACACTCCTAATTGACCCCCCCACCCCCACCCTTCTTAAACACACACACACACACACACACACTGTAATATATTTTATCTGATTCCCTTCCACCAAAGCCCGTGTTGACAGCACAGACTAGTTTACTGGAACAGCACGTCCATTCTCTAACGCCTCCTAATCACGGGCACCCCCCCTCTCTCCCTGCAAAACCTGAGAGGGGGGAGAAATGAAGAGAGACAGGGGGAAAGGAGGAGAATTGTGGGGGGGGTGGGGGGTGGGGGGCTCAAGGAGTCCGCAATGAGATAAAGCAAAGGGTTGACTGGCAGGGAATACCTTCAGAGAGATTGTTGGGAGACAAAAGAGATAAAGACGAAAGGAAATTGCTGTGTCCTGTTTGTTTTTGGGGTTTATTTTGGGGATGGTGCGGGGGGGTGGGGGGTGGTAAGGGTAATATTTAGATGGGGAATAGCGTGGGTGATGAAGACCCTGTCTGTTTCTGTTATCTATCCCCTCTGTCCCCCCACGTTCTCCAGCCAAGAGGTAAAGCCAAACCGCAAGTCAATCTAAACAGATACAATAGCTGCAGGCCAAAACAATGCACAGAGGAACACACACACACACACACACACACACACACACACACACACACACACACACACACACACACACACGTAGGCAGAGATTGGGACAATACACAAGGGAGGGCGCTGTGCATTTCAGATGTGCTTCGGATGCTGATGCACGCGTGCATCGTTCCAGACGCACACGGACTATTGTGTTCACGCGTGTTCAGGTGCACGTAGTCGTGTTGCGTGTCAAGCCAAACACGCATGAAGACGTGTTCTATATGTTTCCTACAAGTAGGTTTATTAACCGGTGCTGAAAAATAACGTCATTACTCGCCGCTGACGGCAACTGTGATGTGGAACGCCGTTGTCATGGTGACGAAGGGGGCAAAGGCCAGAGGATGCTCAGAGTGTCAGTTTTATCTGGTAAAGTGGCTAAAGGTATGCTAAATTTGTTAGCAATGGAACCGAAACCTGTGTGACGTCTGGTAGCAACGTTAGCACCCGCTATCTAAGAATAGCTCATTCCAATCCAATTTAAGTTGGGGGTAAAGGGGGGGGGGACACACACAATGGGACCATGTCACGCCTTCACGCCGCATTGTGCATCCTGAAAGAAACAAACTGGGGGGAACGTCAATGCAAAGAGACATATGGACTTAAATGCACGTAATTGGATTTTCCCAGCATTCCCTGCCATTCTCAAAGTTAGCGACAGATTCATCGGGCCGGCGCTCGTACGCACACGCCAATGGATCTCACGCTGATTCCACACGCTTTGGCGATACAATGGTTTGCCATCGCTAATCTGGCTTTATAAGCCAGGCGGCACATTTTGCCGTCCTGCAACGCAGCTTATGTTCTCTCAACGGGGAGTCGTCCCAACCCCCCCCATCTCTCTCTCACCCCCCCTGTCTGAAGCACACCAAAACAAACCAAGGCCAAAAATACTGCAGTCGTGCATTGTCCCCACCCACCCAACACCCCCCCCCCCATCCAACTAATTACAAGGCAATGCATGCTCAACCTTCATTTATTAGCGACAGAAATAACACGAAGATGGAGAATCACAGCGCTCATTTGGAAAACATGGTGAGACAAAAGGGAGTTAATTAGGACATGAGACAAAAAAAAAAGAAATGGGGGGGAAAAAAGTGAATTAAACAAAAGGCATTCATCAAAACTATCCCTTCTCTTTGACGGCGCGGCGTGAAAAGGGCACGTCAACGATTGAAGGGTGGCAAAAAAAAAAAAAAAGACTGATTTCAACGTTTTGACAGCTTTGACCGGCTGATCATCCGTCGCTAAATAGAAAAAGCTTCCTTTTTTTTTTAAATTTTTTTTTTTTTTTTTTTTAAAGGCAAAGAGTGACAACATGAAAAGTGAACGCGTCATTAATGAAGCCGAGAAAAAAAAAAAAAACGAAAAAAAAACCCGACAAGAATCTCATCTTCTCCTCCTCTAACAAGCAGCGTTTTAATAATTTTCTCCGAGAGTTAATCTTCGGTTTTTTGTTTTTTTTTTTTTTTTTTTTTTGGTTTTTTTTTGCGTCTCCGTTCGTTCCTATATACGTCTCGTAATTGATTAGCCGCGCTAATGGCGCGCGTTTTTTTTTTTTTTTTTTTGCATTTTCAGATATTAATCTGAATGGAAGACGGATGAATAATTCATAGCGACGCGTGAGTCTCGCGTGAAAACGGTGTGTGTGTGTTTGTGAGTGTTTGTATGTGTGTGTGTGTAGCTTTAAAAGTAGTCGGCGAGCTAAAGTGCCGGCCTGTTTTCTGCTGCGACCGTCCCCCCCCCACCCCCCGTATCAATTATTCAAACTGACAAATGGCCACAGGCCGCCTGGTGTTTTGGCCAATTACAAACGGGCATTCTGCAGGGCTAAACAGGGCCAGTTTTCGCCTTGGGCATTCCTCCTGACGCCTCTCACACAGTGTGACAAGTCGGGACCCAAAACAGAGTCGTTGCCACAGGTGGGGTTTGCCGCCTGGAGTCGAGCAAAACAAACAATCCCCAAATGTCAAAAGTAGTGTGTGTGTGTGTGTGTGTGTGTGTGTGTGTGTGTGTGTGTGTGGATGAAAAGCTTCCATTTCTTGCATGTGTGTCCTTGCCTTTGCAGGACGTTTTTCGGGTCGAGGCGACGTGTTTTTTTTTTTTTTTTTTTTTTTTTTACGCTTCGATTTTTGTTTGCTAACAAGAACGCGCCGGCGCGTTGACATTCTAACGCAAATAACGGAGAAACCGGCGAGCTAACGGCGCCACGCTTTTTTCATTAAGCGTCGGGAAATAAGGGGCGTTTTTGCGGCGCCGCCTCACCTGATTGGTCGATTGCTTTTACCGTTAATGGAGATGAAACCAAACAGTTGAAGATGTTCTGTTTTTATATTTGCTCTTGTTTTTGCAGGTCGGGTTTCACATTCGCACCAGGGACACGTGGCGGTAAGGGAAGGGGGGGGGGGTAAGCGTGGGAGGGGCTACGGCGGGGATCACTGATCTCATTTGCATGAAGACCCCTCCTGTGAGGAGTCGTTCTCATCACCTGACCCTAGGAGATGAGGAGGAGGAATGGAGGAAGAGGGGAGTCCATCAGTGGTTCTGTGAGGCGTGGGGGGGGGTCATGAATCACCTCACATCCGAGCATTACGCTGGAGTGATAGGTCCAGAACAGCTGGCCCTATGATCAGTATTGATTTTTCTGTCGTCCTAGCGGCGTGTGTGTGTGTGTGTGTGTGTGTGTGTGTACGAGAATGTGTGTGTGCGTCAAGGTGTGCGCCAGATGAAACGTCTGACGTCTGTGTGTTTAGTGAGAAGAGAGACAAATAAGTGAGAGATTAGTCCGTGGGAGTGAGTGTGAAGGATTTTCTTTCCTGTCACGTCTGGCGCCGTGTGATTGTATAACGAGCTAATATAACGGCACACACACACACACACATGTGTGTGTATGTGTGTGTGTGTGTGTGTGTGTGCCGATCACTCCACTAGGATGTTTGCATAAACCCGCCAACCGGTGACGTCCGACGAAGGTTCAGCTCTCCCAGCCAAACAGCCTGTTAGCCAATAATTCAGAGGGACTCGGGGCCGCTGTGGACTTTTACCGCCGGGACGCTCGACCCCCCCAACACCCCGCCGGCCCCACACACATGACTACGCATAAATGAGGCTAACGGTTCCGCAAAGTTTTACAGCTTTTTTTTTTTCCTTCTATTTGTGTATTATCTTTGGCTTTATTGAATCCCAGGAGGGATACGTTATGAAAACGCAGCACCTGTTCAATACAGGATTACCCCGATTATCTCGATTTTACGTCAATTTACAAAAAAAAAAAAAAAAAAAAAATCAAATTTATGTCATTTTCCTCTACCTTATTATTGTCTGTCACCAATATTGGAATCAGAAAATTATTAATAAACCGTTAAAAGCATATAATAACATGTTGCTGCAGAATAAAATCAGAATAAAAATTTAAAAATTAAAAAATTAGCTGAAGAAGAGAAAGGGAGACGTCTTTTCTGTGCTACAGTAATCCCTCGCGTATTTGCACTTCAAGATGCACGGCTTCACTATATCACAGATTTTTAGTAGGTCGTCACATGATACGGTACGCGCATTCTATTGGCTGACAGCATCCGGAAGTAAGTTGCGTTTCTTGTATTAAAAAAAACACTTATAAACGCTTTAATCAAAGGTAATACAGATAGGAAGTGGTTTCATATCAGTATGGGGAGGGTTCATAAACGTTTAAATTAGCGTAAATAATAAAATAGTTTGTCGCTATATCGCAGAATTTCGTTTTTTGCAGGTGGTTCCCGCAAAAAAAAAAAAACGATATTAAAAAGTAAAATTTGTTATTAAGCATCAAATAGATTCATATTAACCAAATATTATTAAAATTCATTCATGAATAAAGTTCAGTACAGAACGGGGAATGGTTCTTTTCAGTTTAGCCTGGAGGCTAGTTAATTCAGTATGCGTCATGTTTCGACTTACGAACCGATTAATGACGTACACTGAGGTTTAGCTTTATTTAAATTATTTGATGTCAAACCAGCTTCACTTACATGCATTTGATTTTTTTTTTTTTTTTTTTTGTTCGACAAAGCTAGCGTCGCACGGCTAAGCTATACTAGCAAATAATCGACAACAACAAGCAGCTGATTTCTGGATTGAGTGGAGTTGACGGATTCCACCGGTCTCAACTGCTAGCTGGCACAAGGACAACCCTTCCTGACACACACACACACACACACAGACAGACACACACACAATGCAATAATGAGTTACCCATGGTGGTCAAGGGGTCAACGACCTTGTGTGCGGGAGATAAACTCGACAAGGGGGTTAATGACTACCAGAGAGACAGAAGAGGAAAGGCAAAAAGAGGAGTGCATATGGCGCTGTCGCTGTGTGTTTGTCTAGGTGTCACAAACGTTCCCTTTACAGCTGTTAAAGAAAACAACTTTGCTCTGCTTGTCTTTCGCCTCCTGATGAATGAATCCTAGAAGCTAATTCATCACCATCTCCGTCACGCAAACAGAGTGGAGTGTTCCTTCGCCAGACGCGCAAACACTGGTGGGAGTTGCCCATCTTAATTATGGCCACGATTGTCCAAGAGCTTGGATGTGTTGGTGATGAGGTGGGGGGGGGGGGGTTGAAGCTAACATCAGCACCGCAGCCCAGAAATAAGCCGGAGACCACCTGCCCTCCCTCAGGCGACAGATGAACCAACACTGCACTGAGATGATTCTCTCGCCGTCCCGTCCAGGATTCCGGCGGTTGCCTTCCTGAATTACCAACGCGATGCTGATGCGAAATTCTGCCCTAAAAGTTCAAGCACATAAACCATATATAATAGGATTACGCTGTGTAGGTTCTTAAATCATTCTCCATGCCCATGCAGGAGGGCATACTGTATATTCCCCTAATACATCAAACAGAAGATGTATTCCTTGGAACTACAAAGAGAACAATGCTATCCCTGCCATATCTAATAATAGCTCTATTACCATATCCTTCAGGGCTGAATCTGTGGGGAGATGTGCGCTGGCATGCGCGGCGAGATATAGCATGAAATATTGCTTAGCATCATTTGAAAAGCAGCCGTCTAAATAGCGCCAGCGTAAACCGAGTCTCGGTGGCGCGTTACTTTCCTTCCGTTGAGGCTTCGTTGGGGTTTTTTTTTTTTTTTTGTGACAATGGGAACGGAACGCTTGTTGCGTCTAGCAGAACGTGAGTCCACGTGACCGCCGCCATGTTGGAGTGCAAAACGAGCGCCGCTGTTTGGGTAGTCTTGTCAACTTGGATTTGATGAGTTTGTCTTTGTTTTGCTATCTCGGGAGCAAACGGTGCGACGTTTATCCGATGAAATTGGGCTCAATCTGGGCTTATCTCCACAGCCGCCCGAACAGCTTTGTCACATTTCAAGATGCTCCGTTCTGATGGAGTACTTTGCTCGCCCTGCTCCTCCGTCTCGTTTTTTTTTTTTCCACCTTCTTCAAACAAATCAATACCCCCATAGTTTAGCCTTTCATAGGAAAGATTACAGAGAAATGGCTATTAAGGGCTTAGTCGCTATCGCCTCTTCAATCTCAAAGCCACTTAAAGACTCTGGCGAGTCTTGGGTTGGGATCTTGGACCCAGCGCCCCGTCGCACCGGCGAGGGTATCGAGGGAAGCTCACGATCACACTGACTTTGAAGATGAACTTTGTGTTTCACCTCAGGCCAAGAACTTTGATTGAGCAGAAAAAAAAAAAAAGAAAAAAAAAAACGAGACGGACCTCCAAAAACTTCCGCTGCATTCCAATGAGTTTGACCATTCCCTAAAAAAAATGGCTACCTTCGATATCATGCTCCAAAGCCGGGGAGGGTATGTGACCGGAATGAACGGCGGGTTGACCGCACCTAAGCAACCGAGCGGAATCAAAATAGCCGCTTCAATCAATCCAAAGTGGAAATATTAAAGGCGGGTCGCGACTGGCCTTTAAAAGATGCGTTCCGGGCTCAGTGAAAGCAGCAGCCAAAGCATTTAGCCGCTACGGAGCGACTGCTAATGAGCTACGCTAAACCCAATGCTAAATGCTACATATTTGTGCTGAGTTTTTTATTTTTCAACACTCATCAATACGCTGTTGCTCAAGCAATTAGCTCTCCACAAAACGGCGACATCAGCTCTCGTTTTCTTGCAAAGCGAAGAGAAAGAACATGAATAGCATGTAATTAAGAAGAAGTGGCGTCGGTTCCTTGTCTTCTTCCTGTGTTTCTTCTTCAGTCGTCTTTTTTCTCAAATCTAAAACATTCACTTAAACAAAACAAAACCCCCCGAACAAGATTTGAGTTGTTTCTGAACAAATTGCATTGACTTATTTGCTCAATATTTATGGCACTTGTGATTGGAACGGCATTGTTCTCGCTCTCTCTCCCTCGCTCGCTCGCTCACTTACTTACACACTTAATCCTCGTGATTTAAAGTGCAGAAAATAGGTTTTTCTCCCACTTTTTTTTTTTTTTTCCCTCTCATTTTCTCACATAGAAGATGTGTTGTCATAAATGAAGCATAAATGCTCACCGCTGAGGAGCAGCCAGGGGTAAAATGAAGCTGCTGAACCACACTCATGGGCGGGATTAGCATGCAGTCAATCATTCACTGATATAGTCCAATGAGCACTCTTCAATCAATAAATGGCCCTGCTCCTTCCAGGTGAAAACTTTTAGGGCTAGTAGCTTCAGAAATGGCTAACCTCTGAAACAGGCACTTATGTTGATGCTTTTCTTCTTAGTTTGAATGTTCTGCAAATCCATCCAGGCTGAAATGGCTTTGATAGCATGCTGTTAGCTTAGCATAAAGACTGTAATCAGCTGCAGACGGTCGTGAAAGTTCTCTTGGCGATCATATGCGAATCATTTCATCATCTCCTTCTCCCTCGTTGTCATTTAAGACACAGGAAGGTACGTTATCAGCTTTTAAGACACGAAAGTTCCATCGCAAAAACCCCCCGCCACGATTATCTCAACAATATTCAGACTTCCTCTCTGAAGCCGTTTCGTTTTTATCCGGCTTCCTCAGATGCTAATATGAAGCAAGTCTATGGAAAATTGTGCCCTGGAGCGGTACACCACATTTGTGCTATGGCACCCGCATTTCAGATTGGTCTTTGGTTGGAGGTGGAGGCGGGGATGTCTCACTTTGTGCAGCATTTCTAGCGGCCGGCGCCGCAGAATGGTCGCAAGCTGGGCCCAGCTTGTTGTGCTCCGTGATATTGCCAGGTTTAATACTATTTTCGGGATGCTTAGGTCACTGTTTTGCTGGCATTTAGCAATCCTGGCTCGTCTGGATCTCCGTGTGCGAATGTGTGGACGAAAATGTGACTTTGCTTGCGCGTCTGTGTAATTTAAAAGAGATTCGGTTCCACCAGGAAAAATCCAGTTTGTTAGCTGTTTGCAGTCATTCTTTGTTGGCTCTCTCCTCTTCCTTTCTCCCTCATTCTCTCTCTCTCTCCCTTCGTATCCCCCCATCTTGGCTGCCTGTGGCTCTCTCTGGCCGGGGGTAGCCAGGAACACGGTGCTGTGATATGGACAGCTGGTCACTCCATCTCCCAGGGCCCCAGAAGGTGTGAAATCTGGTATACCTTTCATAGCACATTACCCTCATTTTGGCAGAAAGGGAGCGACAGAACAAAGGCAGGTGAGCGACACAAAAGTGAGACCGTCTTTTTCTTCTTTATAGGACTCTGGATCACGTTTCCTATCATCAATGGCCCCTTATTGACTAGTTTTCCTAATTGATTGAAGGAAGGGAGAGCCAATATTTGTCATTTTGACATATCCATTATAGCAGTGGAGCTTTTGTCCAGTGAAGCTTCAGACGTGTCAATAGATGATAATGAATTGCAACTAAATAGTGAGTTTCTGAAGACCCAGAGTCGGCTAGAATAGTCATTTTGGCATATGAGCAATATTCAGTGCAGGCTGATTTGGAAAATAACACCTTAAAAGGCATTTTTGAGTTCTGCACAGGCATATTAATTCAGACTGTATGCTAGTTCTAACAGTATCCTGTTAAAACCCCTTTTTTAAATCCTATTTCTATCAAATTTAGGTCATTATGAAGATAATGGCCGACCCAAGACAATTATTTTTGCCAATGTTTTGTCATTTTACACCAGAAAGAACTGAAATTTTGGGCTCCAACCCTCTAGTAGCCGGTTTCATAGGGAACCGGCTACTAGATGGTTTTGTTTGTTAGTCTTTGACCCCCCTTTGGTTGTATGACTGATTTTCACTTTAGGACCTCCACCAGAGTTCCATCCATCTTCTTCTGTTCGATCACAATCGTCCAATGAACAGAACATAAATCTGCAAATGTTGTTTCTTTATTTCAACCCAGTCGTCTTCAAAAAGACTTCGCGAACCGAAGCCGTTGTCCTAGTTTAACCTCCGCTTTACTTTACATACGTAACCTTTAAGGAACGACAGGCGAAAAAAAAAAAAAAAATTCTTTCACCTCGTGTCAAAGATGATGGTGGAGTTATTTACTGGCCCACTATCCTTTGATGACTATTTGAGAAAGGTATTTACATGAGTTCAAGATCCCAGGTCAGCGTCTATTTTAGATGCACTTATTTCAGTTCGCTGGCTGCCGTCGTCGTTGTTGTTGCATTGACAAACATTGACGACCGGGGGCCTGACACGATGATATCTATATTTTGTCTGTGATCACACTTCCTCTCTTTTCATGTTTTGCAAAAGCCCAAATCAAACCCTCATTTCAAAACAGTTTGCCGCTGCGAGTACGTCAACGTTCCCCCTGCAGAGAAAAATACAAGAGGAAGACGGTCTCGAACAATCCGAGCCACTGGAGAAGGAAAATGCAATCCCATTGTGAGCAAATAGATGAAGATGACTTATCCCCCTCCCCTCTAAAGTCCTTCACCGGAAAAAAAAAAAGAGAAAGATATCAGACGACGTTGGTGGCAGAGAATGCCAACAGGCGCGAGAGAAAAGAAAGTTTGCTGATGTGTGAAAGCAGATAAAGTCTGGAGCAAGCCTGGCCACTTTCCTCTATCTGATGGCGGATCTCTCTAAATTTATTGGGAGCCTCCTCCTCTTCGGCTCGGCGGCCGTCCGGCGGGAGAGAAACGGCCCAAAGATCCTCCCGTCGATACGGTCGGTCTTCATTCGATTAGCTCACCCCAGAGTCCGGATTAGTGGCCAGACCGGGGGGCGGGTGTCGCCCGTGCGCGTTTCCATTTGCCGTTTTGTCAGTATGCGTGGGACGCCATGGATCAGTGTTTATTGAATCACTTTCCAAATAGGGGAAATGATAATTACAAGAAGTGGTGGCTTTGCACATTATGCAAGTGCTGTGCCATGACTTTGGAGCCAAACGGGTCTTCTTATTAGAAGACGGCCGGGCCAGCGAAGCTCCTAATCTATTTCCAGGATTTCCGAAGCTTCAGCAATCCAGGGATTAGACGTTTTCTCACAGATTTAGACCCCTCCCTCCCTCTTCCTGTTCACCTTTTCTGTTCAGACCCCCCCCCCCACCCCCCATTGCTTTCACTCTTGCTCTCTCGCTGCCGTTAGTGTTGGCGTCTGCAGTTTGTCAACTCAAACACACACTCTCAGGTGTCGTCCCCGTTTGTGTGTGTGTGTGTGTGTGTGTGTGTTGTCGTGACAAATAAATATGGACTTTAGGATCGCCGCGTCAAAGTCGCAGGATGTTACCCCACCCCTCTGACGCACGACGGCGAAAGGATGATGTCAAAGACAACACATGGCCTCACCGAGGTGTTTACCTGTTGACCTGCCAGACAGACGCCCGTTGGGATGTTTCCATCCCAGAACGAGCAAAAAAAAAAAAAAAAAAAAAAAGGTTTTCGGATCAGCCAATCAGACGAGACTCGAGGAAGCAATTTTTTTAGCGCTTGTTAGCAGGTCAACACAGGAAAATGTGTTCCAGTCACATTTATAGGCAGCAAGGTGCATCTGTATGCTAAGCTAGGCTAATATAGCAGTTATATATTTACAGCTACATTGTAGATTTTTAGTAGGTAGTCACATGATATCGTACTTGCATGCTATTGGCTGAGAGCATTCGAACATTTTAATACTTCCGTGTATTAAAAAAAAACATTTAAAAGTGCTTTGAACAGTCTATAAGACTGTGGGAAAACGTAATACAGATAGAAGGTGGTTTAATATCAGTATGGGGAGGGTTCAAAAACAATAAATAAATAATAAATAAATAAATAAATAATAATATTATTATTTATTAAGTAAATAATAAAATAAATACTTTGTCGCTATATCGCAAAATTTTGTTTTTTGCGGGTGGTCCTGGAACGCATTAACCATGAGTAATGAGGGATTAATGTACCATAAAAATATAAGAATCAAATGGATTTTGACATCTTCCTTGGACTCGAATGACAAAATCCATTATTTGCTGAGCGTTAAAAGTTGCCTTTTTTTTTGGTAGTGTCTACTTTTTTTCCTGTTTATCAGATATTTAAAAGTCGTCTTCCGTCTTTATTTTCGTGTACAAAACAAAAGAAGCAAGAAAGACCCTTCCATAATCGCGCTGCTGTTTTTGTGACAGCTGTGCACAAAGCAGAGAGGTCAAAGCGGGAGGTCAGAATGTGAACAACGGAACACAACCAGCCTTGTGTCGGTAGGTTTAGCACCGCTTGTAATCCGCCGTGAATAGAAATACAAAGAAAGACATAAATACGAGCGCACGTGCCGACACGCCTGCACGCCGGCGTCTGACGGAGATCGACACATGTATGTTGTCAGTCACGCCCGCTGGGACGTGTACGCGCGACACGTCTGTCAAAGCCGACGCAGAACGATTGCAAACCAGCGGGGATCTTTAACGGGACGGTGCTCCAACGCCGCCGCCGTTGGCGAGGTTGAGGCGTTCGGGGATGTCGCGTCTCCAGCTGGGGAGGGGGTGGGGGGAGAGCGATGTTGTAGAAGAGGCCATTTCCACCACCTACTGCTCTGAAGCTAATCACGGAGCAATTAATACTCTGAAACTTAACGCTTAAACCGCGGGGACGGTTTCGTTCGAGTCTGGCGACCGCCAGAAATGATTCCAATGAGGTTCCGGCTGACGTAAAGGTTCAGCGTAAGGTGAAACATCGCAAAAGGATGGAGCTGCACTGTTTTTGGAATGAAATGAATGAATAAAGATGGGTGCAAATAGGAGAAATTAAGCTGATGATAGGCAAACAAAAGCAAACAAATGAGGCAAACAAAAGCAAACAAATGAAAGTGTTTGATAAAATATTGCCGAGATAGGCTTGTGGCGTGGAGTCAGACTACATATAACGATCTACTCCAGAGATGTAACTGGATGTCACCGGATGAGACAGCTACACACCCTCCCCCCCCTTCGCCGTTGCCAACCCCCATTCGGCGTCTCCAAGGTGGGACTCGACCTCGGACGAGGCGTGTCACGACTCGCCTGATGGGGGATCCGCCGAGCGGAATAACCAGGTCCGACAAACGGTCCCCCATCTCCGCCTTGCCAGTTTTACCTCCCACCCCCGCCTCTCCCTTGTTCTCACCGAGCAGCCCCAGACTTGACTGGGCAGAAGCGTCTGGGGAGGGACAGGACGAGAGCAGAAGGGAGTCTCAGATTAGACCGGATCCCTTTAGCTTTCGGCACCAGCTCGACGACGGCTTGGAAAAAATAGAGGCGTTCTATCAGCAAATTAAACTAAAGATTCATCCAGGGATTATGAGATTAAAAGGGTAAGAGGACAGCATCAATTAACAAAATCCCAACCCAACATTTTCGCCAATATTTGTCTGAAGACGTGCTGTCTGCGCTTTAAGCCCCCCTCTGATGCCGTGCACAAATATTTGGAGTTTATTCCACCGCGGCTTGTCGTGGAAAATGAGAACGCGTTGAAAACTGACATGTTTACACCTAGATTATACCCGACTAGGAAGAGCAACAAAACAGACATAATGTGTCGAGACGCCGTTTCGCTACGCGGATGAGATTTCGGGAAAGTCCGCCGCACGATTTCCCCGATTCCCCGGACTAGGCGAAGACCGCTCCTCTTGGCGCATCACCTCGATGTGACCCCTTGTCGAAATGTCATGGCGAGCGAGCTGAGCCATCACAGAGAAAAGGGTTTTTACAACACCTTTGTGTACGGCGTGTCGCCGTCTCATTAGCGCCACAATATGGTGATCTGACACCCCCGAGGGCTCCCCAGGCGCCCCGAGACGTTTGTAATCTCGGTTGACACCGCTCTCCCATTCATTGTTTCTGGCGCCATTGTTCAGCCGCCACAGCATTGACTAGATAAACCATGGACATGTCAGTAACAATTGGCTCCCCCTGATTAGCTGCACCGACTGATGCACAAATAGCACGGGCAGCGGTACGCAAAAAAAAAAAAAAAAAAACCACGTGCAAACAAGTGGCGGCTAATAACGGCGACCTCATTGCTGCACAAGTGCATCCTTTAAAAATAGCATTTTTCATTATTAAACCTAATTAATGTGCTTGGTGTGGAGGGGGGCGATAACCGCTAAACAGCGATTATCGGCGGCGTGACACTCAATAAAGAGCCGCCCTGGACACAAAATCCTTGGCTGCAGTCGGAAGGGAAGTGGGGGGAGGAGGAAGGGCTGCAGTAAAAGAAAGAATAGAAAATGAGTAATAGAGGCGGGCAGTTGTTAAAACAGATGTGGTTGTGGGTGAGGGTAGGGGTTGGGGGGGTAAAGCGAGGCTGGAAAGAGAAGAAGGGTCTTGTATTTGGACTGAACGGTCGGATCAGAGGGCGCTGCCCACCATCACGACGTTCAGACGCGTGGAAGAGGCCCCCGAGGTGCGCCCCCTAAATAAGACGGTACAAACAAGTTTCAAGGGAGTAACTGGAAGAAAAAAAAACCCGGATGGCTTCCTCTTTGTCCTCTGTTTGCTTCCACTTTGTATTAAAGGGTGGACAGCTTGTTTTTAATGGTTCTTGTTGTCTCCCGTGCGCCAGCGGCGCCCTCGACGGCGTAGCATTTTCACGCGGACTAACATCAACAGGACTGCAGCGGTTCCAAATTCAGTCTGGTTCAATCTGAAGGTTGATTTTTTTTTTATTGTTTTTGCTATTTTTTTTTTGATGTGAAAGAAACAAACGGATGAAGCAAAGAAAAAACAGAACCACCCTGATAATTTAATTCATAGGTTTTTGAATTAAAGATTTCTCTAATCGGCATATCGTCTAAAATCTCCTGCTAATTCCAAAGATTTAATCAGAAGAGAGAATCAAGAAATATTTATTTATTGCAGTAGATAGATCATAGCAGATTACAGATCATTCTTTGCCATTGTTGACCCTCTTTTGTACCCTGATGCTAACTACTACTCAGGTGCCACAGATGCCTTTTGCTTGGTTAGCATATAAAAGACCTACTATGCATCCACTCCTCCTATTGTTCCCGGGAGCGACCTGCTGTGGCTATCAGTCGAGGATTTTCTCCTTTTCTGTTTTTTATCTGCAGAAACAATTCAACGGCATTGTTGTAAAAACAAAGGACCGCCTCTTCTTCTGTCATTTAAAGTCGATTCTCAAATCTCGGCGGATCTCTCCCTCCTTTTCGAAGGGTATTGGTGTTGGTAACGGTTCACTGGTGTCAACAAACTAGCAGTAGGTCTTAAAAGTTGCTAGTGCTAACTCGGCATCAGTTCATGAGGTTCACCTTTATCTTCTCTTCCTCCTTTCAACCTATTCATGAGTGCACGGCTGAATAAAAACAATCAACAACTATTTATTCTGCAAACACCCTCCTGAGTGGATGCGTTTAGAAGTGCCATCCTTGCATAGGGGAAAAAAGAAAACGGAGCCCTCGAAAACGCTGAATTGTAATTGTCATGTGATCTACCGTGACGCTGCTGGCTCCAACGCCGGCCCACCTTTCTGCTGTTTTGACATCTCAGGATGGCAAACATGTGGGAAACAGTTGATTCCAGCCTGGGCCCAAACTTTCCTTTAAAAAAAGAAAAGGTTTCTGCAGTAGGGAGGGGGGGGAAGGGTGACATTTCAAATGAGCTATGTGCTACAGGCTAATTTGCATGAAATAGGACCGTTAGGATAAAAGCGGGTGCGTTTCTTTGCAGAATGTCGCACCCCGACAACGAGCCGAGGTGTCTACCGGCCCACGTGTTGGATTTTCACAAGAGCTCGGTGAACTGCGTTCATCGCGCGAGGGTGTTTTACCAGGAACATATGGATCCTTGCCTCTGTTTTAAGAGACCACCTCGGAGTCTAATTCAAGGAGGTGGAATCTGTGATTAGCCTCTAATGCTAAATTAGTTAGAAGTAATAGCTGAAGATTATCTAGAGGGCAATCTCTGGTTCTGGGGCTATAGGTGTGTGTGCTTTGGGTGTTTGCTGGTGGGGTTGGAGGGGGTCTGATGGGTTGATGTTTAACAAGGCCAAGGCTTCATAGCCCCTGGAACCGTTTCCCAGTTTGCTATTACATGCCCATCACCGACTAAAGCAGCGCTAACATGCACATGATGTTCTCTTGACTCCGGGTTGCCAGTTGGGTAGAGACCGCCAGCGTGGCTGCGACCAGGCGAAGCCAGTTTCCCCAGGCTTCATATTTATTAGCCTTGATGTGTGTGAGCTGGCGTGCGGCACGAGCAGCCGAGCGAAAGCGCAGCGGATGCAAACCATGCTTGACGTGGCCATCTCATGTGGAAGGTGAGAGTAAATAAGATTCCGGCGGGGGAGGAAAACGCGCAATCATTGCCTGGAAACCGGGATTCAAGCAAACCTGAGGAGGACACGATGAAGCTAAAGTCCTCGTCCGTTAACCATTCTTCAACGGTTAAGAATTGACCCGAGGAATGCGCCGGTGTCCCGCAACTTCTTGCTTAGGGTAGACCTACACATTTGCTTCCACCACCACGGGGCTTTGGTTGAGAAATCAACTACGTCCATCCCTTCCCCCTCCATCCCCATTCTAAATGTCAGTCTCCACGATATCCCCCGCCGCCCTGCAGCACAACTGAATTCTTCCGAGGTAGACATGCGAAAAGACACAAGGAAATTCATTCGATAAGAAAGTGTCGTATGTTATGACAACACCACGTGCGAGTACCGACTATAACTTAATCTTCGTGAGGAAATGGTGTTTGGGGCCTGGGAAGTAAAAGGGAATTTGCAAGTCAGAACGGCGGCTTTAATAGACGACTTGAAACGAGGTTACTTGATATCCAACAAGACCAAAAATCTGGTTTCCCAGCAATCTTGTGTGACGGCCACATGACTTAAAATAGCCGGCAGAAGGGCCAATCATAATACTTTATTTTGAGAATGTAATTTTCTCATGCCTTGCCAGTAATTAACCTCCACACAATAAGGTATTGGAAGCACCGCCGCCACAATTCCAGCCCCACGGTTTGTTTAAAAAGCCCAGGCTATATGATAGTCTGTGTGACAAGAGAATGGAGGAAGAAGGGGAAAAAAGAGCAGAGATTCGACTTTATCTTCTGCAGGGAGTCTTTTCTTTCGCATTCTCCGCCTGGTTTTTATTCAAAACTGCTGTTTCTTCACTTCTGCTGAATTGGGTTTTGTTCCTGGCTAATTCCTGCCCGTCTCAGTCCAGGGCTCGTGGGAAACCGCCACGATCGCTTACAATCACTTCAGTCAAACACCTGGGAGATAATTGACTGGGCTTCGGTCAAACTTGTTTTTTTTTTTTTTCAAACCATGATTCTCTGTCTCTCTGTGTCTCTCTCTCTTTTCTTGGGTCTTCACAATGGAGACAAAGAGCACAGGCACACAAAAAAAGATCAGAATCGCTAAATCCATTCCCAGGCCAGTCACTGTATAGATGGTCCCGGAGCCAAATTGCCTCGCTCCGGTCCGGGCCAGCGGAATCTGACAATGTTTGCGGGGCGGTCGACGTTTGAGCCCTGGCGGTCCCCAAAGAGAGGATGCGTTGGAAAACACACAGACGGATGTGTTATCTTCTGTCAAGCCCCAACAGAATTCTTCCAGATGTCAATTCCCAAATGCGGAACCTGTGGCAAGGTAGAGTTTCTCATTTCTGGAAGATGGCGTGGACTCAGGAATTTTTGCTTTCTTGTTGGGGAACGTCAATGCATCCAACACCTAAACCTCAGAAAGAGTCGCCCCTGAAAGCGACTTTAGCTTCCAATTAAAGCTTTTGTTGCTGCTGGATTTACAGTTTTTATGTGGGAACCTAAAGTATCTAAAGTGATGCAAGCAGTTTAATGAATATATCTCCTTAAATATCTCTAACAACAGTTCTCCCGAGCCACTTCAATTATCCCGCGGGACCATAACGCTCTCTGCCCCTGGATTTGATGGCACGCATTTCCATCCCCAAGAAAGAAAGGAAACTAATCATTTCCAAATTAGCGCACGGCAGCTGCACGAACCGCCATTAAAACCACACGGCCATTCGTCATTATACAGTATCTAGACTTTACAGTGAGACTGTTAAACGTAATCGTGTCCCGGGCTCATTATCCGCTGGAGGTATTCATTATAAAGCAATCGTGCAGTTTGTTCTTATCAGTGAGCACAACTTAGTGAATTTGCGTTATGGACTTGCTAATCCCGACGAAGGTCGTGATCCGCGGTGAGTAAAATCCATAAAAGGACCCTTGTAAACAACGGAGGACTGAGTTGATTCATCATACATGGATGTGGGGATGATTTATCTTCCGTGGCATTTGGCGGTGGCCTGATCAGAAATCACGTTCTAGCGTGGAGGTATTTTATCCTTGGCCCTGTTACTCCGGTTGCCGGTGGGTTGAAGGCTAAATTGGCGGTAATTATTATTAGGGGATGGAAATGTTGACGGCTTTACATAGCATAGGCCGTCGTCGTCACAGAATTGCTCACAGGAACACACCGTAACGGCGAGTCGCACCTGTTTAAATGGGAGACTCTCCAACATGGGACCAAAGTCTCCGGGGGTGAATGCACTTTATTGGGTGGGGGGGGGGTTGGGGGTGGGGGGGTCTTCTTGATGCATCTGTTCCTTCTCATCATTGTGCTTTAAAGCCGATTGGAGGACAATGGATGCGGTTCTAATAAGCGTGGCCTCGTTAGCCTTCGTCTTTATCCGTCTTGGCTCAGCGTGCAGAAGTGAATTCTGATGTGACCAGCATAAGCTCTCCGTTGGTATTGATTGCCCCCCCCCCAACCTCCAGATCCCTGTGATGTAACGCATTCTCAAATATAAGATGAGTGGATGTAAAAACATACAACTCCCCTCCTGTAGAGGTGTTTATGAAGGTAAATGCACACATTTCCCGCCCGTTGTGGATGGAATAAAACGATTGGGATCGCGGGTGTTGTCGTCTTTATAGTTAAACAACCACCATCGCTGATTACAATCTGATGTCATCCACGGATGAAGTTTCGCAGTTGTTTCCCAGAACTTATAGCGACAGGTGACCGAATGAAACGCACCTTATCTTTGATGAAATTAGAGAAGTGCTTACGCAAACTCAAGTTGATGTAAAAAAAACGGACCTCAAAATCACACTTAAAACCACGACTCCCCCCCAGCCAACAAAGTGTTTTATTATCACCTCCGTTAAGATTTAAATATCCTGTTCCAGCTTTAGATCGGACAGGATGAGAAGTTGTTGCTATGGGATGGGACAAGACGAGCCGTTCTGTGCATGCCTTTGCGCGGTCATCAAAGTCTTTAACGGTCCGCACATGTGATCGCACCGAGTGCTAACCTACTCGGGTTGCAGCTGAAAGCATGTGAGGAGGACTCGCATCCCGGCGCGTCTCCTTTAACCTCGTGGTGCAAAAAGTTCACACCGGGGTTGAAATAATGTCATGATGGGATGCTATTATTGACCCGCTGCTAACAGCACGCCGTTGCCGACATACCTCAAACACAAACGACTCGTGTTTATTCGCTATTCCTTCAATGCGGCCCCATACGGGACTAAATCTGCTCCTGCTGTGGGAGTCTTTCACATTTCCTGTCCCGTTCTGTTCGGGTTTTCCGCGACTTTTCTGCCAAGAAAGTACCTGCTTTAATTGCCGTGTTTTATAAACTGTACACAAGGCTACCCTCGCTAAATACGGCACGCTTAGATTAATGGGGGCGTTCAGCATTGCTGCATTTTTAATGAGGACTGGAGGCTGCCAGACAACTTTTCTATATGATGAAGCACATTTTCCTCTTCATCTGTGACACCGGCGCAACACGCCAGCTGGTTCCCGATGAGAGCAGAACAAACAAACCCCTCTTTAGCGTATTTTTAGGACTTTCTTGAAGGTTACCCATTCTGACCCTTGACCCAACGTGTCAACCGAGTTTCACCTGAATCCGACTGACAAATTGGCTCAAATCACGATGGAGGTAAAACTCCATCAGGATGTGTTGGAATTTTTCCACACTTCATGAGTACACCTGTTGACACACACACACACACAGACACACACACACACACACACACACATGGTTATCAAAGTGAAGCAAGTTTACAGCCTGGTGTGTTACAGGATGCAGGGTGTGACCCTGATTTGCATTTGCATGAGGAGCGCAATGGAGTACAGGCTGGAAGCGGCAGTCAGCAGAGAAGATAACCCCAAAACATTCGCTCTAAATTTATGCCGGGATCCCATTCCCTCTCGCTGAATTAATGCTTTAATCTCTCCCCTCTTTGTTGCATGTGTACTCGCGTTCCGTGTGTGTCTGTGTTGGGATATTGTGGAGGATGAGGTGGTGGTGGTGGGGGGGGGGGGGATTATATTTCTCCACAGTCTCTGTTTTAGTAGTTTTTTTTCTGGAGTAAAAGAATTTCCCGCCGATTCGGAAGCTGGGAAATTGCACCTTTTTTTTTTTTTTTTTCCCATTCCGGTCTCTCCTCTATTCAAAGTCGAACCAATAGCCTTCCATCAGTTCTGCTGTCTTTGCATTTCCACCTCCACAAAGAAATAGCTAGTTTTCTTTAATGGAAGATTACCTTCAAATGCAAGCTTAAAAGATTATGTGCTTTTATATATGTCTTTGAGGTCTATTATTCTATGTCATTCCTTAAACATTCGCTCCCTCACTTCCTCGTCTCCGCTCCTCTCCGGGTCGTTCCCTCATTTATCGGCGTATCTCCAATTCGCTGCTCTATTCAAATAAATTCCCACCTGCTTATATTATACGCTGAGACTTCCTCTTTTTTTTTTTTTTTTTTTTTTTTCATTTTTTTATTTTATTTCTAGACACCTATGTCAAATCTGTGACTTAATGGACGGCATCTTTGATCCCGCGGCTCGCTCAGCATGCAGCGTCTGCTGACAGGCCGTATTCATAATTTATTCCGTTCTGAAATGAAAAATCAGACGTATGCTGGGGGAATATTCCCTTTTTCCCACCGCCTTCCCGCCACCTGACTCATTGCTTTATGAATTATTTTGACTGGTGGTAATGATGTCCTGTGTTGGTAGGCCATTACGGGAGAGGAACTTAATTCGCCCATTGTTAATTAATGGCTTCAATCTTAGCGGGAGTAATAAAAATGCTATTAGGTAAAATACCTCTATCGTTAACCCAACTTTGTTAATATCGGTATCAGTGGGGCTCAATAAACAAAAGCTGTAGTGGGCGCTGCCACATAGGGGTAATTAAAAATGCACTCATTAATTACCTCCAATGGATGGGAGATTGTCCGATCAGTTGTTGACTCCCTTCCCAAGAGTTTTTATCGCGTACTTTCCTCGGTAAAAGTTACATCCTCCAGGTACACAATGCGAAGCACTTGGTGTACTTTTCGCTTTTATATTTATACGACCCTTTTGAGTCACGCCGCCGCAAATACCAACAGATGAAAGACGGGAATTATGTAAAGCCCCTGCAAAGTCTGTTTGGTCAAGAGCTCCATAAAGCAATCGTCAGGTTAAATATCTGCTATCTTAACGCGTATAAACAGGATTGTTTATGACTGCGGCGCCTTTTTTACGAAATTCAGAGGTAGTTTTCCTTTGTTGATTGACGTATCGGAAAGATACGTACGAGCAGAAGCAGGAAAGAAAAGAATTCCACAGGTACGACTGCGACTAACAATAAACAGCTACTCCTCTGGGAAGCTGGGGGAGGGGGGGAAATGATATTCCAAAAGCCGTAAGAAGTTCCTTTAAAGTCTGTGCAAACATAACAGAAAGAGTAAACTGAATTTCTGGAAGAGCGTCTGTGTTGCATCAGTAAATTGACAAGTGGGCGAGCGGCGTTGTCGGGAGGTATATATTACTTTTGGAGATATTTGTTTGTCTACGACAACAATCAGGTCTCCGGATTAACATAAAACGCCGTCCAAACTTGTTGTTTTTTCGTCCTCTTCAGTCCGTCCTCCCTCCTCCAATCACGTCACATTTCTGGAAAAGAAATTTAAAAAAATAAAAAATGCCAGAGCAGGCATGAAATTGATGTGATGAAAAACAACCGTGGTATCTCGAGCCATTTGCTTTGGCCCCCGCCACTCTTTCTCTCTCTCTCTCTCTCTCTTAGCGTGGTTCCGTGATTTTCCATCGCGATCGGGGGGGGGGGCATACTGCAAATTAGCCAGCGGCTATCTTGAGGTTAGCAGCCGAGCGCATCGCTGACCCCGACTCCCAACCGCCGCCGTCGCCGCCGCCGAAGAAAAACAGGAAAAGTTTCCACCTGCAAGATTGGGATTACGTTTGCTTTGTTTGGCGTCTTGAACATGTGAGTAACCCTGATAAGCTCTTCCTGTGGCGCATCTTTGATATTCCTCAACCAATTAAATTCACAGAGGAGGATACCCAATGTAATCCTAGATTTTATTACCCCGATAATCTCAGAACCACCAAATCACCACCCCCGAAGCCTAACTGGAGGATTTTTCATTGCTTATTACCCCAGAAACAGTCAACATAAGGTGCAAAAGCGAATCCTAAAACTCCTCTTTTAGATTCATCTCAACATCTCCCACTTGGGCCGTGAAATCAGCCCTACCCCCACCCCCCCACCCACCCCCGACTTCTCCCAGAGCTCCACCACGTTTACAAGAGGAGATAAGGGGCGGTTCAGACCTATTGTTGCAGCCGAGGTGACCCCAAAACACGAAAAGGGCATCTCTGGCCATCTCCCATTGTGTGCGAAAGCTACAGTATAAATCGAGCCGAATAAAACCTGTCCTTTTGTGCCAAAGCGAAAAGAAAAGGCGCTTCGTAAATTAAGCAGGCGGGACTCACTTCCCCACCTGCGTATATAAATTGAGCGGCTCGGCAAAATAACCGTGTCATCCCGGATGTGGATAAATGAATAAGTCGCTCGGATGCGAGCGGCGGTAAGTGGGTTAGCATGTAAATAAATGAATAAGTTAGCAAATTAATGCTTAAGTGTGTTAGCATGTAAATAAGCGAGTGAGGAAGTCGGGTTTTGGCGGGGAAGAGACGGCGTCATCGGCGTAAAGGAAGTTATCTAATAAAAAAAAACAAAAAAAAAAAACGGGTCTTTGGAGGACACAGCGGCGCACGTCGTATTTCCTCATGTACAGATGACATGCCAATTACTTCTTAATTACATGCGTCATCTGGACTAAAGTGCCTCATGCCAGTGCTGATTAATCCTATTTATTGTGGCAGTGATGACAGTCCCAGCGGACGCCGAGCGCCGCAAAGAAAAAAAAAACAAAAAAAACACACACACACACACACATCCAGGGATTACGGAACAGGTTGCACGGCAACCAGAGCGGGAAAAAGTTTGTCTGATTGAACGACCGTCAGACTTTTTTTTTTTTTTTTGACGAGTGATTTTGTCCCGCAGGTTGATCAGAAATATTAAGTTATAAAGAAGTTTTATTTATTTATTTTTTTTTAATTTTTTTTTTTTATCCAGGAAAGTGGGAATTGCTGGCGGCATAAGCAAGAAAAAAAAAAAAAAAATTAAAAAAATAAAACAGAAAAAAGGGCTGATGTTGCCTACGCGTGAGGAAAAGCAAACATTATTGCTCAGCACAGTTCTGCAATATGCTTACGCACGCTTTCATGTTGACGCTCAGGCTTGCCAAGTCATTTAAATATGATGTCCGGTTTAAAATCCTGATTTTACACACATCAAAACCAATTATTTTCTGTCATCTCTGCAAAATCTCATCATTTCTTCCGGGTTGAATATCGCTAACAAGGGGGCCAGAGCGGATTTTGCGTCGATTTTTTCTTCATTTCCAAATCCTGAGGGGCAACGAGGTCAGGTCGACGTTGGAATGAGGCGACCTTTCCTCCACGTAAGCGGAAAGATTTCCACGGCGTGACCAAAAAGCAGGAAGGGCGGGGAGAGGCGAACTCATCAGATTAACGCCGCGATAGCGCCATGTCGGCGAGGCCGGACTCCAGGTTTATCTCCGGATGAGGAATGGCGCCGTTTCCTGAGCGTCGTGAAGGTAGCTTCAAGCCTTCTTTTGTTTCAATCCACACTTCCTCACCCCCATCACTCCATCTTTTCCTCCCCTTCCTTCCATTTCTGCCTCTAATTCATCGCCCGTCTTTGTCTAAATCTTTCCATCACTCACTCCTTTTTTTTTTTTTTTTTTTAGCTTTTGTGGCTTCCCCCCCCCCCACGTCATTCTCTTTCACCATTAGCCCCCATCTCCATCCATCTGCTCCTTTTGTCTCCTTTGCTCGTTTTTTTTGTTTTTTGTTTTTTCAACCAGGAAGCTTCAGCTAAAAAAAAAAAAAAAAAAAACTGCGCCTCCTTTTTTGCCTCACATCCTTGGCCCTGCTTCCTTTTTTTTTTTTTTTTTTTTTTAAATTCTTCCTCCCCATCACCGCGTGCTGCTCCTCCTTTTAGGAGGTGATGCGAAGAATCGTAGAAATGTACTCTGTAAGGGGGACAAAAAAAAAAAAAAAAAAAAAAGAAAAGAAAAGGTGATGATACAATCAGTTTTATTGTGCCGTAAGGATTTTTTTTTTTTTTTTCAAGCTCGTGGTTATACGCCCCGTATGCAGGCGGTATGAAAGAATTGCAATCGGCGTGCATTTCCTCTCTCATTTTTTTTTTTTTCTCTCTCTCTTCTCTTTTCATTGCTCAAAATAATTAGACTGCAGTCCGGACTCCTGGGTGTAATGTTTCTGCTCGTGTTTCCACGATGCAGTTGTAGTAAGACGATAAAAAAGCTGCTCCAGAAATTTCTACCTGTGCACCTCCGCCTCTTCTTTCTCCCCCAGTGCTGTTTTTGTGGCGTTTCCGCAGGGCGAGGCGCGTTTCGTCTGACCTAATTCTCCCCACCAGGACTGCGCTTGTCAAGGTATCCGGCCCTACCTCTCTATTATTTTAGAAATTAAGGAACATCTGTTGTGCTCTGGGCACCTCCTCGTGTTTCACGAGAGATTTCTCAGTTTGCAGAAAAGACGCACCCCCCCCACCCCCCCCACCCCCATAGCTGGTAATGAGATCTCATTAATATATTTCTCACATTCTGGAGTTTATTTCCCATTTCTGTGAATTTTTTCTCGCCGATTTCGCCGGGCACTATTTTCTTACGCCGCGTCTCCTCCGCGCAATAGCGTCTCATTGGCGGGAGTTTTGTTTTTGTTTTGTTTTTTTTTGTGGCGTTTTAAGCACGTCTTTCTTCTTTATGTGTGTTTGCAACCCAAACTCTCACACTCCATAAATTTTAATATTCCTTGCGAGCAAAAAAACACAGAGCGCCTCACGAGTCCCGGCCCAGAGCGCCGGTTTAGCAGATCTCCGCCAAGACGTGTCGCACATCAGTCCGGCGCTCACAGCTTCGCCCTCCGTCCGCCATGCATCTTGCATGACGACGCCCGGCCCCGCCCTGACACGCCGCCGCCGCGTTATTCATCTGCAGTCCTCCAAAAGCGGCGATAGAGCTGGGGGGGTGGGGGGGTGCGTCGCACTCCAGGGCTCCTTTTTTGTGTTTACCTGCCCCTGCGTGGGGCTGATACTATTTTCATGCCGCGGCTAACTGTCCCGAGCCGCCCCGCTCCTTTCGCCTTAATAATGTAGGCACCGACCTCAGCGGGGGGTGGGGTGGGGGGAGTAGCCGCTATCCTGAGAGTTGGCAAATGACACAGCGGAGATCATTGATGGAAGGGATTACACGCCGGCGCGAGGGGCGGCGAGCCTCGCGCTCCTCTGAAGGGCACTACAAAGGGAGGCGATGTAAAGTCTTCGCTGGGGGAGTAGCTTACCGTAGATCGGAGGGCGGGGGCTGCCATCGTTTTGCGGCAGTCACACTGGTTGTGGTGTTACGCGGTTGCGAGAGTTCAGACCCCGCGGAGTCCCGAAGCAAACGTACGGAAGCTTTACGCGGCTCCGAAAAAACGGCGGGAAACGGTTTTTTTTTAAGCGGAAATCTTTTTGCGTTTTTGAGTATTTTTCCAGTTTTATTGATGCTTTAAGTTGTTTTTTTTTGTTTTTTTTTAACAACATTTGCATCATATTTGACTAAAAAAAACATCCATGTATCCCGCCACCGGCTTGTCAGCATCACATTCTGTAATAAGGAGAACAATGCGTCTTGTCAAGGGGGTAAAAAAAAAAAAAAAGATTTAAAAACCAATCAAACGCCGAAGGAGACGTCATCCAACCGTCACCAACAATAAACTCCGTTTTTTTCACCTTTGCCCTCCATGAATTCACATGGATCCAGCCGCCGTGTGTTAAAACGGCCAGATGTTGGGATGGATTCTGTTGGGAGCGATGGCGTGCGACAAAATGAATATGAATCACCCCCCCACCACCACCACCACCAACTCGGTGCTCGGCGCCTCGCTCTCGGAGGGGCGGGTGACACAATTAATGGAAACGGGGAAACGAGGCACATAGCTGGAGTATGGATGGAGTGTCAGGAAGTAAACGGTCCCGAAAGGACGGATCGGGTTCAGTTCAGTCCGACGCTTCCGACGCCGAATCGGGTTTCCGACGAAAATTATCGTGCCCATGAAAAAAATTTTAAATATCTTTTTGGATTAGTCTCATTTCGGAACCGTGAAGACCAAACCAACAGGTGCTTTCGTTAAATTCTACAAAATACAATAATCCCTCGCGTATTCGCGCATCGACACCTCATCGCGGATTTTTGTTAGGTCACGTGATACCGTTCATTACAAAAGTGCTTTAAACAGTCTATCAGAGTGTTGGAAAAGGTAATACAGATAGAAGGGGGTTTCATATCAGTATGGGGAGGGTTCATAAATGTGTAATTACCCTAAATAATAAGTTAAATACAGTATTTTCTGCACTATAAGGCGCGCTGGACTATAAGGCGCACCTTCAATCTCGCTGAGATTCCAAGATTTCCAACCTGTCACACATCGATGGGCATAAACAACTTTTCACACCCCCCACCCCCCCACCCCCCATAGGTTCATCCCCTTGGAGTTGTGATGTGTACCAGAGCTGTTAAATGTGAGGCCGGTGTGAAGGCGAGGCTAGAGGTCATTCCTGGGGGCGGGGGGGGAGAGGAGGCGGGTCGATCAATTCCGGAGCGATGCCGGGGGGCCCCCACTCGGAGCTGGCGGCGCTTTTGGCTGGGGTGTCTCCTGGTGTGGGCTCCTACTAAACATTCCCTATTTATCACGCCGCTCCAGCCGGCGCGCTCGCCCATTCATTAGCAGCCATCTGCAACCGGAACAAAAGCGGTGGCATTTCAAAGATTACCTGTATTTGAGGTGGGGGGGGGGGAAGAAGGGGGGGGGCATGTAAAAAAAAAAAAAAAAAAAAGACTCGTTTGCCTCTTTTGAAGCCATTCCTACATCTGCAAATCTCCACGAGGATCCGTCGGGCCCCCAGCGAGGACACGGTGACGTCGTCTCCACATTCAGCGTCCGTCCTTTTAATTGGCTTAAGAGTACGATCAGACCGTCTGACGGCGACTCACCGAGGGAGGGGTCTCCTCGTCCTGCGGGTTCCCCGTTACGTTTCCGGAATGGAGCGCCGCCAGGCTCCCGTTGTGGAGCCCCTATGTTGTGGTCTCGATGCCCCCCCCCCCACCCCCCCACCCCTCCCTGTCCCATCTGGGCTCCGTGAGGTCGCCGCACGCGCCACCTGCTTCCGGGTGGCGACAGATGCGTGGCTCCTGGGTGGAAAAAAAAAAGTTTTTTTTCCGGACACGAATGAAATTAAATTTTTTTTTTTTAAAAAATTCAAAAAATTTTTTTTTTTTTTTTTTTTTTTTTTTTTTGACCGACACGTTTCTGCTGTTTGGAAAGAGATGAGTCGATGCCTCAGGAGTCAATCAGAGGAGGACAATAACGTTTTAGAAGGAATCAACCCCCCCCTCACCACCACCAACAACCAGCCCCAACACCCCCCCCCCCCCCACAGAGTCTTTGTTTAAAATGTCCACAGCGTTGGTGTTTTTATTTCACTGAGGTCGTGTTGCCCATACACGTCCTGTTGACACTGAATACACGCAGGATACCGCCACCTGTCCTTTTTATTGCCCCTGGAAAAGGAAATACTTGCCCCCCCCACCACCACACACACACACACACACACACACACAATCACACACACACTTTGATACTCTGGTAACACTGGTTACACTCTATGTGTCAACCCCAGATCGCGGTTCAAAACAGTTTAGACGTTTTATTTTGGGAAAAAAAAAAAAAAAAAAAAACAACAACAACACAAAACGATAATTTCCATCAAACCACGTGACCACGTGACGCGCTCTGAGCGCGTGTGCGCTGCCTTTCGGCTTTTTTCCAGAAACCTCATTGGTTAGTGACGGAATCCCCTTTATTTAATTTAATTCAATTCAATTTAGTTTTATTTAATTTTATTTTATTTTGGGCTGGAAATAGAATCAGGGGCGTAAATGCGCGCAACTCAGAGATGCTCCGGACCCCCACCCCCCACCCCCTTCAAATATCCCCCAGTCTGCTTCCAAAGGGATCCAAAGCGCACAGCGAGAGGTGATTGATGACTGACGGGCATGAGCGCCAACCCACCCCCCCCCCCCAACCCCCCCCCCAAAAAAAAAAACAAGAACAAACACATTTAAGACTTTTATTCTAATTAAAACATTCGCCGGATTTGGAGAGATTTACGCGCCTGGATTATTTATCAGAAACCTAAATATAGACGGACGTGAAGGAAGACAGATGCTGGGATATAGATGTGCTTTTAAAAGATGGACATTTTTTTCCTCCCCAACGCGTGGAGAGGATTTTACTATGTGCGCAGCCAGACCCCGCCCGCTCCAAGGCGCGTCACCGGGGCGAGTAGTGTGGAAAGCGGAGTCACTCCTCCTGCCTACTTTTAATAGCTTTGTCATGTGATGGAAAGCAGTTGTAAGACAGGTGCCCTCTGTTCATTTTCGACGAGGGGGCAGCAGTTGCCATTGTGAGCGCGAGTGGGGAAGCGTGTGTGGATTTCTTTTTTTTTTTTTTTTTTACTTGATTTTATTTCATTTGTTTTTTCTTATTTCTTTTTTGCTTTTTAATCTTTTTTTTTTTTTTTTTTTTTTTTTTTTCCTCCGGGCGCCGTCATTCACTGGCTGGATGGCGTGGGACAGGTGTAACCAAGACTCGGTATGGAGAGAATTAGAGGTGAGCGCATCCCACCCCCCCACCCACCCACCCCCAAAAAAAAAAAAAAAAACAACAAAAAACAAAACAAAAACAAAAAAAAAAACAAAGAAAGCAACCAAACACGACTTGTTCCGTCTTTTCTAGCCCTCTGGACTTTGTTTTTTTTTTTTCTTCTTCTTTTTTTTCTGTGGATCGATGGAACATCCGACCATCTGCAACCCCCTCTGCGCGGTTGTCGCTGGACGCGGTTTCTGAGGATGCGGGGGGATATACAAACCCGGGAATGTATTAACAAGTGAAGGGAATAAAACAGATGTAGTTGTCGTCACGCGTTGCACGACCTCAGGATCATTCTTTCCTCTTTAGGATCTCTTGCCAGCTTTCGGATCTCTCGGATTTCGGATTGTACGCGAGGTGTTTTTTTTTTTTTTTGTTTTTTTTTTTTGTTTTGTTTTTTTCCACGCAGAGATGTCTCAAAGTCAGGTATTCCTGCTTCGTCCGGGTTATGCACGTTATTTTGTCAGCGGCACCAACAACCGTCCAGCACTGATGGACCGCTGTCTGTAGCTTTTTGATTTATTTATTCATGTATTTCGTGATAACCGAACCGGACACGTCTGTGCGCCGACGTCCCCGCCGGAGGAGCCGCTGCGCCGGGGCTGGAGAGCTACGTCCCTCTCCCCCCCCCCCACCTTCTTCCAGCCAGGCTTCATGAATCTCCATGAATTTGTGCGACTTCATTTTCTCTTTCTGTAGCTTTTTTTTTTTTAAATAAGTAATCTACCTTCCACCCCCCCCCCACCCCCTGGGGCGCACCCGTCGTCGTGTCCGTGGGATTGACGCGCGTAGAAACCACGAAGTGCATCAAAAAAGATCCCCGCGCGTAACGTTTTTCTGCTTTATTTCCCGACACCCAGGTCTACCTGGCAACACCTGTCAGTCTGCTGGCTGGATGGGGGGGTGGGGGGGGGGTGTGTCGAAGCCCGAATTGCATATCTTTGGTCAAAACTGGCCGCGTCATGAGAATAAAACCGGAAAAAAAAAACCAAAAAAAACCAAAAACGGATAATGAGCTGATTTACGCGTCGACTTTCTTTCTATTCCTTGGCGCTCCTTTGCACTTTAGCTGCTCGTGCACGCACGCGCTCGGTCACTTTTTCCAGGTAGGAGCGTTTTTTTTTTGTGTGGGTGTGTTGGCCCCCCCCCCCCTCCATCTCACTGCGACACGATCGCTCCGTTTTTCTCGAAGCTCTCGTTAAATGAAATACACGCGTGTGGATTCAGTCACGTCTGATTAAACCTTGCTTTCCAATAAGAGAACTGTCACCCCGGACCCCCCCCCCCCTCTTCTCCTATAACACCCCCCCCACCCCCCCTCCTCCGTGCTCCTCCTGTACGCGCGATACGCGCGTAAATCGCCGGACGCGTTTCGGTGGCGCGCAGGACGTCCAGCTTCTGTTTGGACGCGTTTCCTGCCCGTTTCCAGTCGGGATCAGCGACTGGAAACCCGAAGACGCAGTGAATCTATTCCCCCCCCCCTTCCCCACCCTTCCTTTGCTGCTGCGGTCGGAACATGACGGTGTTGCCCCCCCCCCCCTCCCAATATTCGTGTCGGTGTGAATCCGATGACAGATGAGGAGTGACACCGGTGTCTGACTCGCTTTTTCTTGACATACTATCCTCGCTGCAGCTTTTTTGCTCCAACTCTCTCCCCCAGCGCCTCCCAGCTCCGCCTGGGTGGGTGGGGGGGGGGGGGGTCGAGGGGTGTATGGCAAGGTGGGGGGGGGGTACCGATCATATAACCGTCTTGAGGCCGGTCCCGGATCGCTCACACGGCGGCTGGAGTGATGTCAACATCATCAGGAGTGCGTAGCTCGTTTAGAAAGGAGGGACGAATCTGTTTTTTTTTTTTTTTTTTTTGGGGGGGGGGGGTGGATTTGAATATGCATGACCAAGGCGCGCGCAAACACGCCCCGAGGCATTGTGGGTTTTTTAATTTTGCGCCTTCTAATGATGTCTGACTTGAGATCTCAAAGTTTTCACGGACGTAGAAAAAAAAAAGAAAAGGTTTGCTGCTGGTTCTCTGCCTGGTGGGGCTGCTGATGTATCGCAAGTGTTTCCGTGAGGATCATGGGGAGGGGGGAGAGATTCTGCAACAGGGAGGAAAAGGGATGAACACTTTGCGTTTGCCAAATCAGCTTCAGATTATACCCCCCCACCACCACCACCACCTTCATTAAAAAAAACCTGCACGTTTGCGTTCATTTCCGGTCCAGATCCCATCACTTGGAGGCAGTGGGGGCGGGAGAGGAATCACCTGTCATACATCGGATAGACGATTCAGAAGCGTCTTCTGATACCTAGAGGCCAGCAGAGAGCATTTTAGGGATCTTGGGGAGTGATGGTTGGGGGGGGGTCCGGGTTGCACGTTTGCGTGTTGTCGTGCAAAACCAGCAAATCTGCAGCTGAATAGAGTCCGAAACGATCGGAACGCTATGAAGGCCCTCTCTGACCGCCGTCTTCTTCCTCTCCAGTGCGCCGCCTTGGTTGGTGAAGACCAGCCCCTTTGCCCGGACCTCCCCGAACTCGACCTTTCCGAGCTGGACGTCTCCGACTTAGACGCCGACAGCTTCCTCGGTGGCCTCAAATGGTACAGCGACCAATCAGAGATCATTTCCGCTCAGTATGGCAACGAGGCGTCCAATCTCTTCGAGGTAAGTGAAAGATTCATCGCTATTCTATCTTCCGTTGCGAGTTCTTCGCCGTTTACGCACGGCGGTTTCCATCGTATGTTCTCTCCCAGGGGTCAGGAGTGAGCTAGAATAATAACGCGCCCCAGCGAACGCAACACGCTATCGCGCCCGTTGAATGCCAGCCAAGCAAAAATGTACAACTGTTACCAGTTTACAAACACGCTCTTAAATTGCTCCCAAGTACAAAAGCGGTGATAAGGTGATGGGTGATAAGCTTGGGGGTGGGTGGCGGGGACCTTTGTACGCTTGTATGAATGTTGGCCGCCATGGTAGGTCCCCTTATCAAAATTCAAGCAATCCTACCGCGGCTAGAGTCAGTAAAGCGGCGCACATCTGAAGGAAGGCGCCGGTGGTAAATGCGGACACGGCGCTAGTCTTGCAAAACACTTCTCAAAGGTTGGAGTGTAAAACTTCAAACTTTGCTTCCTCCCCCTTCTCTCTCCCCTCCCTCCCTCTGGCTGAGGCTCTCTCTTTTCTCACCCGGTGACAAACGAAGTCCACAGAGGGCGGCGATCTGGCCGGGGCCATAAAGCCATCGGTCTTGGGACTGACTTCCAGTCCCCAGTTCATTATAAGCCTTTATCAGCGCCAGAGATAGACAAGAAAGACAGAGATTGGATGCTTTGCCCCTCGCCACTGGAGAAAAACTCGCTCTGAGTGTATTTGTGTGTGTGTGTGTGTGTGTGTGTGTGTGTGTGTGTGTGTGGTAATGTGGTTGTGTTTTCAGGGTGTCTGTTGTGTGTTTTTGTGTGCCTCTGCGCTGGTCTTGCAGGCAACAACAAGAGCGAATTCCTTCCATGTGTGACCCTTCCCCTACCACCTTCTCTCAGTCTCTTTATATCACCACACTGTGGATCACCACCACACACACACACACACACACACACACACACACATAGAGAAAAGGACAGGGGGGGTGTGCTTAAGTACGAGCCGGTGTGACCGTGGCTCCTCTATCGTCTGTGATATGGCTCGCAGCCACCAAGTGGCTCATGGGATGGATAAAAATACCAATGAGAGAGTGTGCATGTGCTAGTGTGTGTATGACTTTAAAAACCGATGGAACTTCGCAGCCCACCCAGGACCCCGGCGAGGGAAACGGGGCTGCGAGTAAGAAGCCGTGTTTGACTTTGAGCTGCTATCCATCCGCCGTCGCCGCCACATGTTCCCCCGCACGTGTCGGGAAATGCTCAAATAAGTTTACGTGTTGGACAAAGCCGGCGGCTGGTTGTATCACAGCAGGGGGATGTGTGGGGTGGGGGTGGGAGGGGGTGGGAGGGGTTTCACCCCCATCCTCAGAAAGTTTCCAGTCACCATATAAAGTGCTGGGTTCATCATTCGGCAGGACTGAGCTAATCCGACTTAATCTGACAGGGGAAAGTTTGCTGCTTGGCAAGGATCAGAAAGCCAGGGGCCGCAGCTGTACTTCCTGTGCCCCCCCCCCAACCCCTCCATCCACCCCTGCACTTTAATTGGCCTCAGAGAGACATCCAATCAAAATCTGGAGATTAGAGAACATGTTAATTGATGTTAACTGGACGGATTTTAAGTCCTTGTTTTCTTGCATTTTTTGTCCTCCTCCTGTTGGAAACACATCCGCTGACCTGCAGCGAGCGTCGGGGAGCGGGTACCAGGAGAACGCCGCTTTGTTTGCCCAGCAGCTGCATGCAGCTGCTCCTCCGAAGCCCCCCCCACCCCCTACATCCGACTAGCCCCCCCACCCCCACCCCCATGGAAGTTTCAACCCTACACCCCGTTAGTTCAAGTCACCTGTTGAGGCAGAACGGCTGGTTTTGTTGGTGATCGACCTTAGCGTTGCCTTGAAAGCCCCCTCCCCCCCCCCACTTTGTCAGAGGGGTGGGGGGGGGGTGTTGTTCTGAGTGCATGTGTTCGCATCATACGCTCTCTGATCACACGCCGTCCCCTGGCTGGCCCTTCGCTCCGTCCCCTAACACTGACCTGACTGTCCCTGACACGAAATGCAGGGAATGATCCACCACAACCCCCACCACCACCACCAACCAACACACACCAACCCCCCCCACACACACACACACACAGACACCCCTTCTGTTGTAACACACACATACACACGCGCACATAACAGCTATCGCTTCTGGCGCGGCGTGTTTTGACACCTCTTTAAAATGAGCCAAGCCGTTAAAGTCCACGGGCTATTTTGAGCTGCAGTTGTTAAGGGCTGGTTATTCTAATAAGTTCCCGATGTACTGCCAAAGATAAAGGCAGAAATGCACAACCGTGTTTCTTTTTAACTGCAGGTCTCTGCTTTGGTTTGGCGTCCATCCGATTAATGGAAACACGTTTATTTATTTATTTTTTCATTTTTTGGGGGGGGATTCGCGCAAATACCGTCGAAATCGTACCAAGTAGGACTTATGGAGTTGAGTTGGCGCAGACTTTCCCTGCTGACATTTATCCCATGCTGTTCCCGGCCTGTTGCGAGACGTGTCGGTGATAGATGGACGGGGGGACGCAGGGACAAGGGCAGATAGAGAATTGTTAAAGAGTTGGAGGTGACAGGAAGCGATGAATAGATAATCCGGACACACGACAGAGACCAGGTGATGCCCCAACGTCCGCCGGATTGGACGTCAAACATTTTGGGCTTTGCAGGCAGTAAAATAAGATTCCCAGGATTAAACCCGGTCATACTATAGGGCCATACTGTGAGTAAATGAAATATGTGGGCCATGACAGCCGGGCAGACTCTTTACGTTCGCCGAACAAGATACAACGGCATCAGGTTTTACGAGGCGTTCCGCTGCTTTGTCTTGTTTGCTTTAGCATTTCTGGACAGATGCTAAGGCGCTCATCGCTAAGCAAAGGCAGATTAGCTCCACTGGGTCAACTTTTAGCGGGATTTCATCAAACACGCGCGCGATCAAACGTTTCCCCACCTCGTCACTGACTCGTAGATTAGCCCGTTGGCGGTCGGCGCACACGTCCTCGACCCTCTGGTCGTGGCGGAGTCGTGGCGCCCACACACACACACACACACACACACACACGTAATAATGTACACACAGGCAGCAGAGACCCTTATTGTCCCTGTTTCTTCTCCCCCCTGCTGAATGCCGGTTTGCGTTTATTTTGCAAATTTATGCTGACATTTGAGACTACACCACCCGCACCAGTTCACCGCTCCAGCAAAGGGTGTATGAATTATCATATTTCTACTGTATAATATGATTTTCTCAAGTGAGTTTTATTAGAATACACCGTTCTTCCCTCATCTCCAGTTCCCGTTTGTTTTGTTTTTTCCCTCTTTCTTACCATGCTGATGCATTGTTTGCTCTGCGTGATGGAAGAAATCCTCCATCACTGTCAGACTTAACGCGAGTCAGACCCGCGGCGCTGCCGTTTCAAGACAAACAAATGAGAGACCGCATAGACAAGCAGCCGCAGACGTATAGCGGGTGAAGATGCAGACTCAGGCCGAAACGGGGGGCTGTGTCATCTCGGAGCGTCTGTCAGATCCACTCCACAACAAGGACTCTCGGCTCGCCACCCTGCAAACACTGTAGGCTCTGTTCCCTGCCATTCCGTCTCGCTATGCTTTCCTCCCCCCCCTCCGCTGTGTGTCTTTTTTGCTCCCGGGGGGCGATGCATTTGTTCCTGGCTGATGGGAAGTTGAAGTTGCACTGGCTAAACAAATATATTCTGGCCTTCAACAATTGCTTCTGGAAGGAAAAGGCTGCAAGGGAGCGAGGGATGGCAGGAGGGGAGGGAAAATGAAGGGAATGGGAGGGGGGGTGTGGATGTGGCCAAACAAAAAAAAGTTCCCTCAGGGAATGTTTGGAAGAAGAACAAGGGAGCATCCTTTTGGTGTGGTGGTGACTGCTTGGCTGCCGGTCTAGCACACACTGATCTGAACTCACATTCCCAGTGGGCCTCCGTCGCTGATTGAGTCACGGCTTGGTTTTCCTGCCCCAGCTGATCCACCCCTCCCCTACCCCCCCCCCCCGGTGGATACTGATCACACCGAGGCTGATGTGTGCGTGTCCATGTCTCATTCTGCGTAATTGAGACACCCTATACAGAGATCAGATACCGGCCTTTCCTGGCTGGACACGAAACGTTCCTAACTTTCTGGTGTGTGTGTGCGCGTTTGCGCGAGTATTGGACACAAATGACTATTTTTAGCACCTGCGGTAATCTCTACTAAGAGCCTTTCAGGGCTGTTTCACTTAAACCTGGCCAAAATGCAAAGCCAATAATCCACCCCTCACCCACACACACACACACACACACACACACACACACACACACACACACGGCAACATGTTGCAGCCATGCCGTACCATCAGGCGCCTTTGTGTTATCTAATAGCGCACACTTTGGAGTGGATGCATAGAACGGCGTTTTTCATTCTTAGAGATGAAATGAATTGATCTAAACAGGCAGGTGGAGGGGGGTACGAAAGGGATGAAAGCGATAGAAGTCGTGGGGAACGGAGTGACGAACAAACAAAAGGGGGGAAACCTTGATAGATAGAGAGAGAGAGAAGAAGAAGATGATGGAGGGAGGCCTTCAATCAGCGGGTGTCTTGATTCATGGCGAAGCTTCCGTTTTCCAAGAAAGGCCAATCAATCCCAGGTGGATCCGAGTCAGGGGCGGTGGGGGGGGGGGGGGCTCGTTTTTCTATCTTTGTATGGATGAAAAATATATAAACCACTGCTTTGCTGCTTTGCTGTTTGAAGGTTGAGACCTGGTTTGATAGTTTACGGCCGGTTTAAGGTTGGGTTTGATGGTCAGAATTTGGATCAGATGGTTGCTGTTTGGTAGTTGAATCTCAAATGAACACGACTACATGTGAAAGTAAAGCTTGTTGTTGTTGGATGAGAAAATGATTGCAAAAGCTCTAATGTTTAACTAAAACATGGCACCTTGATCTTCTGGAAAGAGGGAACCAGGGTGAAATAAAACCAGAACTCCTGCAGTGTGAGCCCAGTTATGTTCCTTACCATTAATGGAAGACAAACCAGGTGCACCTTGGCTAACAGTTAGCTGCAATAGTCTGTCCCTGGTGTGTTTTTAACACAATGGGTCAAATGTATATAGTGCTTAAACCCTTAGATTTTTAGTCCAGGAGACTAACGACTCTAATTGCTCAAGAAAATTCTCACAAACACGTTTAAATCTCTCTGCCGTGGGTTAAATGTTCACATTTCTTTATTTTGGTGCATACTCTACATGCAAAAGGTCTTTTTTAAGAGCTTTGTCGTCCGTGCAAGAGAAAAAAAAAACAACCCCTCCCCATTCTAACTACGGTTTATGATGTGCACCGCATGCTTATAGCTGCAGCTTATTTCCCCCCTGAAGCATTTTAGTCTGCACAGGCCTCAAATAGTTCAAGAGGCTCTCAAAGGCTCTGTTGATGCATAAGTGGCTGGATGCTTGGATGACTCACTTGCCGCCCAATCAGTAGTTCCTGAGTCCAAACTGAAGGCAGAGACTTTCACAGACAGTTTGGAAGCGTTCCTTCAAAACGTCGTTGCTTGTGGGAAAAAAAAGCTCATCTCTTGACACAAAAAAAGGGGGGTTTAAACCCAGAACTCATTTACATTTGCAAATATTAGGCAACTGCATGATAGTGTTGGACATAAACAGCCAAAGGAAGCTCTTCTTTTTCCAGCTGATTTATAATATATACGTGTTGTGAAATTGTGAAGCGGTATATCTGGGACGAGTCTTCTGAATTCATCCGCCACGACAGAGCTGTTGACCTCAGGAAGTCAACAGCTCTAAAATTGTCTGGCTGTTAAGCAGCTCTTTTCAGAGCACCATTTTCATACTCTGACTGTGGCGAGCTAAACCTCTATTCACACAGGCTTTCGCTGTATAATAACTTGATGGGCAATTGGGAGTAATACTTGTCCTCAAGTGGTCAGCCGCCATTGATCATTCTGCATTTTGTCGACGATTCAGTTTTGCGCGGATGCGGTAGGTCCGCTTTGCGGAACATTATCCGTGAAGGTGAGCCGATTCAAAGGTAACATCATCGGTATTCCACAGAGAATAGATCCACGATTCAGATGGAATACAGCTCGATATTCAACGGTGATGCTACAAAGAAAAAGTCCGAGAGCTTTCATGCCTCATTTATCCTTCCTCATGGTATCTCTGAATCATGTCAACAAGTTGGAAATCTATCAAAGTGAACAATTCTTCTGAAGTGTTTTCATTTATTTGCTTGGAGAGATAGGCACAGCGGTTACATCATTGCCGGTTTGCGCAACTCTCAAAAAGGCTTGCAAGGTCCGTCGTGATTTTGACCGCCGTCGTTCCGCGTGCATCTCGCACTTGAAAAGAAAGAAAAACAGCTCAGATAACATTCTCGCAAAGTCGCCATGTAGATAAGACGTGAACCTCCTGCGGTGGCAGCCTCCTACCTGGATCCAGGAGCGACAAGGCACACGCACAGAAGTCAAGGTAAAAGATAATGGGTTTATTTAGTAATCAGCAAATAGCTTTTATGCTGTGAGTAAGTGGCGAAGCCTGCGAGGCCTTGATAAGATCGTTTGCTTTCAGGTGTTTCCCTGTCGCACCTCGTATGCCATTGAGTGCAAATTGAATAGGGTGACCTTTTTTGCCACGGAATCAAATTGACTGCATTTCCCCCAAAAGATTCCACTATTTCAATTACCATAAATTTGCAAGATTGCATCCCCACCCCCCCCTCCACCGCCGCCCACCCGTCGTTCACACAAACACAACGCAGGCAGAGATGTAGAGCGGGACGTCGTCGACGAAACGCCGTAGCCTCGCTATAACTCGTCGACTGTATCCCCGCTCCCCTCGCGCTGGCGTCATTCCGAGGAAGACATTACTGTGACAAATGAAACGCCGCAAAGCCAGGATGGGCCTGGCAGGGCCTCGAAAGGTCAGCGCTGCGTTTTTTTTGTGCGCGTGTACCTGTGTGTGTGTGTGCGTGATTGTAAGTGCTTAAAGGTGGTGTCAGCAGCGGATAATAACGCCGAGTCCTCGGTGTGAAAAACAAGAAGTTCTGCTTCATTCTGCTCTCTCCCCCCCACCTCGCAAATCTATGTAAATGTCAAAACCGAAGTGACCAGCCCGTCTGTGCGTGTTTGCAATTGCTAAATGGATAGCGGTGCTTGACTGCTGATGGCAAGCTTCCATTCCAACCAGGAAATGTAGCGGCGGCCATTTAGAAAGACGGACGTCGGAGGTAATATTTGATGCCTGGTCTCTCTCTGAACTCGCTCTTTTTCCTCTCCTTGTGTTCCTTCAACGCATCATCAACAGTGTAACAGCATGTTCAAAGGCCCCCCTTGCTTAGTGATGCACATTCAGAGCTGCCGACTTAAGCAAATAGTTATTTGCATGCCATTAGGCAAAAAAAAAAAAAAAGCAGAGGAAAGCACCTTTCTTCCTCTCGTCTCTGAATATAGCTGAATTTTGCTTATTTGAGGCTCCAAATGTCTGTTTTTAAGTCGCCTCCTGCTGTGACCGTCAAAAGTCAGAGCAATCACAGCAATCAGAGTGCCCCCCCCCCACCCACCCACACACCCATCCTCTCCCCCCTTTCCTCCTATGCCAAGCCGATTGGGAAGTAGCTGCCAAAACAATGGAACGAGTGTCCAATCATTACGACGCCGTGTGATTCTGTGGTGTTAGCAAACGGTCGCTCGGACCATCTGTTGGAGGGCTGGAGTAGGAAAACAACAGCAGCTTAGGGGGAAGACAAGCATCCACCATGCCCCCAACCTGCCATCCTGTTGGTTGTCTGGATAGCCGCATGAGGAGACGTGGGAATTGGGTTTGGGTTTTCTAAATATCTTTTTTTAATGAAAATGGTCTTTAGTCGCCCCTGTGGCGCCAGGGGGGCTTGTGCCATGCTAACAGCTAGCATGAGCACATGTTTGCCAGAGTTCAGGTGGTTTATACCAGTGAGATTACTGATGAATGGCTTCTCCATGGAGAGGCAGGGCTGCTAATGTCCCTTAGGTAGGTGTCCCTTTCGGATCCGGCCGGTATCGGGTTGTGTAACGAGAGCTCCCGTTGACGAAAGATATCTCCTCTTCTCAATTTGTCTTTACCCCTCTCTTTCCCTCATCTGATCACTGATAATGCTCTAATGTTCTCAAATGGTTCCCAGGAGATGCATCATCTGCACACACACACACACGGACGCACACACACACACACACACCAATGCCGTTTGATGTGTTCGTTCATTTTCAAAATCACATCGCCGTCTGAACCGACAAACATCTGGCAGGTAAACAAGTCTGCTCTTGCGGCGGCGTGTTTTCTCGTCTTTTAACGGGGGGGGTGCCATTTTTATCAAAATGGAAGGCGTGGAATGAATTCCTGCCAGGATGAAAGGATTATCGGGACAGTTGTGGGGTTATATCTCTAAGTAGGATGAAGAAAGGTGTCGGACGATCTCGTCTGCCTTTTGGCCGGTGAAAGCATAACGTATTGTGATCCATCGAATCGTTGGCACGGAATATTCTGCTTCTGGAGCCAATGGCGGCGTTGACAACAACGGAGGTTTAACATGTGGTTTTTATAGTTGGAACACAGCCAGATTGTGTCACCGCCGCCTCGCACAGAAGGACTTAACAGCGTTATGTATGGTTTCATGGCTCCGCATAGGCCATAATCACCCTCTCTCCATCTCAGTAACCTCATGCTAAATGACCAGACATCTCTGGCGGGTGCCATGATTTGTCTCCCCGCCTTGCATCGTTCCCGTACCTCGCCCTCCCCATGATTCTCTCTCTCTCTCCCCCCTCCCTTCCCCTCTCTCCTCCCTTATCCCATATGTTGCGCCTGTGTGACCGGCCAACGCGTCAGGCCTGACTAGCGCCTTAACGGCGAGGCTGACGTTGATTTATTTCCTCTGAAATCTGGGGGCTGGGGGTAATAACACAGAATGACATTATTTGTTTATCAAATCCAAGGCTGCTTTTCTTGGCAGAGTCGAGATGTGATGACTTGATAAAACCCTCTTTACTCGCCACACACACTCGCCTACCCCCCTTGCAATTTCTGATTGCGCCATGATTAGAAGGCTCGGCTAGTCGCTTAACCTCATCCAAGGGAATGTTTTTGAAATCTGACAGAGCAGAGGGCAGAGGGGACAAAGTAAAGATTGAAATGAGGCAATGCAATTAAATTGTCAAGGCGCAGATTTAATCCTGCCACGCTATTCGGGGGCCAATTTATTAAGAATGTTTTCTGTCTTGAAGTGACTGGATGGCGTTTCTCTATCTGCAGAAAGAGAGCGGGAAAGCGTGAGCAAAAAGAAACACTGAGAATAAACAGTACTTAAATACCAGATGACCCATTTAATGGGAAATATTTTATCTCCCCACATCCAGAGTGTCTGCCACATGTTCTGCCTCTCATTTGAAGATAATGGTGACGCCGTTGAAGCCGCATCCTGGTATTATTCGGAGATCAGTTCTATCGTTCTGCCACTTTAACAACACATTTCAGTCCCCTTTAACATGTAAATGGTGCATTTCCCCTTGTAAAAAGCTTGCGAAAGTTTGAGCCCGGGCAAAATGTGCTCAGCAGCTCGGAATCCTCGAGAAGCAATTAGCGCGTTTAATTCGTCTATTTGCCCCGGCGCTCAAAAGTGAGTGTTTGTTTAAAACGCCACCTTCACCTCCCGTTATCAGCCATGTGAATAGTATCTCCTTGGAACACAATGCCGTTCTGTGGAGCTCAATAAAAGAGTTAAAGGCAAGGACAATCGCAAAGACAGCCCTAGCCTGATAACAAAAGGGTCTCACCTAATAATGAACAACTGGAGCTGGCTTTCTTTTCTCCCACATGGGGAAGCTGGGGGTGAAGGAGGGGGTGAGAGAAGCTCTGCCAGCACTTGCCAGCATGTTTTATGGCTAATTGAAGCATTTGGAATATAACAGCCACAAAATGGTACCCTTTAGAATTGGAGCAGGGTTAATATATTGTGATCCCACAATTAGCCCAGGATTGTTAAGATCTCTTTAATTCGGTGAGGTCCATTAAGCGGGATGGGCGAGAAAGTGCTCCCACTGAGACAATTTTTCTCTCCTCTCTTTGTTCTTCCTGCCCTTCTTTCCCTCTCAGCAGCTGCTGTGGTAATCAATATAAGTGGACACGGCCGTCAGCAGGTTGCCAGGTTATCCCCCTTTGGATGCCGTCGCTCTTGAAGTCCGCCCACGCAACGATTTTGTTTATAAGTGTACAAGAGGCGAGCGAGCTGTCGGTAGGAGGTGCAGGAACTCTGCAAGGTGTGGTCCTCAAGCTGGAAATGAAAAGCTCGCCCTCCTGGATAGGAGTATTAGATCATGCTCTCTCCAGGGGAGAAATGATCACTGAGGTTTTGCTCTTAACCCTCCCGATTCTGAAATCCCCACTTGGCCTATGAGTGCCTTCGCTAGCGCTGCGGCAGCGGCTGCAGCCTGATCGTCACGACTCGCGGTTTTTACAAGTGTCTCTTTCAAATTACAAGAGTCCCTTCTGGGTTATCTTGGGGGATACAGTGCGCCTGTGGGAGCTTGCCAATTGGTGGAAGGCTTTTTTTGAAACGCGATTGAAAATGTTACATTCGCCCAATCCTTTCCAAACCGTGACACAATGAAGCTTGCACAGCCTTCTCAACTTTCTCTGTAACTAGTGGCTGCAATTTCTACGCAACCCGCAGGCTTGTACTTCCTCCAGAGGGGCGAATAAAGCTGCACCCGAATACGGCATTTACTTGGATAGTCTTTGAGGTCGGACCTAAACAGATGTCTGGCTCATTAAAGTCTCATTTGTAATAATCTGAAATGATCCCGCTTTCAATTTCTCATGCGAGGATGTATGTTTGGGCAAAGAAAAGGCTCCAGATTTATCAGCAGTTAATACCTACCCGCTTAGTGCTCAGGTAATAACTTGGGACGGTGAACATTTCATTCAAAGAGGGTTCCAGCACAGTGGATTTGAAGCTTCTCGCAAGTAATTAAACAGCATGCCACCTCATACAGAGCAATTTCCTGCAAGGCATTTGCTTGCCAATGTGGCATGGCCCCGGTCTATGTCGTGTTATCTCTGTGAAATATGTCCCCTTTATCATTTTTTTAATAATGACTGAGTGCTCGTATTGTTAAGGGAAAATCTACTCATTGAACGTCAGATTAGCTCGCTGTTAGCTAGCTAACTGACGTTCATGATATCCGTGCCATCTCTAAATGAAAGCTGGAGATGGGGAAGCATTAAAATGGCCACTTTCTTGGGGGTAAACCCAAACCTAGGGTAACCTTTGTAATCAGAAGCTTCCTAGTTCTTCTTCTGGTGTCTAACAGGTAGCTGGTTGACGAAGATAATGATGGCCACACAGCATCATACAGCGATCATCTAGTCTTGTTGTGTGCATGAAGGGATTTGTTCTTGTTGGACCCCCCAACAAACATCCCAGGGTGACCACGCCTTTTATCTTTGAGCTGTCTTAAACTTCCCTTGACCTCCATTGCTTCGTTCCATTTCCTGTCATCGCTTGTCATTGCAATTTTGTCTAGCAAGCTGCCTTCGACTCATTCTTTATACTCATCCGTATGTAACTCTGTTCTTATTGTTTCTGCAGTGTCTTCCCTCCTTTATTCTCTATATATTCATCTTTCTGCCTGTACTAAATAGCCTGCTGTCGGGCCGAACTTAAAGATGTGCTTCATTTATTTAGTATTAACGATTGGTAATACAGCTCTTCTGAGAATTGCTTGCCAACAGCTTGTCTTTGGATTCTGTTTTGCGAGATTGAGACAATCCAACTTCACACATTGTTCCCTTCACCGCCACAAACCCCAGCATACCACAACGCTGCCCGTCCCATCCCTGTCTTCTCTAGATACCCGCTAGTTGTCAGCCCTGGTAATGGGTTTCTTAGGTGAGATATTATTTTGGTCCAGTAAGCCGCGTGCTTAAAATATGAGTGACAGGCTTGACTCACTTGCACAGGGGGAGAATTTGGTTTTAAAAAGGGCTGCCAGAATATATCCAGCTCTGCTGCAAACAGAAAACAAACAGTTCTACGCTCCTACGACGAAACCCTGAGAACAACCGGAGAAAAAAAAGAGATGCAACTTCTCCTGATTATAATGTCCTATTTTCCCTGTCTTTTTGTTTTTCTACCCCTGTTCCCCCCACCACCACCCCCTTCCCTTTTTTCCCCCTGCTAAGAAGATAGATGAAGAACATGAGGCCAATTTGCTGGCAGTGCTTACAGAGACCCTGGACAGCATCCCGGTGGATGAGGACGGATTACCTTCGTTTGAGGCCCTGGCAGATGGGGACGTGACCAATGCCAGTGACCGGAGCTGTCCCTCCTCCCCCGACGGCTCACCACGTAGCCCAGAACCTGAGGAGCCTTCCCTGGTATGACCAACAGCGCTCTCTCTCTCCACTGAACTGACATTAAAGGGTCAGAACGTCTTCTTACTGAGATATCACCTCCGACCACACTCACTGCTCAGTTTTTGGCAGCCGAGGGCTCCATTGTGAGACCAGCAGATTTCATTGGTCGCGCCGGTGTGTCTTTAATTTGCCGGGTTTGATAAAAGTACCTTTCAACAAACAGATTTTCAAGTATCCCATCCCCTTAACACCACATGTTTTCACGATATCAAAATGGTCGTTAATGGAAAAGTTTCATACATGGAAGGAGACCTAGTGAGGCACATTAAACCCATTTATAAGAGCTAGTGGTCACTGTCTTTGTCTGTTACCACAATCAGGACAGACAAGTGGATGAAGTAGAGAGGATTGTTTATTACATGAGATGATGTGTGTTAATTAGTCTGTCAGAACGTCTTCGGTGCTCGGACTCTCCGGGGACATTGAGATTGAGAATGAGGGGCATCTGAGTAGCAGCAAGATATATATAAATCTGTGGGTGTTCCATAAAGGGTATAGTTAGAGCTTGCTTTATCCAAACAGTTAACAATGTTTTAGTTCCATCCCATTCCCTGTATTTAATGTCATTATTCAATAAGTACAAAACTTTTGCATTAGGGATGTCGAATCTGCCAAATTAGCATCTGATGAGGTTGATATTCGGAGTTTTGGAACTTGTGGTGGTGACGGCGGCTTATGACTCTGCAGAATCTGACCAGTGATTAAGTGACAGGTCGCATCACAGAACATTAGCATAAACGAAGAGATGGAACAAAGAGAATCGTATCTAAAAAAGACAGCGGTAAGATGCTAACAATGAAGGTATCACTGTGCTTGGGATGGATAATACCAGTTGATGTGAGGAGCTGATATCTCAATGGCAAGTCTCAGACAATGACAGCAGGAAATTAAGACCAGGCCTGCGTGAGAGGTGTGAATGAAGGGATGTATGAGGAATAAACTTGCTTTACTTTATATACTCAACAGATCAATCATTGAATTGCAAAGAAGCTCTTACCTGAAGAACTTTTAATATCAGGTCCATATTTAGCACACTTCCTGTCTCTCATTCACAGTGGTGCCCCCTCTGTTTTTTCTCTCTCATTATTCCTGTTAATTTATGATAAGAAATAACCAAACCTAACACCAGAATTATGCGTCTGTGCACCGAAATAATAGATTTCCTTTGGGTGCACCGGTGCCACTAACAGTGTGAAAAGTTAGCCTGCAGCTCCTCAGTCCATGGCAGGCAACAGATAAGACCCATCAGCGAGACCGGGGGAACCAAAAGGGCCAATTTGTCGAACAGAATTTGTATTTGGCAGCGTCCTCGCCTCACTCCGTTGCATCCATCACAATGTGTCCACAGTGTTCTGAGAGTATTTAGAGACGTAGATGCAAAGAGGGGTGAGTTAAATGGAATGGATCTCTGTGCTTTCTCTTCAGTGCTGTTTACACAACAGCGCTATTGTGGCACAAATTCAATGATATAAATACTGTGGCGGTGAAGGGGGTGTGTGTGTGTGAGGGGGTGCCACAGGCCAGAGAATCAAGCTGGTGCATAGCTAAAGAAAGGAAAAGAAAGAAATCCGTCTCGTCTCGTCGACCCTCCGTCGGTCTTTACACACGTTTGTTGGCGAAAGACTGAACTCGGCTAATGTTCTACATGTAAAGTACCATCCGGGCATTCTCTGGTGTAAACTTTGCCCTGAAATGTTATGTTTTGTTCGGTTATAGTCCATTTTATTCCATGCTGGTCCTTTCCAAATGACCTTTAACCACATGCTCAAGACTGTTTACTCAAACACATTAGAGAAGTCTGGCTTTGTGTACACAAAAACACTAGCACAGGGGAAAAAAGCTGATCCTTTCCCACATAAACTGCTTAAAATCTCATCTTTTAAACATACCTTTGATTTTTATGTTTTCCAACTGTAGTGTTCCATTCTTTTTGTTGTACTTCTACAAAGCGTGGGCTGTCTAATCGAAAGAACAAACTCATTTTTGCATGACGCTCGTTTGCCTCGCCCTCCTTCACCGCTTTCTCTTGTCCTGTTTGGGTCCATTTGCAGCTGAAGAAGCTCCTTCTGGCACCTGCAAACTCCCAGCTCAGCTATAATCAATACACAGGTGGCAAGGCACAGAACCATGCAGCCAGCAACAACCACCGGATCAGACCACCACCTGCCGTCGTCAAGGTAGCGATGCAACACACAGACACACACACGCACCGCCTCGTTGCTTATTTCGCTTTTTTTGTCAGCGTTTATTTATCTTTCTCGCTCTGTTCTTGCTCTGTCTTGTTTATTACTCTTTCTCTCTATCTCCCCCTCTCACACTTTTCTTGTTTTGGTGACTGCCTTAGAAGATGTTAGACTACTGCTCTAGTCTACCATCCCAGGGGGGCATCTCGTAATGAAAACAGGCTGATTGCTGTTGGGCTTTCCAGGCGAAGCGTCGGCACCGTTGTCTCATTAGCTCCACCACTTATCTGCCTTGGTATGGTGCCTGTTGGAAAAAAATAAAAAAGCTGCGACAGGCACTTATGCAGCCACATTTGATGCCTTGAAACGACAAGATCAAAATATCTGACTTGATGTTCTCATTAGATTGCTCTCAAAAGGCCCTTTCTTCCGACGGGGTGGGTGGGATTGAGATTAAAGTCTGGTTGGCGTACTCATCATATGTTTATGAATAAATAGCATGTGAGTTCATCAGTGGTGTAGCTCCAGGCTCGGTGTCATACAACTAGCAAGAATTGTTCATTAATTCTTATGAGAAATGTCTGGAATTCCTCTTTGTTGCCTTTCGTCTGGGAAGCGTAAGACTGTATAAAGCACAAGTTAGAGATTGTTGTATGATAAACCCAACAAATGTTTGTGCGTAATTTATTTGCACAGTAGTGTCGTGCTTCCTCGCAGTTCCTATTTTCATACTTTGCCTTTGAGTCATCCCTTTCTGGAGCATGGCGATCGAGGGCTCCTGGAGGACATGGTGCGTGCACAGAGTGGCTCGGTTGGTGCTCGGAGGTCCGTGCAATTAAGATGATGGACAGACTGCAGTCCCACCGTTGCCTCACGGATAGTTGGACAACCAGTGTTGTCAGGCTGTCTGAGTCACTCCTTTAGTTTCTCTGGCTGCATCTTCTTGCTATTTTCATTTTCATGCCCACCAAAGCACTTCGTTTCTCGCTAGACTAGGTCAGTCGCGCTATGCTAGCAACAGTGAGTGTCTTTTTTTTTTTTCATGCATGCAAATAAAACAGCCTGCGCTCTCTCTTGCTGCGTTTCTCAGACGGAGAACCCCTGGAACGGCAAAGCGAGAGGGGGATCCTGCCAACAGAACCGCCCGGTGAGGCGGCCTTGCTCTGAGCTTCTCAAATACCTTACGGCCACCGATGACATCCTGCTCCACACCAAAGCCAGTGAAGCCAAAAGCACCTGGGGAGGTGCCAGTAGCAGGGACAAGAGTGGATTGGGTCTTGGCGCGTCTTCCTCCTCCTCTTCGCCGTCCTCATCGTCCACCTCTTCATTCTCCTCCCTCTCCTCAACCTCGTCTTCCTCTTCGTCCACGACCTCTAAGAAGAAATCAGCTGTATCAACTCAACAACAACAACAAGAACAACAACAACAGCAGCAGCAGCAGCAGCATCCGCCGCAGCAGCATCACCAGCGAGGTGAGAGCCGGGCTGCAGGCGACTGTAGTGTGGCTGGTGTTGGGTCTAGGAAGTGGCAGCGTTGCAGTCACGATGACGGGTTTGAGGAGTCGGAGGGTGCTTCGGTTCCTGTCGGCCACAGAACCGCTGCCTGCGGCCATGGCCGCCCTAAACTGGAGCACGGGCCGCCCAGTGAAGAAGGAAGGCCGCCGGGCGATGCGGCCCGCCTGGCCGCCGCTAGGTTCATTAGGTATATGCATTCTTATTCCCTCCCTCCCAGAGAGGTGAGTCACAGCTGTGAGCATTGCCGAGAGGCTGCCACTCAGGCTAGTAAGGGCTTTGGCAGACAAGGGCGCAGCAATAGCATCGGCGCTAGCCGCGCGCCGCACAAGCACATTACAGTGACTATTAGGAAAAGAGACGGGAAGCAAGGGCACCCCTTACTTAGCCAACTGCTCACCTCCAAACAGAGGCCTGCTCGGTATCGAGCCCACTTACTTCCACCTAAGATCACCCCTTTACCCAGCACTCTGAGCAAATCAATAGGCAAAAGGTCTAAGAGGCTAACCCAGGCTGTGTCAAAGGTGGAGGAAGAAGAGCAGAGAGGGACCAATGACAGTAGAAACCAGGCGGAAGGTCCGGTTCAAGAGACCGACTCGGGGTCCCTATTGTCACGTCTGGCCTTAGACCAAGAGAGCTGGGTTAGCCAGCTGGACTCTGGGCTTGACTTGGGCTTTGGACTAGACGAATGGTGGCTAAACCACGGGGAGGATGTTGACCATGATGAATGTGATGATGGTGTCGATGCTAATGATGATGCTGATGATGATGCGGACCATGTGACGGGCAGCCCTGCTGCGGTGCTCTCACAAGGCCCACCAAGCCCACTCTTCCCAGATACTAGAATCGCAGATCCCGCCCCTCCCTGCATCATACAAGGGCAAGGGCACCCACACAGACAGACACTCAGCGAACACCCCGACGACCAGGGCCACCCGTTGTTAGGTAATCATGACTGCATCCCCCCCATTGGCCTTATATCTGCTCTCTCCTCTCTTTTTCCTGCTCTAACCACTTCCCAGTTTGACTTCACAACTAACGCCTCTTCTAATACGAATCTAACAGTCATTCTGAGAGCATCAAATGACAACAAGCAGCTTGCTAGCCAATGCTTTTTGTAGCCCCTCAAGCATTTCTGTAAATGTAAACCCAAGGATATAACTTTAAGAAAAAAAAATGGAGGGGGTGGGAAACGGGGTGAGCATTCCTGTACCTTATGTCTACGTTAAGTCGACCCTTGATTGAGCAGTGTGCTGAAAATGTCCATTTAAACTCAACGCCGCGCTACTAAAGCCACGTTTCCTTAGATGGAGCAAGTCGGCCAGAGCCTCGGGCAACTGCACAAGCTTTCTTGACTCTCCTTTCTTTCTTGTTTTTCCTCCCCTCCTCTGCTGTTGGTGCATGCGACTATGACTTTATTGTCCAGGGAGGGGCTCACCCACTGTCATGTGTCTTGTTTGTGGCATCGTCTCGCTGTGTCTTTATTCCATTTTTTCGATCTGTTTGTCGTCTTGAGCGGGATATGTCTGTGAAATACGCACCATCACTCCATCCTGCCTCACAGAGTGAATAGTCTATCCTAAGAGAAAAAAAACAAACAAATTGCTAAAACGGGGTCAATCTAAAACATATGTTTGGTACCATAGTGTCCATAAAAACATTTTTATAGTGTTTTTATAGTGATTATTGCTTCTTTTGAGCCAATTTGAGATTAATTGTTGCAGAATGTGGACCTGTTCTCTTCTGCCATGAGTGTTATACCCAGATCAATAATTACCCATGCTCCTTTGTGTTCTGCAGCCAAACCAACCACCTTGCCACTTCCTTTGACCCCAGAGTCTCCAAAGTAAGTGCGAGAAGTTTTTCCACATTATTCCAGGCAGAAAGCAACAACTAAACGATAGAGAAATGACAAAAACCGCAGAAAACTACATAGACTACAATCCAAATTGAGGCATTTTTTGTGACTCATTTCCATTTCTTAGATCACAAAAGCATTTTAGATATCACTTTCACGCGAAAAGTAAAATATTTTGGTGTGTTTTTTTTGTTTTTGTCTTTCAGTGACCACAAGGGATCACCGTTTGAGAACAAAACCATTGAACGCACATTAAGTGTGGAGATTGCTGGAACCCCAGGTAAGCAGGCCTGGGTGGGCCTCTCTGTTCTAGTAACTAATGGGTTAACTCTACCTCCAACGTCTTCATCGTTCCATTAGAGTTCAAAGTTCAAGGTGAAGGCATAGCAGAACATTTTTTATGTGCCTCGAGTATTGATTAGGCTTTCCAATCTCTTCAGGGTTTATTAGCAACCCCCTCATATCCTCCAGCACCTCCCTCCCTCCCCCGTTACCGTGGAGTTAATACGCCTTTTCCTCTTCCACTATCAGATCCTAATGCTTTCTGACTGACGGCTTACTTAGGCTACACGTCATCGGGGAATTGAACTGGCATTGTTATTGTTTTAATTGGTTTTGCGGTTAATTCGGTTTGGTCCGTACGATCTGCGCCTTCCTCTTCCTCGGTACCTAGGCAATTAGATCAGCTGACTGGGGCGCAATTTCCTAGCGTTAGCACTTTTATGCAAAGTCCACTGTTTTGCAAATGGAGTCGGCGTGAGGGGTTTTGTACGGCATTAATTTTGGCATCACTCTTTCGCGCTGCTGGGTTATAATTTGCTACATCAAATGAAGGCTATAGGCAAAAAGTAATTAGCAGGCAAAAAAAGGAAGGGAATGTCAGCAAAAGCTGTGATATGGGGGGCGGGGGCTGTGGTCTCTATGTATCTGTCCCTCTCAGGTAAAATGATGTCAGTTATTACACCTGTTCTTCCCCCAGATTAATCATCTCTGGTAAATAAAAGCAAAACGGTTGCGATTTAGCCTCTCATGCTGACCGCTGGTACCTCCAGGTATTCACTTCAAGACCATTTCACTTCAAGAGAACTGGAATACACGTCTTGTATTTGACTCTCATAGAGAACGGAAATTTGTGGCCCATCAGACCGCAAGAGGTCCCCCACCCCACCCCACAACCCAGTGCTCCTGACCTTGGTCGAAGTGCCGTTTAACCCCTTTGTGTAGATAAGCTTTTGGGGTCAAAGGGGACGCCTGTAGAGACTTAAAAAAAAAAAAAAAAAGAACTGCTTAAGCTGTGGGGCAATCAAGCGTGGTTAATATTTCTTCCTGTTTTACTGCACATGGGTGAGTCCACTGACCTGTGGCCAAACCTGGCATCTGTTCTTTTCCATTCATTTTGCAAGCCTGGTGAATAAAAGCCCTTCAAAAACTGACTTCACGACGTCCTGCGTGAATCTAAGATTGAATATTAGCAGGGAAAGTCGTTAGCATGGAGAGTAAACAGGAAACCGCCACCCCCCCCTTCCCCCCTCATTGTCGGGGTCTAAAGATCAGCCGCTCAAACCCGTGCAGTGATTTGAGATGAACGCCTCCAGGTCCAGAGTTGCGTGTCCTTTGCAACAGTCAAGATTATGGCGGCGTTACTGATAACCAGATGGATGTTAGCCAAGTGGGCAGTTCCAGGTCGGTGGAAAATTCCCATGAATCGGTGCCAGCGTTGTATTATTTTACTCCTTTATGATGAGTTGTAGTAGTAGCGGTTACTGCCCTCGCAAAAAAAAGCGACGTTTTAATTATCAGTGGAACATCGACCCCTTCAGATCAGACAGACCCGAATGTGTTTGATGCTAAATGGCGTCAACTGTTTTTTTGGCGGCGACATGTTTTGCTTGACACTTCTCCGCGGTTACGACACGCAGCGAAGGCCCCGTGGGATCCACACTGTTGTGACCTAATCTCTTGCCAAGCTAATAGATTTACCCTGCGCCGCCGTGTTGTCTTTAATTACTGTATCTCATGACACTGGGGTGGTCTGCGTGTTGCTATTTGCATGGCTTACCGACGGATCAAGTCTTTAAAAGCGCGGAGTTGTTACTCGCTTCGACGTCTCCTCCCCAATTCGGAGCCAGGATGGGAAGAGAAAAAGATCATAAAACCCTCCGTTTTTTTTGGGTTTTTTTTCTTTCCTATCGTTGCTCGCATGCTCTGAGAGAAAATGATAAGGTTGGCGCAGACACATATTTATCTAATTTTGATTTATTTCACACACACCCCCCCCCCGAACGCTAATGGCGCTTGGTTTATGACCCCACGCACGCATCGTCTTGGACAGATGGCGCTCCGCCGATGAAACAGAAGCTCCTCCGGCATTGTGTAGCACCCCCTCCTGCTCGCCGTTTTATACTTTCCAGAGCTCTTTTATTGGTTGCATACACATTACACACAAACACCTATGCATATATAGATGGAGTGGGGGGGGGAAGGGAAGCAGGTCTACTTGATAATAAGTGGGATGATAATCCGTTGGATCAGGCATTCCAAATGCAGCAAGTGGTTTCCAGAAACTTGCATATTTATGTATGCACTCTGTACAACAAAGCTGTCTTTCTCATGCATACTCCAACACTGGATTTGATACTAATAGCTGTCATTTGGTGCAATTCTCCAGCAAGGGAAGAGTGATGTGTATTAGACGAAAGGCAAAGACGAGGGGAGAGCGTAGGTGTTTCAAAGTGCCGGAGTTTGACTCCGGTGAGAGACTGTTATAACAGTCTGTTAGAGACTTGTGTGTGGGCACATTTGTTCTGCGCGAGACAGAAACAGGATAGGATGTGGAGTGATGGAGTGAGCAGGGGGGTGGGGGGGGGTGGCGGATAGAGATTGATCTGGGGGAAGACGGCAGACAGGAAGAGAGAAAAAAGTGAGAACGGGAGACAAAAGGGGAAGAGAGAAGGGGGGGGGAACGCGAGGAAGAAGAGAGTGATGGCGGCGGCTGTTTGTGTGAGTGCATTAACAATGCTATAAAATGGGCTCATCTCAGGACTTGCCATATAACTGCCATCTGTGTGGCTGTAAATCTGTAGCATGTGGGGGGTGGGGGGTGGGGGCGTATACAAGCAGTAGGGGCATGCTCTCTGAGAAGAATGACAAGCCATGCGCCGCTGTTTCCCGTGCTTCCTTGACATGGCAAACACCTTCGCCGTGGCCGCATTGCCACGGTGCAGATATGAACATTAGGAGCGGTGACATACCCCCCCCCCCATCCCTCTCTCCCTACCCCTGCCCTTCCGTGTTGTTTCGCGGAAAATGGAGATGGCACCGGATAATCTTGATGCATGGCATCACGTCGGTAATCTTTCCCTCAGACCGATAAAGAAGAGTCTTGGGCGTTATACAGATTAATTGGTCGCTGTTGCCAGCAGACGTTTAGGTGAAGCAGGCAGAGATATGATACTCTTACGTACCCCCACCCCCCCCCCCACCCCCCCATTGTATGCATTATCCTCTGTGAGGTTTCATGTAGTTTTTTTTTTTTTATAATGAAGAAGGAGCTTTCCAAGGTCAGAGAAGAAGGGGATGGCAAGTCATCCGTATTACAGCACCACCATATTAAGTTACACCAAGCATTACATTAATCTGTCAAGATTGCAATAAAATGGAGATCAGGATTAGGCCAAGTGAAAGTGAATACTTTAATCAAGCATGTATCTGTGTCCACTGTCCATAAACCAACCTGGGAGTTTATGGATAGATGAGGGGAGGTAGGATAGTGGGGGTATTTGAGGAGGTTTGCATTGTGATTCCATTTTTATTTTATCGCGCACCCCCACAACAATCGCACCAAACCCCTGTCTTCTCCTCCCCCCCTGCAGGTCTGACACCACCTACCACGCCCCCACACAAAGCCAGTCAAGAGAATCCTTTCAAAGCATCGCTCAAAACCAAGTTGTCTTCATGTTCCTCCTCCGCCTTGGCGTGCAAAAGAGCCAGGCTGAGCGAGTCGGGCCCCGGCGCTCTGGCCCCGGCCACAGGTGCCTCAGGCGGGGGCCCCGCAAGGAAGGGTCCCGAACAGACTGAGCTTTATGCCCAGCTGAGCAAAGCGTCGACCACCTTCCCTTTCTCCGCCACCCAACACACAGTGGGGGGCGGCCTTGAGGAGTTTTGCAGCACTAGCAACAATAAGCGGGCGGCGCCCCGTAGCTACAGCGACCATGACTATTGCCAGGCATCAGCTAGAACTAAGAAGGATGGAGGCGCCACCACTGTTACCGTGACTACCGCAGAAATGACAGTCACCTCAGGTGTCACTGCTGCTCCCATGCCATCTACAGGCAAAGCGGACGACAGGCATGTTGAATGTAAGGACCCAGCCATGCCGCCGTCCTCCTCCTCCTCATCATCATCGACTTGTTCTCCATTACCAGCTCCATCTGGTCCTTTGGATAAGCAGAATTTGTATGGCGAAGCAACCCGGTTTCAGGGTTTAGGGAAGCAGACCCTTACGCAAACCGCCCAGACCCCATCAAAAGAGGCCATGGACGAGCAACACCCCTCCAACACCAGCCGAAAGCAACTGTGTGACCTTGAAATCAGAGCAGAACTCAATAAGCACTTTGGCCACCCCTTGCAAGCCCTTTATAGCCAAGGTGGCCAAGAGAGAGAACCAGGCAGCAAACTGATCAAAGGAGTGGCCCCTCAGTCCCTGGAGAAGGGAGTGGACGGCCCCCACTCCCAAAAGCCTCCTGGCTCCGGCTACCTGCAGCCAGGGTTCCCGCCTTTCCACGAAGAGCTAGACCTGGACGGGGGCCGTGAGAGTCGCTTCCTCTACCCGTGGGAGGGCACCCCTTTGGACCTACTCTTTGACTGCCCACCCTGCTCTCCGTCCTGCTCCCCGCCATCCAGTTGCTCCCCATCACGGGGGTCAGTCTCCCCACCTTCCTCCCTCCTCCTTTCTCCCAGCAGGCCTTTCTACTGGACCAGCGGCAGGGCACGATCCCGCTCCCGTTCACATTCTGGCTCCCGCAGCTCCTCCTCGCACTACCGGAGGCGCTCCCTGTCCAGCTCGCCCGACAGAAGCCCCTCCTCCTGGTAAGTCAAGTCTTAAAGTCGCCCTGTTTCGCCGAATTTTGGCTCGCACCCAACCCAAATGCTCAAACATGGGATTGGACTTGGCTCAAGATCCAGCTTAGGTTTGTAAAGTAGGCCTGCCACCAAGAGACTCTGGAGACTCTTAGCTTGGGTTTTTGGCTTTCAAGAATCAAGTGTTAACTTGTCCGAACTCAACATAGAAATAATTTGCCAGGTGAAGAAGAGGTGAAATGGACTTTATACCAATCGTTATACCAACTAAAGCCCAACCCCGGTGGAAGGGCAACTCAAAAAGGGAGGGGCATGGGAAGCAAAGGGCACTCCGAGTTCTCGAGAATTCCAAACGGGCAAAAATGGAGGTTCCTAACACGACTCGGTTGATGATTGTGACATGAAAGACCCTGGACTTCTGAACAGTATGAGTTTTAATCTCTAGTCGGAGAGTTTTATCCTTGTGTCTCTCCCCCCCCCCCACCCCTTCCTCACCCGCTCCCTTACATGATCCTATTTTTTTCGTTTGAAGCCCAGGCTATTGTTTTAAGCAACAGCTGTTGTTTTTACTGAGTGGCAAAATGTCCTCTTTTACATCTCCAGAGATGAAAGCCAAATCCAGGCTGTGGGAATGTAGTCTCGATACCCTTCTCAAAAGAGACTCATTGTAGCTCCGTGTGAGAACTGCATTTCCCATGCTTCCGTTTGATCAGAGATGAGGGTTTTTTGGTTTCTTTTCTTTCTGTTTTTTTGGGATAGAATAACAGGCAAACTGTAGTTACTGAGAAAGATGTGAGGAAATTCAGTTTGTCAGTTGCAATTCATTGAGTGCTTCATAGAGGAGGACGCTGCAGCAATGACTCAGTTTGTTTGTCTGATTACTTAAAGGTCAGTGTACTCCACCGAGCCAATAGAACCACTATATTCTGTCCGTGCCCTTGTTCTGTACTCTACACCGACTCGCTCGCAAATTATACAGTAATAGTCTGGAGGCATTCAATCATAATCTGACACTGACAAGCTTGAAAATACTGGCAGGGGATTAGAGCTTTGAAAGCAACAGAACAAGGAGCTTGTTATAATTTCATGCAAGAAAAGACAATTTCAGTTAAACAATTCTCAAAATCCCTCGTCTGTGTTTCGAGCTTCACTTTGTAAGATCCTCCATCTTTCCAAACTGTTTTTTTTTCTTTTTTGCTTCTCTGCGCTTCCCAAACTTCTCTTCCTCCATAATTCAGGTCTTCCTCCTTCAGCAGCACTTCAATAATTAAGCATTAGGAGTTAAGGTGTGCAGGAGTAGCTCGATAGTCAAAGCCACAAGGGTGCACAGTATTGACCGTTTCCTCTTCAACATTTAGAGCAGGTGCATGTATATTCAGCTATGTACAATTGTTCTCCTGTGTACTTTCTGTGGTGAAAGTAATATTTACATATTCAACATTTTCTTTTTTTTTTCCCGCAGGTCTCGCCACGACTCAAGCACTTTTCGTTCCAGGACTCAAAAGAGCCCTCACCCTCAGTCTCGATCTCCTCTCAGCCGCAGGCCAAGGTGATTATTTTAAAAGAATTATTTAACCTCCAGCTTTGCGTTATCAATCTTTGTTTTGTCGCAAACTCCCGGTGAGGACAAATGTATTCTTAGCAGCTGAAAGACGACGAATGCAGAAAAGTAAGTTTTGTCCACCGTCTGTCCCTGCCTGTCCTGTCCACAGGGGATATTTCAGGGTAGATATCTTTGATTGATCATGTTATATCGGACTAGCGACAAAGGAATCCCAAATCATACCCGCACTTCGCCCAAGAGCCGACGTTCCCAGCTGGATACGAACATTTATTCAACTTCTGTAGTTTCCTATGAACCACTTCCGACTGGACCATTTCATATGCAGAGAAGTTCTGACACAGTGCAGAGAGAGAGAGAGAGAGACCATCTAAAGCGCTCCGAGCTGATTTGGCAGCCGCAGGCCTAATGACACCCGACAAGCCCGAGAGTCGCTCATCACTCGGAAACTTAACGGACATATCTTATGCTCGTCTGGGGTGGGGGAGAAAGTTGCACTTTCCTTCTTGATGAAGCCCTAACTAAGCAGAAAGTAATGACATGTGAAGTTGTGCTGACAGTCGCAGCTGCCCGGCTTCTCCAATCACGCCGCCTGCCGGCGCTCCCACGGGCCGATCCTGTAATCATAAGTTTTTGCGAAGACGCATCTTATTAACGTGCAACCCTCCCTTTTTCCTCAACCGTCGTGTCAGAACTGTAGGCTTAGTCCTCGGCGACCGGGTACATTTAGAGGACGGCGATGTCACGTGTGTCCTTTCCTCTTCAGGTACGACAGCTACGAGGAGTACCAGCACGAGAGGCTGAAGAGGGAGGAGTACCGGCGGGACCACGAGAAGCAGGAGTTCGAACGGGCAGAGCAGAAGGAGAGGCAAAGGCAAAAAGCAATAGTGAGTCAACTGATACCAAAGTCATCTCATTTCCTCCTGCCGGCGCTGATGAAACGCCTCCTGCAGTGACGGCGGCGCTACAAATACCTTTAAACACACAAAAAAACCTCCCACAGACACACACACACACACGCGTGAAGCCAGTTCCTGAACGTTTCAGGCAGACAGACCCTTCCTCTTTATCTCCTGGTTGTGTATTTTTAAAAGCCTCTATCGTCTGGAAAAGACGTCGACGCTTATTAATCACACCGCGGGGGGTGAAAACGCTTAAAATAGGGGAAAACATCAACTGGGGAGGGTAAGAAAAGAAAAACTGCCGCCGACTCTCTGAAGCTCCTTTACTTTTGTTTTTGCATGTGCTTCAAAATTCCACCTGATGTAGGGAATATCGCATTTCTCCCACGTCTCAGCGTGAAACACTCAGGTTTTCAGCAGGGGAGGAGCTCCCCCCCCCATTGATAAAGTTCACAACGATGCAAAGCTGGCCGCGGCGTGCCGACGTTTTCTGAGACAAACAGTCGCGAGCGGCGGCGCTGAAGCTGTCAAACGAGGTTTCGGAGGGCAGGGATGTGAACTTATGTCTGTCTGACTCTGACTGTTTTTGCCTCATTCTCTCACTCACTCGCCCACACATAGGCAGCCCTCGGGGCGCCATCAAGAAAAGGCCGCCTATTTATCAGTTGTCAGCAACTAAACCTCTAATTCAGCAAGTAATTTTTGTCTAAAACTGTACGTAAGCATTAAAGGGGAAAAAAAGTCTGAAAAAGTCATCTGTAGTTAATGTGTATTTTTCTATAAATCTAACTGGGCAAGGGTTTAACTTTGCATTCAACACGAGGCGACTAATTTACATACATGCTACATGCTACCCTCCAGGTAGCATTTGGCTATTTCAGTGGACTTGCGCCAGTAATGGCGAGTAAATGGGTGAATAAATAAATAATAGCGGTGTCCCCCAGGCGAAAGCTGTATTATATGATTAGCAGATGCAATTAAATTACTCAAAAGATGTAATTGCAGCCTGGTGCAGTTTGTTCCTAAATTATTCCACTATGACCCCCACGTCCTCTGAGGTTCAAGGAAATCAATGTTTTTTTGCCCCATGGCTGGCCGCTGCTGCTCCTAATGCCACCTCTCTCTTGGAAATTAATTTTTTACTATATTAACTAGCATGCATCTGTGTACTGTTGACTCCTATGAAAGAATCAGACAGTTTTTTTTTCCTCAGGCTGAGTCACCCCATGGCTTTTATTTTTAGACTCCACAAAAGGAGAAGCAGCTCCAAACTTAAGACATGGCATCATTTGATAAAAATCGCTCCGCCTCTGGTTGATGAGTTGCGGAGAGAAAAAGGAATTGTGGTGCCAGGGCAGACTGAAAGCACTCTATCTGCAACTTTATCAGATAACAGGAAGCAAGCCGAACCAATCACGGAAGGAACACAACAGACAGACGGAACAGAGGTGCAAAAAAAAAAAAAGAAAAGAAGAAAAAACGAGGGGCGAAAGTCAGCGGCGGTATCCACAGGAGTGATCAAGGCCAATTCATTAGGAGTCAGTGAAGAGAGAGAGTGGAAGTGAACAGAGACTCCCTCTTTTAATCTGCTCCCTGCACTCTGTCTCTTTACGAGCAGGAGGAGAGACGGGTGGTGTACGTGGGGCGACTGAGGTCCGACTGCACCCGGACGGAGTTGAAGCGCCGCTTTGAAGTCTTTGGCGAGATTGAAGAATGTGCAGTGAACTTGAGGGACGATGGGTAAGGGCCAAGACTGTTGAACTCTACCTCTAGACCTTGAAGGTCTACCACAAAGACAGTCTTAGAACGTTTCCGTATCCCTTTAGTTCTCGGCCTTCGTAGCCCCAAAGATACACCTTTATTGATTCTCTTTTGCATATAAATAGCTTGATTGTCATCTATACACTAGGCCCTATGTCCAGTTATTATTATTATTATGCCTCACAGGAACACTGTGACTCATAATTTTCTATTCTTGACCAGGGACAATTTTGGCTTCATCACGTATCGCTACACTTGCGACGCCTTCGCCGCCCTTGAGAACGGACACACCTTACGCCGGTCAAACGAGCCTCTGTTCGAGCTGTGCTTCGGCGGGCAAAAGCAGTTCTGCAAATCACATTACACAGACTTGGGTAAGTGTAGCTTTGTTGTTTTGTCCCATCAGCCCCCTGCAGACATGCGCTATATTTGTGTAGCTGGGAGGAGTCTGGAAAGAAAAAAGGGGAATAAGCAGAGAGAGGGGGGGGGGGGGGGTGGATCAGACGGCAAACAAAAGGCTTGAGTGATGCATGGAGATCAAAAGGAACCCATCTCTGTTAAGTTTCCTCCAGTGTTGAATGTGTCTGTTGGGCATTCAGGGGGTTCAACAGTCAACCGGTGAACGTACCCGAAAACGGAGATCCGTGTCCTCCCTGCTGGTCGCCGTGGCGGTGAGAGGATGTGGTCACGAGGTGTTTCTTTATTTCCCAGTTGAAGCGAAACAAGAGGCAGCGAGACGTCACGTAAAAGCAGTTGTAAACACAATCGGATCTGATCTGCCGTTTGATGTGGATGTGTGGGCGTGGGAATTGTTTTCGGAGCGTAGACGAGGTTGGAAGAGTATGGATGGAATTAGAGGAAAGATGTGGAAGAAGAAAGGAAAAGAGGCCAGGAAGAGGAAGGTGGGAGCAAGGTTACATCCCAGCAACCCCTCCTTCCTCTAGCGCCAGGTTCCATCTGTTGCCAGCTGTTGCCGTGGTGAAAGGAGGTAGAGTCTTGATTTGGCAGGTAGGGGCCGAGGATTTGCATAAAAGGAGGGGCCACGCCTACATATCTCGTGTCTTTGTTGTGAGTGTGAAGGCTCATTTATGCTCCATCAACGTACGAATAGAAACACATTTAATGCATTTGCGTCGCCGTTGTTTCGTATTTCCACAAGATGGCAGCGAAGAGTCAAACGGTTCCACAAAAGCAAAATACAGTAATCCCTGCGCTTATTCGCGCTTCAACAAATCCGTGATGTGGTGAAACCACGTTTTTAGTAGGTAGTCAGGTGATATCGTACGCGCATGCTATTGGCTGATAGCATTTGTGTGCACTTCCGTGTATTAAAGAAACAGTTTTCTTGGATATAAAAGTGTTTTCAACAGTCTATAAGAGTGTGGGAAAAGGTAATACAGATATAAGGTGGTTTAATATCAGTATGGGGAGGGTTCATCAATATTTAAATTACCATAAATAATAAAATAAATAGTTTGTCACTATATAATGGAATTTTTTTTGTGTGCTTCTAGTCCTGGAACACATTAACCGCAAGTAACGAAGGATTCCTGTATAAAAATTGGCTAAAATAAGCGCTAGGATCCCCGAAGCAAGTTCCAGTTTTCTGCCTACGTTTCAAAGTTGCGGCTTTTTAGAAAATGCAAATAAATGTGGAAAAAATGAACACAGAGTACGACTGACAGGCTCCGCCCATGTCCGTATTCGTCATAGCTACTCAAAACGCTTAGCTAACGTGAGCTCGTATCTTCAAAATCGATCGGATTCAGAAATATGAGACAAGATTTTGTCCTCTGGTGGATGCTTTTGATAAATAATGCAAATTATCAATGAAACGAAGGCTTTTTCCTCCTGTTTCTGACGTGAGGAAGAAGAACTCGTCTCTCTTCTGGTATTTGCGGTCGTTTGGCGATGATCCCGAAGCAAAAAGAATGACCCGAAGAGAGTTGTGTATTTTTTTCCCGCGGCGTTTATTTACCAGCAGATTGTGAGGTCAGGGATGCATAATGCGTTTCCACGGGAGGGTCATTGGGTCACGACGGAGAAAGTGGCTAATGTCCCCCAATAAATGCAGAGGTTACTTTACATTTTCAAAGCACATGCTGGAAGCCATCCGCCTCTAAAGAGAGGACGAGATGAGAAATTGACACACGGAGAAACAGTTGCTAATCCCGAAGCCTCAAGGATAGACATTATGCTGAGATTGACTAATCAGGCTACTGAAATGGAAAGGCCTTCATTCGACCGCCTCTTTGTGAGGCTATTTTTGTCGTCTCCCCCCCCCCCCCCACCGAAAAAGGATGAAAAGATCGAGAGGAAGGGGTGGGGCGGAGAGAAGTTAGAACCATGTGCAATCCAGACCCCCTTTTTTCTTCTCAATCTTGCGGGCGCTCGCGTCTTCTTTCTAGGTGTTTTCGGATTCGGAGACACCGTCCATTAGTTTTAAGTAGAGCATCGGGGTATTTTTCATCCCTCAAGGTGCGCAGCGTGACAATATCCGGCCCTCGGCCACCGCATTAGATCACGACTGGCGTCTCCGAGCTGCCATAGAGAGACCCATTTCTCAAAAGCTCTGGGAATGTGCTGCTAGGCCCTTTGGAGCCCCCATTTGTGAAGCTGTCTGTTGCCGTAGATAAGATGCTCTTCATGTATTATCAGGTTTGATCGGGGGAAAAACGGTGCCTGGATGGACGGAAGGATGTCGCTTCTACCTTTAAAATGCTATTCTCTCATTATTTAAATTCTTTAGGTTCTCATTTTCCAGCCAAATTTGCAATGAAAATTAATCTGGGCTTTAAATTCTACATCCATCCATGCATTATTTATTTATTTATTTATTTATTTGTAGGGAGAATTTTGCATAAATAAATGATGTTATTGTTTTTTTTTGCAAGATGCAGATCAGAAAACACTGGATAGCGTATTAGCAGTAAGCTTTACATGACCGAGCATCGACGCTTGGAATTAATCTAAGGGAGTTGAATATTCTGGGAGTGTTTTTCGAGAGAAGTGAACCAGTATTTCATGTTAATATTCAGAGATACTCCCGCTGTGCTCGACACTCACCGCAGTCCTTTTTCTCGCCGCTTTTTTCAGACTCTCATTCGGACGACTTTGATCCAGCCTCCACAAAAAGCAAGTATGACTCAATGGATTTTGACAGCTTGCTGAAGGAGGCCCAGCGCAGCCTGAGAAGGTAACTAGTTTGGTGGAACCCGCCGTCTGTCACAAAGAGGGACTTGTGATACCTCACTGTCGCTTCTCGCTCGTTTGAGGACGAGGCTACGAGAAGTTTTACACTCTGTCACGGAGTATAGAATAAGTCTATAGACCTATATCAATATAAATGAATATATCAAATATAAAGTTTACATGAACATAGCTGCTGAAGAAGCTGGGAAGAGACAATGCATTCTGGGAAATCCAGTGAACCCCTCAGAACCTGGTGCACTCTACTGCTGTACAACCATCGGTGAAAAGATCAACTGTCGTCATCTTTTTTTTTTTTTTTTTTTTCACGACAACGCCCATAATTCTTTGGGACAACGCCCATAATCCTTTGGGGGTGAACACACGCAGCTTGTTCAGCCAGATTTTTCTCTCACTGTTGATTTTTATTCTTCTTTTCCTTTAAATCTGGTCTTTGGATCTAGTGTTACATCAAAGAAGTGAAATTCTCAAGGTAACATTGACGTCTACATTTTAAGGAGAAATGTAGCCACGTATTTGCAAATAATATGAAAGGAATATTTTTATTTCGTGTACATATCGGATAAAGTTCTTTATTTGTTACAGCTATGCACTGTAAAATGCAGCCTTTTTTTAAAAACGAGGGGGAAAATTTCTTAATTCAGAATGTCCATCTGTGGTCACGACAATACTGTAAAACATATTGTACGCCGACACGATGTTCAGAAGACATGATTGTAAAAAAAAAAAAAAAAAAAAAAGAGAAAGAACAAGATGCGCTCATTTTGAGGGAGCATGTGAACAAACGTCCTTTTTTAAGTTATTTTGTTGGGGGAGAAAAAAAACAAAAAAAACACTCAACCATGTATAGTTTTATCTGTTTCTAAAGTTTCTCAATCAGTGTTTTTGCTTATACGACCTGTGTAAAATGCATTTTTAACGTGTTTTTTCATGATTGTAAGAGAAGATAACCCCAATTTTTATTAATTATTTCCGACGCAATCACTATATATATATATATATGTGTATATTTATATGCATATATATGTTGTTTTTCTTGATTTCAGTAGGATGCTGCACTCAAATCATTTCAATCAATTCAAGCCTATATTTATGTATTTATTTTAATATTTCAATCAAGAATATTTATGGACTCCATTCATGGCGTACCTCATGAAATCCATTCACTGTGTATGTTGTTCGATTTCTGTTATTTAACTAGATCACTAGACAGGGTGTACAATAAATGGTTTGGTGGGGATAATAAATATATTACCTTCTATGCCTTTCCAAAACAATCAAAAACATTCATCCGATCACTCCAGCAGCCGGTCCCGGTATCCGGATTCCACCACTGGGTTTTCTGTTTCTTTTTTTTTTTTCCACGCAGGAATCATGAACACGAAGCAATAAAATGACTTCGCGGGAAAATTTTGTTGTGCCGTTGTAAACGCTTGTTGTCATCGCTCCGCTCACGCTCGATTATGTGAATGCCAAACAAAAGTTTACAATTTCCTTTTTCCTGAATTTTTTTTTTAAAAAGAACTTGTATTTGATGTACAATATAAATATATATATGTACAATGATGATGCTACTAATGTTATTCAAGATAATTACCAGATGATAAATAATAATAATGATGACGATGATGATGATATAAATTAAAGAAAAAACTATATAAAAAGCAATAAATTATTTTTCAGAGTTGTATTTTAGCTCCTACTGTTGTGTGACTTTTTGGACTTGACCCATTACCCAGTCGCTGGTTGCTAGGACGACGCCCATCGCAGCATCCCGGCATCTCGTTACTCGATCGTCCCGCCTCCCGCTCGTCCCGCCTCCTCCCTTTAAGACGTAATTTGAGTCTGATTGATGTGATTGTCGTGCACGCCTTACCTTGTGACACCTGTGCAAAACGTGACCGACTCTTTAACTCCACCCCTCACCACCCCCCACCCCCGTCTGTGATTTGTTGTCGCGTCAAAAGCCGTCCGTCGGGTCGCGCACGCCCATTCCAGGACACATCCGATATCCGCCTCTCGGATTTTCCACGACACCCTTACAAGCCTGGAGAAAACTCCACAGTGTATTGCATGCCACGCCGCCACCCCCCCCACCCCACACCTCCCAAATTCACGGTCCAGATATCACAGCGCCGTCAACATGACATAAAAGATAACATTGCGGTTTCTGCTTCAATTAATATCCCGTTTCCCGCGCGAGGAAAGTAATGAGAGAAGCGGCTTCCATCAGAAGGAAGGAGAAATCTTTTGTGTGTGAAAGCTTCGCTGATCACAGACTTCCTTTCATGGAGTTTGACTGTCAAAGACAAAAAAACGGCTAATTTTCCTGATGCAAAAAGAGGCACAAAAAAAAAAAAAAAAAAATTGGACCGAGGGAAACTGTTTTACCTGTTTTAACATGACTTTTTTGCTGTCTGTGTAGCGTTTGGGTAATGGTGTCGTGTCCCATTTGATAGATGTGGCTTTAATCCTTGTAATAATAATAATAATTAAAAAAAAAGCTTTGTAAATTGCCTAGAGTAGCAATATATTATAACACCTTATGGTTCAAATTTAAACTGTGGCGGACTTTTTAATAACGTGACCTACTGAGGACTTTGCCACTGCTTAAACGTTTGTTGGGTAATCATGTTTCTTTTGGAAGGACAATACGTGTGCGAGCAAATGTTATGTATGTGTGAGATTTTCGACATGTATGTGTGTGTTTCTGGATGTGCGTCTGTATGTTGTTTTTTTTTTTCTTTATTTTGGGGGTGGGAAAAGGGGGGAAGGGGGAGTTGCTGTGGGATGTTACCTGTTTGTGTCCTATCCACGTTGCCTTCTGCAAAGTCCTTACCAATGCCTTTGTGGTTCTACCTATTGTACGACTTTCTTGTGAATTTCATTTTTTTTATGTGCAATTCTCATCAGCCTCACCATGCCAATAAAGGGAAATGTGTTTGAAAAAAAGCCCCAAACAAACAAACCTGTCTTTCTTTTACTGGCTTCCCTATTATCTCCTCTTCCCCGGTGATGAATGTCCCTTCATCGGGCGCCGTTGTACCGCTTTCAGTCAGCGCCGTCGGATGATGATGATTTGTGCTCTCTCTGATTACCATCCGGCAGACAGTCTCGGAAGTTTTTTGAAAGAAGTGAGATTTTACAAAAAAAAGTTGGGGGAAAACAATGCATCTGCTCCCCCATAATGAAAAAAAACGTCACTTTAATTCCCCAATAACTTCCCCCTCTTTGGTATTCACATCACCTGGGAGAGAGCGGCGTAGTCTTTGTGTCCACAAACTGGAATCCACGCCGCCAGTTAATTAAAAAGTTAGGGTGAACAATTTCATTAACGCGATGGCGAGCTGCAGTGAGTCGATGGTGTGCTTGATATTCGATGGGGCTTCATTATGATTAAAACAACCCCCCTCTCCACCACCATCGCCACCACCGCCGCCGCCACCTGCACAGGATGGGAGGCCGGGATCACACCGGGAGCTTCCACGGCATCCTTTCCTTCCCAGGCACAAAGAGAAATATGGGAAGACTGTGCATTAAACTTTAAGGCTGGGGGTCTGATTGTGTTTTTTATTAAGGTTGCCGTTTAGCCTCGGAGAAGAGAGCAGCTGGCTTTCATTTTGGCTCGGCTGCCGCATTACAGCGGGAGGTCTCCTCCTGCTTGCCCTTTCCACAGTATGAAACTCTCCCTGGAAAATCTCTCGGCATTTTTCCTCCCTCTTTCCATCCAGATAGGAAGAATGTTTTGTTTTTGTTTTTTTTTAATCATTATTATTAACCAGCAGATAAGCACCTATCTATACTACGTTTGGTCGCCTTGGAGATAATGGGTCTGAAGTGGTCCGACTCTCTGCGTGACAAAGAAGCGTAGCTCTTTATCATCAGATGGCAGCTTTTTGTTTCCAGCGATGAGTGTTTGGATGAAGAGCGAACTCGAAAATGGGAAGCCCGCACAGTTTTTTGGCAGCCGTTACATGGGGGGGGGGAGTGGGGGTATCACCGTTCGACTGCCTGTCAAAGTATGGCATAGGAAAGAGAGACCGCCCTAGATAATAAGATTAGACTACCTGAGACTAGTTAATTAAAGCCTGTCGGGTGGAACGCGAGCGATCCTACCAGTAATTTAGCATCACTTCTTTAAAATTCTCCAGCCGAGCAGCGGATACATTAAGAGCACAAATTTGGTTTCTGTATCGACGGAGAGAAACTATCTGATTACGTCTGAGCACGACTCTGCCAGAGAGAATGAAAACAAGATTAGAGCGAGCCAAAGACGTGGGATTAGGGAGCTGTTGGCGATGCCGAAATAACCTCAAAAGAAGTGATGCCAGGATGTGATGCCGTGTCGACGACTTGATGCCGACAGTGTCCCTTCAAGGCGTCTTCCTCTTCACTCCCTGCCTCTTTTCTGCCCACTTCCTCTCTGGTCTTCTTCTACCTTTTTATTTTTAGTCAGTTTTTGTTACCAGGCAGACTTCGGCAGAAGTTCTCAAACAACTGGAAGACGCAAGTCCCGTTACATTGATGGGGTTCGGCGAACAATCAATGGGATGACCGGAAGGGTCAGGAGCAGTTTTAATGCGTTAGAATAAGAACCTGGAGACGTTTCTTAGCTTCCGTTTATTGAAATCGCCGTTTTTCTGCAAACCTTTCATCGTATGCCACCTTATGGGAGACGATAATGACCGTGCCATTAAAATCTCAATCTCCCTATTCGGCATTCTAGTTTCAGCAGTTTCTGCTGTTAAAGAGTAATGAGGAACAGAAGGACAGTATTCTTCTTCCCCCCAAACTATCAACTTTGGGGACTGAATGTATTCTTCGCGAGATAATTAATGGCTACAGACAAATGGTGGTTGATTGAGCGACTCATCCCTCTATTTTCAATCACCATCTGCTGCGTGTTGCTGGCAAAAAACAATGTTAATTACCTCAAGTGTGCCCAAGATGTGGCGTATTAATTAGAACAACAACAAAAAAACAACAACTAGAAGCTTTAAAGATCCCAGCGTTTTCGTACCTGTGATGTGTCGCAGCTTTTGTTAATGGATAAGCGTGAGATCTAGAAGGCGGATCTAGAAGGCGATAATTTGCTGATCTGCCCTTTTGATCATTTACTAACAGATCGGTTGCCATGGCGCGCTGACCTTTACCTGCTCCCTGTGCCTCCGGGCCACGGTAAGCCTTTAAGAACGCCGGAGCTGGCAACTCCCCGCCACAACCGACGGGACATCAGCAGAAAGACGAATCTCCGCCATGACTGCGGGGACAGCTAGCTGACAGGAAGTGTTAGCACGCCGGATGAAGACAGTCGTGGGTTTTTGGTTTTTTTTTTTTGTTTCCCTGTGCATCACCTGACTCAAAAAGGAAGAAGAAAGACTTACTCGATGTGACAAGGCCGCTACTCTCCGGACCAAAGCTGCGATGGCGCCACGCTCTCCGGATATACCCCGTCGTCGCGGCGCCGCTAACGAAGCGATGTGTAGAGTAACATGTAAATGTAATGATGTGAGCAGCATATCATTGGTTATTCTTTGGCAATCATGGAGTAGCATCAATAGTAATTAGCATAATTGCCATGACTTCAGTACTTAATGACTTCATTCAAAGTACTGACAAATCAAATATGCTTATTTCCTTCATACAAATGGGTCATTTACAGTCTGTTAGACACTAGATTAAGAACACAGAGTACTGCAGGAACAAAGTGGCACAAGACCTGAATTACAAAATGTCTTTGCAGACATAAACGCCTCTTAAACGCTTCGCCGTTACCATCATTCTTTTGATCTGCGAGTCTAAATCTTCTTTCGCTTGTGAATCTCTTTAAATGAGGCAATGTCTGAGCTGTGAGCAGTTTAATCAAAGTTATTTCCTCTTGTCAAGCCTGAGGGGGTTTAAACATAAAGTGTTTCGCTGGAACAAGCAAAAAAAAAAAAAAAAAATTATGGAAAAGTCCCCCAAAAAATAAACCTTATTTGTTTTTGCAGAAATCATCCCACAAACCCTGAAATGCAGATCGCAAGCTCCTTTTTGGGGGCTCCAGTTTTGGAAATTTGAGCATTAGGAAGCGTAATTCCGACTCAGACCTTCCTGCTAGTCGGATGCAGGCCTCATAATGGCTCCATTCATGCATTCTTGACAAGATGGCTTGGAAAAGAAATAAAAAGCTGAGTGCTCTTCCCCCCGCTCTCTTATCTTCTTGTATTTTTTGCGAAGTGGTCCTGGTGGATCGTGGAGTTGTGTCTAAATCCAGTTCCTGACTACTTAGCCCCCACCAGACCCACTCAACCCCTCCACCCCCATCCTCTCTCAGCCTCTAGCTGGAACCTGTCCGACGCACAAGCCATGACAACGAACTGGAACGCGGCCCGTGTGCAGTCGTTATTGGTTTGAACTCTGTAATGCAATCATTTGTTGTTGCGTCCCGCGCTCCCGTCCATTAGGCTAACGACGTCACGTGACCGTCTCGGAGTCGCCGCCCGTTGAAATCACGAACGTGACAAGTCGGGAGACGGCGGTCTAATTGGAACGCCGTGATCAAATTCCTGCGTCTGGGAGCATCTGCCCTACGGTGCCCTTGAGCAGACAGGATTCCCGACAGCTCCAAATTGGCCGGCGTATCGCGGCTCGTGAGATCTGACTAACATATGGAGTGCAGAAAGCTGATAGCAACAGGAGATCAATAAAATATCAAACGGAGGGGTTTGACGTTCTCTCCGCTGCTTATCATTTCAAAGCAAAGATTCAGCTTCGCAAGCATTTGCTCCGTTTAAAAGGCCCCGGCGCCCCTGAAAACACAGCATTTGAGAAATAATGACTTCACTGATGCTAAAGGCGCGACGAGGTTCAGTTGTTTGGCAGCAGAAAGAGGCTCAATCCCGATTCTTTTTAACCCTATGCCTCCTTTTCTTGCCCCGTCAGAGAGATTTAGGAAGGGTAACGAAATGGGACGCTACTCGTCACATCATGAGTAGATGAGTTATTATATTAGCTGCTCCTACATCCCCTAAAGGAACCGGACATGTGGGGATTGGGACACGCTAACGGGTCTGACGACTATAAACAGTTGTGTTTGAACATGAGTCATGCACACGATGGGTGAAACACAACATTTTATGATTAGGTGATCTTCAGGAGTCAGCAAAGCGAAAGATTCATCATCCCGAAAGAGAAGAATACTGAGACAACAGAGCGGCATCGCGAGCGAAGCTAATCAAAAATTAGCTAAATGTGGCTGCAGAGGACTGCATGGGGATGGTTTTAATGTTTCAAGAGGCGTTAAAGGAGAACGGGAGGAACGTTTTGCAACGTCTGCAGCCATAAAATGACCTCGGTGTATCTTTCTGATGATGGATCCCATGATTCTCTCCTTTGATCCATAAATAGCATCAAATGAAGGGGATGTCCTGTCAAATTAATTACTCATTATCACCATATATCCTTTTAATCCATATTTTGTGGGCACCATGACAGATGAAATGCCAGCGTTGTGCCAAAGCATTAGAGACACATTTTGTAATGGAATGCTCCTCCGTTTGGACTGTCAAAAATCTCGGCACAAATCATCCTGACTTAAGTGCATTAAAATGCACGGACAGTCGAGCTATAATTACCAGGGGGGGAAAAAATACACTATGCCTTAATCCACATGGTAATAACGCAATTAAAGTGGTGTTTCTTGGACTTGGTAATCTTCTGTGACAAGGCTTACAATTCAATTAACCCCGTTTTAACAGTTTGTTTCAACTTCCTAGGGGGCTAATTTGCTTTAAATTTACTTCATCTGCTATAATTATGCTTAAGAAATGTCCAATTTTTAAATTATCAGTTGTTTATATGGGTGGAACATTGACTTCCAGTGAAAAGGATCTGCTCTTGGACAGTATTGTCATTTATAAGATCACTGGGATGGATTTATAGATCTCTACTGATGACACACTGTATATTGAAAACTCAACAAGAAAGAAGGGAATATTTTGGGAATGAGACACGCTGTTTGGTCTCCGACATCGTCCGAAGCCGGCCACAGATCCGACTCATTTAATCACTACTCTCCTGTCCTCTTTTTTAAGCTCATGCCAGGCTGTGACATATTGAGCCGGCAAACGTTCCATGTTCTCTCAAAGAAGGTCATCGGGCCAGGCCCAATCTAGCCTCTGTAACGGAGCCAAGATTTCCACCGCTGCCGTTCAGATTAGTATGAGACGTGAACGCCTTTCCCAAGCAAATTGGACGGTGTGAAGGGCAGGACCGTTCTGTTCATCAGACGGAGCAATGAGGTTCAGATTCACTTGATGCTTATTTAAATACTTGACAAACCAGTTCATTTAAGCCGGAACACAATCGTAAACGCTAAAGGATGCAAAGTCCACAGGATAAGTGAGCGCTAAAACGTTTCCACTGACTCTGGCACCATCTGGGTAGAAAACTTGACACGCTGCTAGACAAGAGTTTCGAGCCTGAGACAAATTCAGCGAGGGAATTGGTATTGATTCATCTATGTGGCGTTTGGAAGGACAAACTCGCACCTGGACTCAATCAATGTTGATTGGAGAGTGGCGACATGCCCACAGGCGCACAACACAGCTGAGTAGGACACGCATTTCAGTTCCTCGCAGAACAGAGTAATCAACACTTCCAGACTGCGATTGAAGACTGTAGGATCATGGTAGGAGACGTGGGTTTCTCTGTTCAGGCCTAGATTTACCAATCAACACAACACAGCTCAGGCAAACTTACCTTGAGTGCTGACAATATCTGATTAGATAAGATCTGTGTGGATCTTCTTGTGAGGAAGCTGAAGTTTGATGAGGAAGTCATTGGACCAAACAGATCCAAGCAGACCTCAAAGTCCTCCGAGGCTTGGTAACTCCATTCCCCTTGTGACGGTTTCATGGTTCTATTTGAGATTATTTAGATTTATTTAAATGGTTTTAGCATCATTTGTGAAACAGGATGATGCCACACTGGAGCGATCAGTTATGACATTTGTTGCTTGCTTGCTTTTCCTCCATTGTGAAGTTGCCACTCTCAACGATCCCAATCTTCCCGTTCAAACGGATATTGCCCTCCCTAGTCTGCAGGATCATTGGCATGACGTGCCATCGCGTGTTCAGGTGATGCTAATACCTAATGTACAGAGACGGTATGCCATGATGCTTTTGGCTGTCGGCAACGACTTCACATCCGTCCCATCGCTGATGTGGAAGCTGGGGATTCCGGCCATGTTCCCACAACTGTGTCACATCTTTTGTGAAAGGTAAAATCAGACTACTGTACTTGAAGTTTTTTTTTTCACTGATCTTGAAAAAAACTGGAGCAGAAACCCTAAGAAATAAGCTTTGACACACATCTCGACTTGTTGCATGGCAGGATTTAGGAAGTTAAACCTCTAATCTATGCCGTTGCCTTCTGGTGATCCAGCAGCTCGTAAGTGAAGAGAGGCCGGATGCCGTGTTGAAGGCTAGCTTTTAAAACACACATTTTTATGTCTTCACATACTCTTTGCAGGTGGTACAAGTTGCTGTAACCTTTCGTTTCGTTGATAATGGGGTTTCAAATGGGCTAAATCTAAAGCCCTCTGTGTGAGAACACTTCCTGCATACATCGATCCGCAGCTAATATCAGTCTGAAAGGAAGCAAATGAAGTCATTTTAAGGATATTTGTCACAGAATTATGTCCGAAAGGGTTCACCAAGGCTGATCATTTGCAGCTACGGGTAGCAGGTTAAATGTGCGTGCAGGTAAGCAAAGATGCTGCAGGCTAGCTGCTATGCAAACATGAACTTATGCATTTTAAGTAAAGCTCAATTAATCTGGGCGAACATACTTTTACATTTGCATGCTAGTGACAGAACTAGCGTTTCTTGTCACGCCTTTGTCGGGGCATCAGCTGACTTCCAAAGATGGAGGTGAAGCCGTCCCAACCGGAGACGTATTCATGCACTTTGTTTTTATGATACCACAGCTGCAGCGATCGCACACCCAACAATCCTCTTATGTCACATGGACTCGCAATAACAGAGAGGAACGGGCGGAGCAGCTATTTTTACCTGAAGCCCGGGGAGTGAGCGCTGACGGAGAAGGTGAAGCGGGTAGGAGAGTATGGACAACGTTTTGGGAATATGAATCATGCAACGTTAATCATCTGGACAGCAGAGACATTAGGCGTGCATGAAGCCCGGTCTCTGGACGTTACATGTGGGGGTGGTGGAGGGGGTAAAAATAAGAAGGACACTGTATTTCTGGGAGTGAGAGAGGACATGCTGTTCTGTTCGCCTGTGCTGAGGTGATGCAGCGTGTCTGGACTTCCTCCTGCAGACGAAGTGCACTTTGCTCAAAGATACCCCCCCACACACACACACCCCAAAGGAATACTCTGTGTTTCCCAACTCACTTTTCGAGTTGCTAAAACACACTATGAGACGATGGCAACCCCCTCCACCCCCAACCTATCAGGCCTCTGCATATTCACGACGTGTGTCTGCTAGCTTTTGTCATGTTAAGACTTCAGCAGACGAGCGCCGCCGCCGCCGCATACTGAATGCGTCTTAATATGCGTCAGTGTAATCCTGCAGATTCAGAAAGCGCTGACGCGGCACATTTGGAAGCGGGAGCCTTCACCCCGGCGAGAGCAAAGGGGGCTCACCTTCTGTTATTATTATTTTCGGAGGCGCTGATGGTGCTGACCTACTTTGGGAACGGGCGGTTTGAGGTGAATGGAAATGGAATCTGTTGCTTCCCGTCCGTCGGACGTCAAGGACTTTCAACCACGTGACGCAAGCGCGGAAAAGATTCCCCTTATAAGGGCAATGTCGTGTTTTTGTCGGACTCTGAAGTCCAATGGTCGTTTTCGTTCAAAGGCAATTGAATCGCTGGGAATTACCTCGTTTTTCCTGCAGAACTTGGGTTAAAACTGCTCAGCATTGCAAATGACAGTGATCGCGCCGCCACTCGGGCACAACGCTCCACCTGCTTGACAGGTAGCTGTCAAAAACAGCTGTCATCCTGTCAGCCGCTCAACCTAGCCACTGCCGCAGACTCCGTGTTTACCCAAAGACATTTTAGTCCTGCAGCAAAAAAGAGGACGAGGGCGGCGTCGCCCTTCAGAATGACAGAATCTGAGCAGAACGTGGCCGTGACTGAAAACTATCAATACGAGCTGCGGAGAAAAGACTTGAACGATGGATACCGTCGTTTTTTTTTTTTTTTATGCGGCTCTTTAAATGAAATGGGGCATTCTAATTTTTGCAAAAGCACTCCAGTTCTGCAAAGAAGATCTTGGTCGAAGCATCGACGTAGCCTTAGCTTAACAATGCCTTTTTATGACGCCGTAAACGCGGACACGCGGTTAGCAAGTGGCTATTTTTCACCGAGGAGGAGAATCCGGAGCCAGAGTGCCACCGCTGTCCCCGCGGGGGATGTAGCGCTCTAAATGTGGCGTGGCCTTTGTAGCCACGTGTGAAATATGATTTGGTGAAGGATGTCATTTGAAGGGGGCCGGGTTCTGCGGTTATGACAGCCCCCGAGCTCGTTCGCTCTCCCTTTCTAGCTCTCTCTCTCTCTCTTACTGTTTTTCCCGCCGCCTCTGTATCGCTGCATCTCTCCGTTATCTTATCTATCCTTCACACATTCTCTCACACCTTTCTCCTTCCTTCGCTCCCGGCCTCCCAGCGGCTCACTTTATTGGACTGCTTTAAAGCCAAATGTTCCCGTGCCGCAGAACCAAGACGGCGGCGGCGAAGGGACGCGGCGACCAATTGACTTGTTGCTTATTCCCAACACAATTCTTTCCCTCTCAAACTCTCCTCGCATGTTTTTTCACTCCATATCTCCGCTTTTCATAGCCTCATTTTATTTTACTATTCTCTCTCCAGGATGACATTACAGACCCAAAACACACACAAAACCGCCCCCCCCCCCCCACCTACCTCCTCTGCCTGTCACGCGTCGCCGGCGACCTAGTTCGAAGTTGAACCAGCGATCTAATTTGAATTGGGTTAAGAGGCTGTAGCCGTGATTCAGGCTTCCTTCCATGCCGCCGCGCCACAAGCAGGAAGATAAGGGTTTTTGATCTCGACGGCCAAGCCCTGTTTTCGATAATACACTCTCAAAATCAGATCCCAACAATGGCGCGCAGGGCACCTGTAATTGTATGCACTTGAGCTGCGGTGGATTTCTTTTTGCACAGGCAAAGGGGAAATTTTCACAGCTGAAACCATCTCGGGCACGAATGTGCTTTTTTTTAAAAATTAAAAAAAATTCCGAAATTCTAAGTTGGAAGCGTCAATTTGCCCTGTCCTTTCTCTCTCCCGGACTATAATCAATGACAGCTCCCATTTTTGCAGATTACACAGACATGGGTGTAAGAAGATGAATAAAAATTGCCGCCACGCTGAGTTTACGCCTGACAAACAACATCCACGTGGAGATCTGACACTGCAATTTGCGCTTACACACAGAGGCAAATCCTCTCGCCTTATTTAGATACATTTCTAGCTCAGGCCTATTTTGCAAATCAATCATGCAGCACAAAATAGTGGCGCCGAGACTTATATTTTCTGACTGCCCAGAGTTGGAAAGCAGCAACAAAAAGCCGAGATGTGGCAGGGTATTTACGGAGACTATGAATGAAGGTAGCATGCAGCTTTTATGCCTCCTAATAAGCCTCTGAGGCAAGGGAACATTACGACTCTACAGTTTTACAACCGCTGATGGTCTGCTCGGAGTGTACATTGTGTCTCCCTTGGGTTGTGAGCGCTTGTGTGTGTTGGTTCGGAGGTAGATCAGACCCCTAGCTGCCTGCCGAAATGTTCCTCATGCATATCTCGCGATGAATCAGGCTGCCAGACGTCCTCTGACACGACAGTCCTCGTAAAAGATACGTCAGATAAATACGGAAAAGCGTAGGCGCTGGTGCGTCCGTGACCGTGTGTATGCCGGCGATTGAGGGCTTCCTCATTGCGAATGGACAAGGGGGTCTGGCAGGCATTTTAACGAGGCACCGCAGCGACGGCGTGATGAAATCATTACCTCTCGCCTGAAGATGTCCAGTGGTTGCAAATGCGCACTTTAATTGTGTCACGTACGAGCGTCACGTGACGGTTTTTTGTCGCGGGTGTAGGTGCATCGGAGACGGTGCGGTTCATCGGCAAACCAACGAAGGAGAAGTGATGCAAGCGGGCGGAGAAGCGATTTCCTTCAACCGGAGATGGGCTTCTAACCAGATGTGGGCAGTCTTGGAGGAGTTCTGAGTCTTTGCATGTCCTTACCTGGAGAATGGCTTCTAACCAGAAGTGGGCAGTCTTGGAGGAGTTCTGAGTCTTTGCATGTCCTTACCTGGAGAATGGCTTCTAACCAGAAGTGGGCAGTCTTGGAGGAGTTCTGAGTCTTTGCATGTCCTTACCTGGAGAATGGCTTCTAACCAGAAGTGGGCAGTCTTGGAGGAGTTCTGAATCTGTGCATGTCGGGTTCATTCATACCGTGTGACCAATGCATCCATTAGACACAGTTGTAGGTGGATTCTGGATGATACGATGTCAACCTGTTGAGACTTTGTTCATACTAAGCAGTAGCATTAGTAGCCCTAGATGGTTCCTGTGGGATGGAACTAACGGAGGGAACCAGTCCACAGATGGAACAAGCTACTGGACCGTCGCCTCAGAAATTTAGTTTGAATATTTTGATTCTCGTTTTGGACAAAAAACAAGAGCAGTTTCTGTAAAGTTTTTATTTTCTCCTCCACGGGATAAATAACGATCCATAAAGCTGTGGCAGTAATTCCATGGAGCCGGTTGAGTTAAAAGATTCGTAGTTAAATATTTATTCATACACTAATTTTCGAGGTCTAAATCTTGCCAAACCTTGAAGGCTCCACACGGTAAAAGTGATTTGCGGTTGGTCAATTATACGAATTCATGTCACCACGGTTGAAGTCTGTGTGAAAGCAATGCACAAAATTTACTTTGCCCCTATAAGCGATTCCAGTCAAATTAACTGGCTCGGCCATTAAAAATAATGCCGTGGCTGAGCCTTAATAGAGTTATGTCACTGCATTAGATGGAAAAGCAATGCTTAACGCCGAGTTCATGAATTAAAAATCCTTCGTCTAATTAGAACCTGGGAATTTTGGTATGCAAAACGTTTAAAACGGTCACGGATGAGTGATTTTATTTTCTAATATCGCTTGTTTTTGTTAACAGGAAATGGAAAGAAGTGTATCCTAATCAGTCTCTTGTTCGCTTTCATCAAGAGGAGGTTAAATAGTCTGTGTGCTCCGTCAAAGTATTTTATAGAGGCTGTATTTTTAGTTTTTTACTACAGCAGAAGTGAGGACAGATTTATCTTTTGTCTATTGGTGGAGGAAGAAGCAGCAACAAAGCAGGCATTAGAAACACTCCTAAAATCCTAATCTGAGTTTTGTATAGCCGCCACACTTCAAAGATGCCGAATACATTAGTTTTTAGGGCACGTTATTCAAATTTGTTGATCCCTTTTGGCCCTTCATAAGCATATTAATAGTATTTTGTCTCACAAAAGGCTTCTGGTCATTGAGGCATAATCAAACAATGAGTTGCCGCGTGCCGCCATAAATGGTTTAAAGCAGGACAAAACAATGGATTATTTGTGGTGGAACATTGTTCTGAATTTCTTTGTGTTATATGTGGCTTTTAGTTGTTCTAGGTTATAAATGTTGGGGCTAGTAATGACAAAAAAATGACTTTTTTTTTGTATATATAGTATGTATTTGGTCCTACCAAATTAAAAGCACCAAGTTAAATAGAGCTATCACGGTTTTTACTTCCTAGTCACTACTTTGATGTTTTAAAACTCGGTTTGATTCCGAAAAGCCGCGATTAGCCGCGGCGGCGCGTATCTCCTAGGATATCAGTTCCATCGGGAGTCGCCGATTTTCCAGAAAGATTAAAACAAAACTTTTCTCAGTTCTGCTTCTTCGGGGTGGATTCCAGAAACGAATCCATTATTTAAACAATTTGAACTGCGATAGTTTCGTTTTAAAAGGCGACGATGGATTACCTGATTTCTCAAAGCAACCAAAAAGACGGAGGTAAAACTGTTACCTCAGTTACGTCACCGTTACTGTGGCACAGGTATTATATTTTCTCACTAATGTACAAACAGACACAGTCGCATTAAGGCTTCCCAGAAAGTACCGGCCAATATAATCTATGGCTTTCTAAAAATACGTCGACTGGAGAGGATCAATGGGAGGGATCAGTCCCATTCGGCTCTGATATGTATCCATAAATAGACCATTGATGGAATTGATCGGCCTTAAAGCTCTGGAGTTGTTGCCTCGCTGTGGAGGTGATGCCAGGGTGTGGTACATAAATAAACCTTGTTCCTGTCTTGTAGCTCCGCCCACACTTACCTGGGCAGGTGGTGCAGTCTTGAAGTGGGTAAAACTGGGTCTAGGAGGGGCGTCGAATGGAGTCATGGAGTATCACATGAACACACCCGCCGCTCTCACACTCTATTCGACAAACACACTCAGACTAATGTCACTAATTCCACTCGTTTGGCGGCGTTCGCTCGACTCGCGTGACGCCCTGAAACGAATCGGAGCGAGGTCGACGCAAACGCCCCCCAGCGCAGACGCGACAACATTTGAGCGAGCGCGAGCAGATAATGGAAATAAACATTCTAAATTCAAATGAAGCCGCACTCCTGATGCAGGAGGAGGTGGGTGGAATCGTCGCTGTTTGTGTGGCGGCAGCATTCCTGGGCATCAAAAGTTAGTGACACAGTACGTACCGCCTGATTGGTCGAGACAATTTAACAGCGAATGGGACGAATTACTGTGAAACTTCTAGAAGTACATCACCGATCTTTATCTTCACCCAATCCCGTCAGGTTTTACTCCTCTATGCCCTCCGACCCCCTTCTTACCCCTTTCTACCTCCTTAAGAAAATGCTACGGTTACTAGGCAACAACGGGGAAGAGGCCGCAGCATCGCAGAGGCCGGATCTGTTGTGGTCGTGGTTATTTTTATATTTAGAAGTCTCCAACTTACCCTTACCCCTATGATATAACACCAGTCGGCTACTTTAAAAAGGATTTTCCCAAAAACAGAACATTATTGTCAAAAAAAAAAAAAGCGTCAAATATAAAATAGTCTTGGTACACCCCATTGCTCTATTTGCTTTCCCCATTAAATTCACTCAAATTCACCCATGTAGGACAAGATTTCTAATTGCCGTATTTAACGTGTTAATGATTTAATTATTCTTTTAATTAATTTGTTACGACCAAATGACTGACTTAATTCAAGAGCTCTGGGTTTGTCTTTGAGGAAGGTGGTAGTGGTGGAATGGGGGGGGGGCTATCGAATCCATATCAGATCTCAGAGAGAGAGAGAAAAACTAAGAGGGGAGGGGCGTCGACGACGGAAATTAATGGGGTTCATATTTTTCCGTGCAACGTGGAGACTTTCGTACAAAGTTAGCAAAACAGTCCTGGAGAACCATATTTACCCTCATCAGTGAGAAATGTCTGAGGGCCTAATCTGGAGTAAACAGGCTCTCCAGCCCTCGTGGGGGAGGCGGGGGGGCTTTGGCATCAAAGGGATCACCATTTTTAATTGAAACTCTTTTTAATGTGTAATGTAGTTCATTTATTTAATTTCGATGCGATGGCCGCCGAGAAGGAATCGAGCCGGAAAGGTCAAGTCAAAACACCGGCGCAATTAGTTTTTCAAACAAATCAACCGTCGCGCGCCGTGAAAACGTGGCGTGAACTTTTTTTTTTTTTTTTTTTTTTAGGCGGCTGCAAATTGCCTGAAAGTTTTATTGATGATTGAGTAAAAAAAACCACTGCTGATGGATAAAGGAGCTGCTGTTCAGTATGCGGGGGATACGGCGTACCGCCGAAGGGACGCTTTTATCTCCCTCCTTGCAGCTGAGACCCTTTTTTTTTTTAAATATTTATATATACGTACCATATGCAGCTTGTCAGCAGATATAAATAATATTTTTATCAGCCCATCCTTTAAAACAACAGCGCAGGTCATTTGCATGATATCGGATGCGCGCTGATTAAAAACGACCACCGGAGGCGACGCAGGCTTTAAGGGAGCGTCGTAAAGTTAACAGGAAGTTAGCGTATCGTAAACCGTTGCAGCGTCGTTGATGCGATGACGAGATTTGAAGGTCGCTATCAAATCGATTGTCACTCCAATCATTTTAGCTGATTGGATTTTAGAAAACAAAATTCAATTTCACTGAATTGATTTCATTTTTAATACAAAAAAAAAAAAAAAAAAAAAAAGAAGAAATCAAATCACGACTTTTTTGAAACTGAAATCGAAAAACAATCAAAAGAGAATTTTTTCAATTGACCAAACTCAAAGTGGGCCTTCCTGCGCACCGTAGCGGACACGCTTCACAGCGTCTCACTCATTCCCAGTCCGGACTGGAGAATGAGTGTGAATGCAACTCTGTTGGGATAATTGTGCGAGGGATAGCGATGTTTTTTTTGTGTGTGTGTGTGTGTGTGTGTGTGTGTGTGTGTGTGCAAACACACTTCCAGCACGAGAGGAAGTGGAAGAGCCCTGACAGGAAGCCTACGCAGGCTGTCGAGCCACGGGTGTTTACCGTTAAAATAAAATATTTGCCTGTCTGGGGGGATCTGAGGAGAGGGAGATAAGGCGGAGACAGGTTCTGTCATGAACAGAAATGTCTGTCTCCCTCCCACCCAAGTCCTCTTTATGAAAAGAACATTGATTTCTCATAGCTTTTGATAATCCCACCCCCCCCCCCACCCCGCTGCGGTCTAATCAAAACACATCAAATGTTTGCCACCAAGGACAAGCGTGTCAAATAAATTTCTAACTCTCCGGTTTCCTTGTTTCGAGATACCGCCACACAATTGGTGAATCGCCCGAAGTGACATCATACCTGCGTCAAAACTTACCATCTCCCAAAACTTTCTCGTAACCGCCGTCGCTCCTGCACGAGCTAGAAGCGACAACTTCCTGTGCTCGGTGTGTGTGTGTTTTTATCGTGCACAAATACAGTCGTGCTTCCCTAACTACGCCGGTTTTATGATCACGCTGAGTTACCATGGCGACAGGGCGGCCCCAGCATCAGGAAGCGGTTGAGAGTCGTAGCCCGAGCAGACATCTGGGTCGGTCTCCCAGCCGCCGGGTTGGGTCCCTCCTGGGCCCGGCGATGAGCGAAATTATTTTTAATGGATCTTCATAAAACCATCTGTACGAGCACACCTGCACACTGGAAGGCTATCGACGAAATGATTACAACCGCATTACCCAGAAATTGCTCTAAAACGTGTGATCATTTTGTTTGCTGTATCCACATTCTCCCTTCGCCTTCATGTATCTGTTTTCTTTGGGCCCCCGGTTCAACAAAGCCAGGTTATTTCCCTTCCCTCTTTTGGTCCGCGGTCTGCTCGCACGATTTCCATTTAGATTCCAGGTGGCGTTTTTAATGTCGAACAGGTCCCTGAAAGATGCTCCATGAATTAAATGTCTGACCTGGCCAGAGGTGCATTCGTCTGCAAAGCGGAAAAGGTTAATTGCGGATGTCGATTTTGTACGTACAATGGAGACGATTTTTTTTCCCGACATCCAGAATATCCAGCTATCTTTCAAAACAAGGGGGGGGGGGTGTTGGCAGGCATTCTGGCAGCCCGACAAACATCTAATACATTCTGTTGGAAAAAAATTAAAAATAAAAAAATAATCCTTCGCCCAGTTTATTGTTGTAACTGGAAAGGAGAGGAAAAAAAACATCCCATTAGCATGTCTCCCGATTTGCAATCACGCATTTTTGAATATCTTCTCCATTTCTTCTTTTTCTTCTTCTTCTTCTTCTTCTTCTTCTTCATCTTCCACCCAAATCGTAGATCAATCCATCACCGCGTTTCCTTTTGATATCGTAATTTAAAATGCTGCGAGGGATCCGACGCAATCTTTTTGCTGACAGCTTCAACCGTTTCTACCTCGCACTCTCCTGTTAGTTCTCATCAAATTTGATTTTTATGAAGAAGTAGCTGATGTTTTATTTATTTATGCCCTCTGGAACAACCAGCACGTAGCCTCTGGGTGTCATGATTTATATGTACTGAACACAAAAAAAAAAAAAATTGAAGAAGAAGAAGAAAAACCCTGCCTTGCACCTGCTGGCATGCGCTTTAATGAAATTCAATGAGATGAAATTTAGCACAACCTCTACTGGGGTTGGCCATATCATTTTAGAGTGTTTCATTACAACGGTGGTGGTGGTGGTGGCGGCCTTTGGGATGTCTTCATTTGGGATGTGGCACACCTCATTTATCACTACACGCACCTGAAGGCCACAGTGTCCGCAACTTTTTCTTTTTTTTGCTTTCCTGAGTTGCGTTTCCTCGTCTCCTGAACCAAACGCGTTGATTGGATGAAGTATTCGCTGTGTGTCATCAAGTGAATCAGTAAGAACTTTTGGATGATGTGTTTAAAAAGCAGTTTTTGTGCGGCGGCAGCTGCAAAACCGACTCCCAGGGGTCCCTTTTTAGATAACTCACGGAGGTGTGTGCGCTCGTGTGTGTCAGATCTATGAACGCCTAGCCAGATTATTATTCTTTAGAACCAGATGTTCCTCTGATTGGAGGATAAGGAAGGAGCGACAAAGAGGAGAGACCGAATGATGAAGCTTGTTCTGTTTCTGTAGCCTCTTATCTCCATCGCAGATTTATCCGATTCCTCTCTTTTTTTGCCATTTCTTGCAATTTTTTTTCCCCCTGCCTCCGTCTCTTCATCCTCCCCTCAGTATCACTGATGTGGAGGCAGAAGGAGGGAGTCTCTAATGTAAAAAGGCCTAATGAATGGGAAACCGCCTGTTTGTGCGGCCGCCGCCAAGTGGTGCAGCTGTACCGATGCTGGATGGCACAAACAAAAACCTTCAGTAAATCTGCTGCAAACGCCAAGATGCTGCACGTGTTCAGCCTCCAATGGAGGCAAATGTGTTAATCCATAACTAGAAGTAACCCAAAAAACAAACAAAAGTGGATTCCGCTCGTTTGTAACTCCGGTCCAAAGGGCTTTTGTCCCGACTTGAGGTGAAGCTATCGATGCGACAAACTCGTCAGATAATTCCACCGGCGTGCTCCCGCCACCTGCTGGGATAGCATCCCCTGCGCCCAATCGTCTCGCTTATCTCCCACCTGTATTCGGTAGCTATTTTCAGTTAATTACCGCTAATGAATTTGCATATCCTTATTGTCCTCTGGAGCACTGAAGAGTGGCCTCTTGTTAGAGCGCCCTGGGAAAAAAACAAAAAAAAGAAACCCAAAGCTTATTTTGTTCGTCTCTAATCAATCTCCTAGGTTTTGATTGATGTCTGTCTGTTCCACTTTCTCTTTCCACAGCGTACTCCAATGGAAGTATTGTTTCCCTTTCCCCCCACCCCACCCTCCTTACTTTTGTTTATCCCATTATCTTAAAGCTTTGCTGGGGGTGTAATGGAAGCTTAGAGGAACAGGTGATGGGGCTAATTAGTCATTAGCAAAGAAATTAGGGTCCCAAATGACAAGTGCATGCTTTACAAGGTCATAATTTGATTAAAGTCGCTGCCTGTTGATGGAAGAAGCTACTCTGATTAACTTGCTTCCCCCCCATTTCTCCGTCTCCTTCACTCCACATGTCACAAGGTAATGTATAATTTTGTTATGTATAAATATAAAGTCCCTCCATGTAGAACAGATGGATGTTCCCTGGGCTCAGTCTATCGAGCTGCCTCCGTGGGTATCTGTACGTCTTTACCAACTGCAAAGGTTTTGCACAAAAAAAAGAGCAAATGTCTGCAAAAAAGTCTTTAAATTTAAATGTAAAAGTTTGAGTTAAGTAAGTTTAAGTGATTTTTAACTATCCATACACCCTCACCACCTTCACAAGTGGACTGCAATGTGAATTTCATAGAATCTGATGTGGAAATGAGGATTGCTTGTCTGAAAAATTAAAAATACGTATGACTTTATCATCCCAAATGCTCTCAAACTTTTGCAGCTTGACTCCAGGAAGTTTCTGCACCTGATCGGATTGTATAAAACCCGATTACCGTGCGTTTGTGTTGGGTTTCTGAAATGTTGACTGACATTAAAAGGCAGCACACACCTGCCACATCACATAGCCCTGCACCATTTGATGCCACACCAGGTGCGATATAGCCTACAGACAGAAGATGCCAAGGTCAGCACAGTGAATGTGAAATAAATGATCCTTTACTGATGTGTGTCAGCGTCGGAAGTACGACAATAGACTGCCTGCGACGAGATACACAGCTGTCCACAGGATGAGAGCTTAAAAAGAACACAATACAGTTCTGTAATGAAGATTGAGAGCCGCCTGTTGACCTCAGCAATCAAGGCTGAAGTTGGTAATATAGGCCTGCCTGGGCACAAGTTGCATGCATTGAAGCAAATAGCTTTTGTGTGAGCTCATAAGGGAGTGACATCATCAATTATACTCGGGTCATGAGGTCAGATTAGCCTCGAGGCGACGTACTCCACTGTAGAGAGATGGCTTCAATTCAAGCTTCTCTTTAGAAACATACAAATCCACAATCTTTGAACTGAGGGCGATGTCTGATCGGGTAGCCGGTGAATGCAATTACCGGTAAACCTTCAAAAGGTAGACCATGCTAGTGGGAGTTAGCCCAAGATTTTTCACTCGGGCAGTTCTTTGGGATCCTGCGTACGTCCTGCCCTTCACCTTTCCCCGCATCACCTTCCCTCTCCATTGTTTACTAGTTGCTGTTTTCTGCTATCAAATATTGATGGAGGTCAGCAGCAGAGCAAAGTCACCCCATCTCAATTTTTAATGTATAATATAGTACCACAAATGGTGTTCCCTCCACTTTAATGCCTTCGAAGGCAAATACTCTTCTACGAGTCCCGTTGGTTCAGGATTCAGTTTATAAATATGTTCCCCTCAGGTCCACTGAGAGCCGCATGCTGGCTTCATATGTAGTGAACCATGCCACCGGCGAATTAGAAATGCACTCAAACCCCTTCAGAAATCGAAGAAAGTCAACACATTTCTCCTACGCTTCCTAAGTGGCCTTTTGGAGAAAGTAATAACCTTGAATAATCTTTAAAAAGAATGAAAAAAAAAAAAAAACTATCCAGGGCAGAAAGAGGGTAAGGTGCTCCCACTTCAGCACCGCAACCTGCCTTTCTAAGTGTCAAAGAAGCCATGATTGAGACTCATTTATGTTTAATACGCTCAAGGATGGGAGGTAAAGCTGGAGATGAGGGGTCAGTTTAGACGGGTCAGCGAGCATCACGGACCGCCAGAAAACCCATGAAGGGAGATGCGTTTCCTGTATGTTCACATTCATGCCTGCATTAACGGGCTTATGGCTTCATCTGCCTCGTCCTCTGTCACCGTCTTTATTATCTCTCCACATACTGCCCATATAACGGTAATAGCTCCATTTGGTCTGCAACAATACGTGACACCGTCATATTAGGAACGCACCAATGAGGCAGGCTATTGTTCTTTGCTTTTTCAGTTTCCACGTCAACATGTCCTTGGTGAAGGAACACCGTTTCCTTGAAGGTCTTTGTTTGATCACCTTTCTAGACAGTATGGTGGCTAGGACGAGGATCTTGATGTCCGAGTGTTTTTATGGGAGCTTTTAATTTGGTTAGTCGATCGTCAGACCCAAATTATACGACTGTGATTGGGGAAACATGTTTATGGCAAAACAAATATGTCCTGGCATCCCAAAAGTTTTTCTATACAACAGTAATAGCGGGAAGGGATCATGAAATGAAGGAGAAATCAAAGTCTTAAGCGGTGATATTGTGATTGGTTGATGTATTTTGAGACATACGGCTATCTAAATAATAATTTTAACAATATTAGTGAAAAAATCTTACAGATATTTAAGTTCTGCCCGATGGAACGGTTTGTTCTCTGAACTCCGTCTTACCTTTGAAAGCCTCTCTCCTCCAGACAGAGTATCAATGTGAAGAGATCACTGAAGGGACTCGGGTCTCCTGTGGCTTCCTGAAGGCAATACCGCAATTGCTTATTTTAGACGCAGCTTGCCTCGAAAGCACAATGCAGGGTCACTTTACATGCAGGACTGAGCCATGAAAGTCTATCCAGCACTCATGAAATAAGAATGTGGTTGAGGGAATAGACAGAGCCTTGGCTCGTTTGCCTAAAAGTAGCATTCCCTTCCCCTTCCCCCCTTCCCCAGGAAAAGCAACTGACCCGGTGAAATGTAGAGGGGAAGGGTTAAAGACAACGCAACACACTGGAAGTTCTTAGACGAGGGCGATAACGAGACCTCAGATACGGGACAAGTGTCTCTCTTGGATAAAGCACGCCTCAATGCATTTGCTTTCCACCAAAGTGCATCTGTGAGCGACTGAAAGGCAATATCTGTTCGGGTACAGTCACGTCTGCGATTGGCTTGCGCCTCTTCCTCCCTCCACTCCCCCTGTTTGTGTCCTTGTGCGTCCCAGCCGTGGATGATTCTGGCAGCGAACATACACCTGATGCTCGTCTGCTAATCAAACTCAGTATTTAATCCGGATCACAGCCGGACACCCAACGAGGTCTTTCCTAGGCAAGCACACCTGATGAAGCAGGCAGATTGTCCGCGAACAAAACAACGTAATTTAATAAAAGGTTCAAGCTGGATTTGAATCTTCAGAGGAATCGTATGATGATGCAACGGGTTCTTGACTTGAGAAACCAACAAATAGAAGAACTGAAAAAGCCGGACACACCCAATTCCGACCATTTCTGGTGAGAAAATAGAATCGGGGAAAAAACAGCCTCTCTTTCTATCTATTGGAACAGCCAAAGGCACATCAACTATTTTCTCTCCCTTCTCCCCATCGTCACTGAAAGCAATCATTTTAGAATTGATTTTCATGGCTCAGAGAGAAATAATGGGAATTCTTTCTAATGTAGAAATGTATGTGTTCCTTTTGGTTAACCAGAATAGACCATATTTCAAGCTTGTCAGTTAGACGAGTAAAGATACCTCTCAACTTTTTCCCCTCTTCTATCCCCACTGTCTAAAGTGACAACTCATCGTCTCTAAAAATCAATCTTGAATAATTCTATATTCTCCAGGCTTTGCCGGGGTCTTTTCAACACCTCGGGTCCATGTTTTCGCGAAGATAAAACGGAACACCAAGGAATGGAAGTGACAGTCGCTTTAACATCTCCTGGTTAGCGCTCGCCCAGGAGATGCTAATTCATTCCCATCTTGCTGTGGAGCTGAAGAGAAATCTACATACCCACCAATGCCCCTCTGTCCTATATAGAAAGCTCTCCGTTAATAGTGTGGACCCTTTTCGCCCACAGTCGATCCAAAAGCGGCGGCTCCTCTCCCCTGGATGAGCCCAAATCCATTTAGCTGGGGTTTATCCATCAGCAGCTGTCGAGCGTGTAACACCCTGCCCAGGTGCCATTACTGTACCATTACATACCAGATTCCCCCAGTTTATTACCACTATAGGAGCATGTCAGGTGTTATTAATGATAGCTCAACCCCCTCCGATGAAGGAGTCTATTGATTGACAGAGGGGGGCGAGGAGTGCCCAAACGTTACCTGTGTTTTTTTGTTGTTTTTTTTGGGGGGGGGGGTTATTTTCAGATACTGTAGATCTTCAGCAATAAACTGGGACAAAGTGAGGAGTAGAACTTACACAGTCGCTGCTTTTTTAAATAGTAGATTTGCAGCCGAGATTCAGGTCAGCAACATCTAACTCGTTTTTTTTTTTTTTTTAATTACGTCTGTGGAAAATAGGACTTTAGAGACGCAGAAGCATATCATCAAACCAGATCTAGTGGATCCAAAGAAGTGGGGAGTATATCACTGATATATGACGATGACTTTCAGAAAACTTTATTGAAAAACTCCCTCGAATATCATCCAAACAAGACGGGATTAGAGCGGTTTTAAACGAGTTTATTGGTCGGTGCAATCCTCTCGATGAGGTTTTGGACAATCTTGCTGTTAAAAGATGCACCTACTAAGTGTGTGTCGTTATCGCCCTCCATAGAGTGACATCATTTCAATTTCAGGGAGAGTAGCCGCAAACTGTCAAAGGAGGACAAACAGAATTAACTTCTGCAATTAAAAGTTTGTTGATTTCACAGAAGGAAAGTTTCCGACTGGTAAACAAAATTTAAAGTGCAATCTGCAGATCCTTCCCTTTACTTTCAATCATCCACGTCATGTGACCGTCGTTAAGTCTTTACTAGTCGTTTGTGTTGTTTTTGGTTTATGTAAAGGCAAAAAAAAAAAAAAAAGGGAGATAATGGGGGCTTTAAAATGCTACCAAGCTAACGTGACACTTGGCCGATAATCAAGATGTCAAAAGCTATCAGTGTCCGACATGATGTGAGAGGAGAGGAAAAACTCATCCCAGCTCATAAACTTTCTCATCAGTGTCATGCTTTGTTAGATTATCATCAACAAGTGTCAGGAGCAATCTGCAAGCGGCCACTCCGGGACTCCCGATGGGAATAAATTTGGTCGTCAGGGTGACCGTCCGAATATCAATGAGCGTTCAACTCACCGAAGTAGATGAAAGACAAGAAGAGAGCCAAACGAGTTACAGAGATTAGAAAAAGGAAATACACGGGGAGTTTTCCGGAGGGAACGTCGGCGTTCCTCTTTCCCCTGACAAGAGGAGAGAGATGACGGAAAAAGTAAACAGTCGTCGTCTTGCTGCGGGAAGAGAAGTCTGGTGACAACTCTGGCCTTTATCTGACAAGCCGCCCGTAAGAGAGAGTAAAAAAAAAAAAAAAAGTTTTCTACAAGGAATAGAGGCGGTAATTAAATTGCAAAAACAGGAGAAAGGCATTTTGCTGAGGACAACAAAGAAGGAAAAACCATTTCTCCATTAAAAAGGACACAATGTGCCATTTCTGTCCCGTTGTCTCCATTTTCTTTATTTACTGTTGTGTGTGTGTGTGGGGGGGGGATCGATGATGGCGTACAGCCGTAACCCGGCAAGGTTATTTCCTCGGTATTATGTCTTATCAAACCGACTGAAAAGTTGTTGTTTCTGTTTGCAAGCTCAGCCGAGCACCAGGATTATTAATGCTGACTACTGCGATTGCTCGACTGTCGAGAGGTCATCTCGCAATACAGGGAACATTTGGTCCTTGAATAGACGACGTGTTTTGTGGGGTGGAGGGGGGAACTTGTTGCCAGCGACTGTAGGCGATGCACAGCAATTTGAGAGAACAGAAATATGACTCTCTTCCACCGTCCCTGCAGGATCTGTCTTTAAACCGGGAACACGGTCGTGAGTAGCTTAGCGAGCAAACCTCTTAACCGTTTCCAAGTAACAACAGGCATCAAATTATATTCTAGGGAGCCATGATCTTAAATGGAATTTTGATACTCTGGAAATTGAATGAAATGTCATCCATAGAAAATGATTCTGTTCCCGTTTATGACCGGATTAAACACGTCTGGATTCAGGCCTTCAAGACTTAGACGAGGTCCTTTCTGTTTCTTTTTACCTCCTCCCCCTCAATTTTTGCTTGGTAAAGTTGTCATGTTTTTACAGTATCGTCACGATTAGCATTCCGCACAGCCTCGGCTGCATTGCTATAGGGGATATTAGACGAGACGTGAAAGATGTACGTTGAATTTTTTGCATATTTTATTGCTAAAGCATCATCAGAGCACCTGAAGGCACCGCTTTGATGCTCGATACGTTGGCTCGGTTTCATGTAAGAACAGTTTTTGACAAGATTGACGGAGCGATACATATATATACCCGCTTGTTAAACGTTGGGGGTGTGTTTATAAATCGTGAGAAGCTGATTTTGTGCAGCCTGATCCCTCGATATTGGTCCGGGACGTCTAATCGTGCCTGAATGAAACTGAGATAAATGCGAGTGCTGCATTGATCTCCGTTAGAGTGCTGTCTGCTCTTTAAACAACATTTATCTCTGATTATTGAAACGTTGCCGCCGCCTGCCAAAGGGGTAAAGGGTGTTTGGCTGCCGCGCTGACATGGAGCGTTACCCCCACCCCCACCACCCGCTCCCCGCTGGTGTCGTGTCGAGGCTTCCTGTGTTGTTATTTAATCATACATCTTTGCCCTGACAGGCTTTTTGTTGTGCCAAGGCCTCCGTGTGGGAATATGTTGGCAGCCCGATCCGAATCTAAAATGCAAATCAATTATTCATTTATGACTAATCCAAACTAATTGTGGCCCTCTTCCTCCCTCGTACCAAGAAAGTGCTTTACCTGACAGCGAGTTCTAATTTGAATTGAGTCTTATGTTCAACAGCTGATCTCTTGACATTTTTCTCAGATAGTGGAACAGGTGTTTTTCTAATGGCCTGTCATTCAACAGTTGGCTTCCATGGCGTCGCTTTTCCCACAGACTTAAATGCCCCTCATTGTTCTCCGTCTGTATGATGGCTTTTTGTCTCGTGCCGTGAACAACGATTATGTAAGAAATAAGGAAAGAAAGTGGAATAAATGGGTATTATCCATCCACTCGTTCATGATGACAAATGTTTCCTCGATGCTATAAGTATATGCAACACGCGTCAAAGCTGTGTTCTTGTCTCTGCCGATTCAGTGCAAACACGATTAGTTATAGTCTGTTAAAATAAAACTGGGGTCACATTTGAACTGCGAGCGCCAGCCGTTTAATATTCGACAGAGACGAATGAACTGCAGGGAATCCGTGAACGTACGGGAAGTAAATAAATGCAGTCGGAGGCGGTTAATTGAAATCCAAGAGCTCAAACAATGAAACTTTTGATTGTCATCGCATTTAGCATTTTCAGTTGAACATGAGTTGATTACACTGCTGTTCGTATGCGTGGACGTCAAAACCAGGGTAATGGGTCATTTGCAGGTAATCAAAGAGCAGAATGTTTTTATTGCAGGTCATTATAAATCCAGTGGGTGAATTATTGTAAGTCAGAAACACAACCTGATTAAAAGACTCAACTTAAGGCGTGATGGGATTGCAAGTGGATGGATAACAGCAATAAAGACCTTTACCTTCACCTAAACGGTTACTCATGTGGGATGTGGAGTTAGCATGTTCAGCCAGCAAGTTTGAGAGTTGCCAAATAGATAACAGCGAGCAGTTTAGTGTTGTTCTGTTTTAAAATGAAAGAACGAACAGACAACCCCTATGAGGACGAGGTGCAACCACACCCACTTGGGAAAACTCTTAACTTGTAATTGGTCATCTTTAGCTAGAGAGAAGCGTCATACGTTCCTTGACGTAGCATAGGATTGAAGAACAGGATTCCGTGGACCAGAGCCATTACTTCCCGACCGTGACACGGATGGACGGTGGCCTTAGGGAGTCCTGCTGTGGTCTTGTCATCACAATCTAGGAAACAAGGCTATCTGAGAATGACAAAAAGGCAAAATAATTTCCCCTTCAAGCATTTTGACGGGCTGAGTGTCCAAGAAATGGAGATTTAGTCCTTCGACCTGCTTTCCCGGAGTGTGTGTACACACACACGCACATGGTTGTATGTCTGGAGGTACTTGTGTGTGGTTGCGCGTCGCCTTTGTGTGTCAAACAGCTCTATTTGAGGTGGCAGGCACAGGTGCTCTAACGGCATGGCGGGCTCCGGCAGGTTATTGGCCGACAGATGGAACGGAAGGCAGGGTGTGCTGAAGGGATGGGGGCGACTGTGTAAGGTGGAGGGGTGGGAGTCCGTGGAGACACCGGGTGGGGATCTGCCAGCAGTGACAAGCAGCACAGTTTCAGCATTTCATAGTCACACATCCATTTATACTTGTTCTGTACATCAAATTTTTCAAAATCTAAAAAAAAAAATCCAACGTTGCTGTGAGGTTAGCATTGCTAAAGCCAAGAAATCTCTGAAAACAAAAGCCGACGCTTTAGACAGTTGCTAACGCTCCAACATTCACAACTTCTGCTGCAACCGGCAACCCAAAGGCTAAAACGATAAATCGGGACGGTGACTTTAACGGCGACAAGCTTAACGTAGATTAGCATGAGAAATGTTACTTTTAAGACTTTATCACGAAGCATCATCGCTTAAGAATATTAAGTTATGTGATTACCATTTGCTCCGGTGACAGTGTTCCGCTTGACTGGTTCTGTTAGGTCCCCTGGTTGACAATTAATCACATCTTTGCCAATCATGGCGGAGGCATTGGGGTGAGACACAAAACCCTGTAATCTGACAGCATTGTGGCTTCAAATGAGGGGAAAAAATATGATCATTAATATTAATACAGTAAAGAGAAAAAGGGTGTGGGAAAACAGGGATGTCAGAGGTTGGGCAAATCAGCTCTTATCGAGTTTAATACTGCCGCCCCTCAGTAGGGCTCATATTTTCCATTAATCTGCACCACATGAATACTAATAGCCCCGGTGGCTTAATGGCCCTGCCCAAATCCCTAGATTTGATTTCCACTCCTCAAAGTGACCTTTTCCCGATGCTAACAGTCTTACCTGCGCTTGATCATGTCGGAGCACGAGAAGGGACAGAGTCAGCTTCGCTAATTCATCTCCTTCCTTTCGGAGGCGACGTTAGCTTTAGGTAGACAAACGCACACGGGCACACAAACACGGGTCGGACCCCGAGTCACGCAGCGCCCCACCTTTTCATCTCATTTAGCAGCATATTACGAAAAGCCGGGGAGCCGCAAAGCCATAATGACCCGCTATATTCCATTTCTGCCGAGCCGTCCGTGCAGGAAAGACATGGGGTATAGCTTCCATTCCTTTCTTAGTTGGAAATCATCGCCTCGTCAGAAAAGGTTTTGGTTCATTAGAAGTTTTGCAAAGACAAAAAATATTTCCAAAGATTGTTAAAAACACATGAATCATCCTTAATTGTTCTATATCCCCAACAAATATTGGTGGATTTTATTGACGTCGACCTGTTTTTGTTCATGTTTCTCTTAAAGGATAGTGTTGCGTTGCCATTTCTTTTAAGTAAATAGCACATGCTGCATCCCATTATGTTTCTAGTTGTGTTTGTACATTCCATTGATGCATATTCAATCAGTTGACTTATTTGTGTAACATATGGAGAGACGCTCTCCAGAAGATGCACTTTACAATGCTAATTAGCTTTTCTTTCATTCCAAAACCTGCAGAAGAGAAGTTAGCATGTCTTACATATGATTAATAGAGTAGCACCCGACAATCAAAGTTGGGTCGTTTATACCAAACGGACCTAATTTAATGCCATAACCGCTTCCGTCCAGCCAAATCCTGAAATATTCCGACCTACTTTTGAGCGTCTCCTTCCCATCTACCCTACGGTTGACCTCCTTCACCTGTTTCCGAGCCGTGGGACTTGTGACTTTGTCATTAGGAACCGTCTCTCGACCTACTCTGTCTCTCGTCGTCACATTGCAGGACTGCGCAGGTGTCAGGACCCGGGGGCTCTGTCAATGACAGAGCGATGCGAGCCCCCGAGATCCCAGTAGCCTTCGGGGTGGGTGAGAGGGGTCAAAAACCTCCCCGGTGCATCACTCCCACCCCACCCCTCCTCTCTAAATGGATCCCCTTCAGGGTCTCTCACGGGATCCTTCATTTCTATGCCTGGTAATTGAATGTAAGTAGAGGGTTGGATGGATGGGCCGCATCGTTGACAGGATGGGACGTGGCATATTTATGATGCTGGTAGAAAATCTCTGGCTTTTACAATTTGGCTATCTCAAGATCCCCCGCACTGACGTGTAGGATGCGACGGGATGTAAAGATATACGACTGACTCAAGCAGATGTGCTCATTCAATATTGGAGCAGTCTTCTTCATTGTGGTGGACAAATCAGATGATATCCTTAATTGTATTTGTCTAGGTCTCAGACCGGCTGTGGTCGGCAAAGGAAGAGGTTCTTGGTATCTTTCTTTTCTATTTTTCTAATCCTATTCAAATGCATGACATGAAAATTTATCTTTCGGTCCAATTTTTTCACCCATCCTTTGATTTCATTGGGTTACCTCAACGTAAATTACACAAACTGGTAGATAAAAGAACGTCTTTCTTCTTTGCAGGATATACAGTCTGCCCGATTCCATCCCCGCCCATCACCTGATGTCGGATCTGTCCAGGACTTGATCTAAGGCTCAGCCCCAGGTACAAGGCAGGGTCACCACACCCCAACTTTAACAGCAAAGCCTTCAGGCCTACACCGGTCATTATCTTCATCCATTCTCCTCCACTCATCATCATATTTTCTCTTCATCCCTTTCCCTTCTTTATGCATGCCCTACTTCTTTTTCCCCTCTTTCATTTTGCCCCCCGCCACACATACTTTCTCCTCTCCAAGGCCGGTCTTCATCATAGCCCCTCTCATAGCCCAGTCATCCATAGGGCCCATCCATCACCATCACGCCGAGAGAAGAACGAAGGAGAACGACGAACAAAGACGAGAGAAGAAAGGAAACACACGCCATAACATCCACAGAGGTGAAAAGTCAGGAACAGGAAGAGGTTTTAAAACGCAAAAAACAACAGAAGAAATCATCACAGGAAAAGACAGAAAAAAGAAGAAGTGATAGAGAGGGTGAGGCACAAAGTGAAAGGGTTAGAGGGCTAAAGACGAAATAAAAAAGAGAAATAGTGGGGTTTTAAAAAAAAAGTCACCACCCGATGTTGAAGACTTTGACTTGTATGTTTTGCTTTGTCTCCTTGTTTGCGCTCGCGGGCTGGCCTTTTGACAAGGCGCTCCCTCTTTCATCGAATACGCCACGGGCAAGGCCAGCGAAATCAACCCAACGTCTAGCGGTGAAAGAGTTTCACACGCTGGGCGATTATTTTGTGCTCCAACCTCCTCCAGACGAAAAAGAAATTCAACGTAAAGTCGACCGATGGGCGGGAAAAAAAAATAAAAAAGACACGTCTGGGAAGAGGGAGTGAGTCAGTGGAGGTGGAATCAAAGGGAGGCGATGGGTCCCAGCTCCATCCTCCAGCTACGCCCGGAGGCCTGGATGTCTAGCTGACAGTGTCTGTATCCGTCAGTCAGGAAATAATGGGCTTTAGAGATCGACCGCTGCGCTTTGAAATCTCAATTAGCGAACAAAAAAATTCAGCATAATATGTGCAGCATCTCTTTACAGACGATCTATCTCGGCGTTGGGATTGTAATACTGTGCGCTGTCGGGTTAAAACACGCTAGCGCTCACGCGTGCATCTCAGCGGTCATAAAAACACGTCAATAACGCAAAGCTATCCTGATGATGTGATGAATTACGGCGTAATCGCCATGTTTATTAAAAAAAACGCCACATGCCTCACCCTATCTCTCTCCCTCCCCTCCCCTCCCCTCCCCCTCTTATTTTATTTTTTTATTTTTTTGTCTCACTCTTTTCAATCTCTTTTCTCCCAGCGCCGCAAATGTAATTAATGGCGGAGCGCATGGAAGCATGTTACTGGTTTATGGATTTTTGATGGTAATCTTCTGGATTAATTATGTGATATATGTGCCTTGTTAAGGTAATCGGGCTCGGGTAAACACAATGCATGAACTTTGATAGCGAACTGGCAGGCGTTTCTCCCCCTGCCTCCCTAAATCAATTTGCGCCGTTCTCCGAGTCATTCCTGCATGGCTTCACACGGAGATACTGCAGGTATGAAGGTTGCCTGTTTACTGAAATTTCCAAAAGAGGGTCAAATGATTACTGCGATTACAATAACGGCGTGCTAAAGCCCGTGCAATCGCTCATCAGCTGTGTTATAAACGGGCGTCTCGCATTCTAGTGTGTTTAGATGCATCCACAGTGTAAATTCTGAGTTTCATCAACATGGAAATTGGATCCAGAGGAGGGATGGATGGATATCGCGCACGTGAGGAACAGCCAATAGCCGGAGCCGGAGTGCACGTGTGGGTGAATCGGGGTTTTGCATATCAGTAAGTCAGCAGAGAAATGGCGGCTGTGGATTCCTGCGAGGTGAGCTGGTGGCGATAGTGAACGACGCCCAACCGGCTCCTGCCGACAGTCAATCTTCCTCGCCGCATCGCTGAAAACGCCACTCAGCTACCAAGGTTGTTTGGCGAGTAAACAGGCCGCTGGTCGCCACGATTCCAATATTTCCTCAGGAATAATGGCCAAATGGAGGTGGGTGGGGGAGGAAGGAGAGGAATGGAGCGTCCTGTCCGTCTCACATGTAGCACAGATGATTGTGCACATCTTTTCACACCTACACACAAATAGACACACGCACATAAACGACTCGTCTCGACACACACAGGTCACGGCGAGGAGGAAAATCAAGGAGATATTTTTTGATTCCTCCCTTCCTCCAGGGTCCCTGTTGACAGTTTTGATTTGAGTGCTGCGGCGGCAGAGGTGCACCCAGGGCCTCGTCTGCGCCAGTAAATCACCAAACCGTGTGTGTGTGTGTGTGTGTGTGTGTGTGTGTGTGTGTGTGTGTGTGTGTGTGTGTGTGTGTGTGTGCAGTGGTGCAAGAACAAAAATGTAATTGTGTGGTTGAACATGCGTGCTAACCGTTGGGAGTCGTCGTTGTGGTTTAGTGCACCAGCTGTTGCATCATTTGAAGTTAAGGAAAAACAACAGAAACCGGACCGTGTGTCCGTGCACGTGCGCACTCTCACACACACACACACACACACACACACATATGCATATTTCACACAATTTTTACCGTCCCCGTGATAAAAAATGATTTACTCGCTTCCTTTTAACCAAATTAAGCGAGGACAGAAGTGACACGGTAACACGTCTTCATGTAATCACAACAGGGCGATGCAAACGCGCAAAAAGGATTGAACTGATCAGTCCGAAGCAAACGATCACAGATGACTTCTCAAGTTTGAGCGGCGTTTCACAACACGGAATCGTCGTGTTCAGATAAATTCCCTTCAAATCAGCTTGAAGTCTTTTTTTATTTTCTTGATGCACGTCTCTTGTGCGTCATATCTCCTGCTGAGGTAGCATTGTTAGCTTAGCAACTTGTATTCCTGCCTTGAAAAGCAATTAAAATGGCTATACACATTACCTAATCGGGTCCCAAAAGAGCCGTCTCTTAAAAATGTAAAAAAAAAAATGTAATACAGAATTTTTTTTTTCTTTCAATGCATCAGATCTTTTCCACTACTTCAGCCCTATCCATAGATATAAAGTTTATTATATTTATTATTATTATTATTATTATTATTATTATTATTATTATTATTATTATTATTATTATTATTATTATATATGTTTATACGGAATTTGCCATTAGAACACTGTTTTTCTTCCAATGGGAAAAACACAAAATACGGAATATTTCCAAGTTAGTGCACAGTTTAATACTTCTGATAAAGATATTACAACCTATTGGATGAATGTTTTTGCAGGTGTGTGAACACAGACAGTGGGTGTGTTTCTGGGCTGTGGGGTGATTTTGGGGTCATTGTCTTGCTGCAGACAATGAAGATCATGTTTCATTATAACATGTCAGCATTATTGTATATGGTAATATATATAATATACATACATAATGTATAAATATATAATATATATTATGCTTATAGTATGTGAAAAACAGTGAAAATCTGTTATTCTATACACTTCCAATGACAGGCATTAAGGAATTTAGAAAATAAAGTTGAAAGAAAATTACTGGCAAAATTTCATGTACTTAGCCTTTCAATTGACTGATTTATTGGGAGAGAAACACATAAAAACAACAAAAATGTCACTTTTTTGGACCAAACAGTTTCCCGAGGGTCTCTTATTGGGACACACAAACACAAAATACCCCCCTCTCCAGCGGCGTTGGGTGTCATTCACACACGTGGCCAGCGCCATTGTCCCATACTAATACACTATCGACCCGCCCGGACAGGCTTTGTCAATTGAAGGTGCCGCCACACCGGATTTTCTCCGGATCGTATTGACGCGGGCGCATCGGAGGAAGGCAGTAATGGATACATAAGAACCCCGGTCGAGCTAAGGGAGCAGACGAGGACCCTATTTTTTTGTTTTTCTCATCCCGTAATCTTTTAGCAGCTCAAGAGTTTCTGCAGAAAGCATCCCGCTCTCAGAGGCCAGAAGATGCCGCCTGAAACGTCCACAGAGGTTTAAGGTTGCTACTTGAGCGTCTGGGCATGATGGATTATTTCTTGCGTCTCTTCCTCCTGTCGCCAGCCATGCATCTCAGCCGCCATATACCGATTTGGCAAATATGAATGTATACGTTTATATCTACGGGTTCTGATACGAGAACGGGCGGGGGTTAGGCTAAAGAGAGGTTTATCTCAGCACTTTGCCGTCCCCCCCGACACCTCCTATCTGTAAATATCTCCAGACAGCCGTGTCAGGGATTTATGTGAAGGTGACAATACCAGAACCGGCGATCCGAACGTTTTCAGTCGGAATCATTTGCGGAAGTAAATTAAATGGATAACGCTCAAACGTATGCAGTCACAGCGGCAGGACGCGGTTGGATTGCATTAGCATACACGCTAATTAAAGATGGAAGAGGTTAAATTGCATCTGTTGCTCAACAGTTGCGTTGCCGCCCAATGCGAGCGATGAAGAGAATCATCTCCAAAATGTTTGCGCCTCTTTTGTCTCATTGATTTGGTTTTGACTCCCGGCAGATTCCTCTTTGATCAAACGTCTGGAGGCAGCAGGTTTTACGTTAAAGGCTCTGATAAATTTTCTGCACCTAAACTTTAACTGCCCATCACTGAAAGCCAGACAACCTGAAACCAAACTAATAGAGAAAAGACAAAGACTTGACCAGTTGGTGCTGGATTCATGCTAGAACTTTGTTGCGTTGCTCAAATATGATCAGGAATCCTTGAAAGCAGATGTTAAGAGCGTAAGCTTGTGCTAATTACAATTATGGCATTGCAACATGTATGTTGCATGATCTTATTATTGCATCTTTAGCCTCTGGTGTTGTTGCTTTACCTCAGATTAGCAAGTAGCATGCAACCCTGAGATGCTGACGCAGACGGGTCACCCGTTCTGCCGGGTTAGGACTCTGTAACCGAGTCACCGCCTCCGGGGGATCCAAGGTGACGCCCCGCCGGAGCTGACCTGACAGCTTCAGGCGCTTCCGTTCCCCCCAGTCTGCTTCAGGATAGATCACGAGACGTATGGATGGGCGAACAGATAGAGGGACGTAGCGGAGAAAAAGCCAACAATTTCATTTCCCATTTGCCGCGTTAGTGCAGCATCAGCAGGCGTTTCATTCCCTAACCTATTTTGAAACTTTTTTCCCCTCTGCTAGGTATCCCCCCACCCCCATATCAGCATGTTTCAATCAGTGTAAACTGAGGTTACGGTGGGTTTTTCAGATCAGGCAGTTGGCATTTAGCCCCCCATGTGGCGTCACCCCGCCGGACCTTTCTCTTAATCCGAAAAGGCCAAGTGATGAGTCAGCACGAGCAGCGCGAGGCGCCGGAGCGAGAGGTCCGGTTTTATCGGGATGTCAGCCGGCAGATGGAGCTTCCTTGCTGGGGGAGACCTTCAACCGGCGCCGGGTAAAAAAAAAAAAAAAAAAGCATCGGCTTCATTTAGGATTCCATGACATCTGTAATTCAGCCGATAAACCACCCGAGGCCAAACTGTGGAGATGTGATAACAGCTCCGTATCAAAGCAAAAAGGGACTCTTTACAAAAAAAAACACGACTGCGTAATGTACAATTTTGACTTCGCCGCAAACCGGTCGAGAGGAAAAAATAAACAGAAACGGGAATGAATTGTTCTGATTGTACAACCGATCCCAGCAGAACTCTCTTTTTTTCTCACAACCAAAATTAATCCAATCACTTTACCGCCATAATATCCGGCGCTGGAGCATCATTACCATAAAGGCAGATTGATGCACTGTCCAAGCAAAATGGTGTCGATTCAAGGGGAATAAAAGTCGCGCAAAACAGAAAACTCATTAATTTCCCCAGCCTGTGCTCAGCCTAGCGACCTGAGTTTGGTTTTTTTTTTTGTTTTTTGTTTTTTATTTTTTCTCGTAGCGCCGGGAAATTTACCGCTTTGACAGACTAACCGAGCGAGCTCCTCCTAATTTGTATCGGCTCAGATTTGTTTTTGTTGTGGCGTCATCTTTATTTTTTTATTGCAAATTACAGAGTACCCCGAGTAATCTGGAGGGTCGCTGAATGCTAATGAGATCCGCACAGGACTTACCGTTCTGGGAATACGAGTCGGATGTTTATGATTATTGGAACTTTTCCTCTCAGTCAATGTTTCCTCTCCCCCACCCACACACCCCCTGCGCACCCCCCATTCCATCTTCATCTCACGAGCTTCCACTTTGTCGTAAATCTCAGGACTGTATCGTCCGCCGAACGGAGCGAGCGATCTCGTAATCTACCTCCCGTGCGACCGGTTTCTACTTTGGCTGAGTTGGGAGGTGTCAGAGAGAGGTCGGGATATTTTCAGCGGAAAATAATCTGCTGCAGAAACACAAGAAGGAAGGTGAGTGTAACTCGCTGGTAAAGATAATTGACCTGAACTGAATCCACTCCTTCTTTCAGCGGTATCCAATAAGGCTCTCCTTCCACTAGACGCTCCGTCTCTTTCTTGGGGTGTCTCCTCACACCTCCTTCCCATGTAGTTTTGTTCCTAGAAATCCGGTTCCAGCTCCTCTACGAACCACAGATTTGGTATCCATAGAACAGGGGTCCCTAACCTTAACCCTAACCCTAACCCTAACCCTAACCCCGGGTCATGGGCCGGTCTGTGGGTCAGTTGGTACCGGGTCACA
>CM023628.1:12896290-13173790 GCA_013358685.1 Antennarius maculatus
TGAGCGCCGAGGAAAGGGTTTTACATTCCAGTGTTTTTCTTCTCGGTCCAGACGTCTCACTGCGAGCACATTCGTCTGCTTGTTGTCAACAGCATCAGTTACATTATTCAAGCTCAGCCGGTTCGGTTTCAGCCAACTGGAGAGCAAAATACTCTCATTAGTGATGGACAGAATTAACCAAATACTGAACAATACATGAACATTTATAATTGAATAGGGAACAGAATGTCTTTATTTCTTTCAAATGTTTCAACTCCATGATTAAAAGAGACCAGCTGACTAATGCAAAGGAGTAAAACATGACTGCTATTGATTAAGAGAAAAAAGATGTAATAATTGTATAATTTTGGTAATAATTGGGTCATTTATGTTGTAAAAACACACTGAGTAAGTCATTCAGCCTTGACTTTCATCCTTTGTGCACCACCGTTTTGAATGTTTTTCTCTTTTTTTTGCACAAGAAGGCAAAATAAAATAGTGTAAATCTGCATCAGCAGTGGGCAGCAGGCCTCCTGATCGATGACTCACCAGCCTCGCTGTTTAGATGTGATCTTTTCCTTTTGGACTGGATTTGTTTGCCCCCCTCCCCGCCCCACGAACCCAAAGCAAAGTCTGCTTGCTTTCTCTCAGCAGGTGCATGAGCAGTTTTTTTTTTTCTATGATTCAGTTATTTTTGAGTATAATTGTACGAGATCTGAGGAAATGAAACTATTTTATTTCATAAAATAAAATGGCCGAAACAACTTCTTCTTCTTCAGCAAAGTCATCTGCTTGTCGGCCACTAGATACATCCTCATATTTGACAAAACGCTCCGTGACACCTGATTCCGTTACCCAGCGTTACCCACGTCTGTTGTCTCATCCACCATTACAGCGACAAAAAACGCTTTTTTGACTTCTGCTTTGGTCTTTTCTCCATTCACTTCTAAAATAGCATGAATTAGGTCATTTTGTGTTTTGCCGGATGTCCCAGTAAACACTCTGTTAGTGGACAAGTGGTAATACAGGTCTGTGTCGCGCTCAGCAAGAAATGAAAGAAATTCCTTGTAGTTGCGTACCTGTTCATTGAGCTGGAATCCACTCTGGTGTCACCTGAAGTTTTTAAAAACTCCAGAGCTGCAAATGTACAATCGTGCTTTGGTGTCTCGTTGCTGCCTTGGTTAAATCATTCAAATTTACAAATCCAGTGTGGCTTCAAACACCAAATCGATCAACAGGCAGCTTCCCTCGGAGCCTGTCAGCCATGGGTACCAAGTATCCAATCACAGGACACGTTCATGTCAGGACAACATAAGGCCAGCTAGAAGGCTTCCACTCACTAACTCATGATCTGATTGGCTATCGCATCTGTCTTTTAACTACAGTATTTTCCGCACTATAAGGCGCACTGGATTATAGGACGCACTGTCTGTTTTTGAGAAAATTAAATGCTTTTAGGTGTGCCTTATGGTGCAGAAAATACTGTATATGTGCCCATTCAGGTTGGACCTGGCAAGACAAGCTAACTGAATTCTGATTGGATGAAACCTCTCTAACCTAAAAATTGAACACTGACCCAGTGTTGTCATAATATATCCCAATGTATATATATTTTGTACATATATTTAAATATATTTATTTATGGAAAAATACAGTTTAATTAACTTTTATCATAAATACTACCATGATTTCTGGTTATGTTATGCCAGCAGAGAAGGCCTGTTCGTCTGAAGTCGACGCAGACTACTGTATGTGGTTCAACATGGTGTAGCGTGTACACAGTCCACTTGATAATCAAACTCAAACGTGTTCTTGCGCCCACTGCCTCTGGACATCTCGCTCAGACCCGGTCCGGTGCGTTTGTGAGTCAGCTGTGACCGGCATGCTGAAACGTGACAGATTGATAAAACGCCAGCCATTATGCACTCGCCAAATAAACAAGCTTTAGGAGGCATGACTCCACCGGAGTAATATATGCATTAAAACCTTCACTACTTTGGATCCACTATCTTTGGAAACATTAGGTTAGAAATTACGCTGGAGTTTCCCTTGGCAACAGTGGATTGAAAATAGACTGAATCTGTCCAGCAGTGGCATGCTGTCGGCAGAGAGGCTTTTGGTTTTAAAATGTTTTTTTTCCCCTGGTGTGATTTGAATGTTTCTGGATGTCTCAGATTCCCGTGTTTGGATACAATCTGTGAGCGATTGTGTTTGCTTTTTACTGATTATCTTCCAGCCGAGCGCCGAGCCTCGCTGAAAGCGCCGTTTCGTGACGCTTCCCGTCCATCTGCTGTAACGCCGTTTAAATTGGAATCGCTGACATTTCCCGGCCGGCGATACGGTTCGTTCGTGTTTGCTGCCGCGTCGTCACAAACATCCATTTGTGAGTCGTCTGTTACTGCTGACCTGGACCGCTCGGGGAAACAGTCAGTTAGACGGTGGATTATGTCGTGAGGCGGTGGAAAGACTCTCATTGGATGTCAAGTTTGACGCGTTGCCCCGCGTTGTTGTTGTTTTTGGGGTTTAGAGGTCGACCAATCATCCATGCCCTTCTGAGGAGCAATGGGAATGCTTTAAATCCTTGCCTCTGGTGTCCAGACGTCACATGATTCCACCTAAAATGTCAGATCGCACCAGTAAAACACACCTAAACCCTAAATTTGAAAGAACTGCAGCCGTCCTGACGCCACTGGACCTGAAACATCCTCCTGCTGGTTGTTTTATCTGGCTCTAACGGCGTCACCTCAGCGTGAATCCATCCCGGCAGCAGCCGAGCAGAGCGACGCTGCGCTCAGTCAGCCTCGCACTCTTTGGAGTTTCACACCGTTAGGCCTCCGTCACGACCGGATGGAGCAGCCGCCGCCGCCAGAGCGCCCGAATTCGACAGACGTCGTCCTCTGATCACAGATCAGAGCTCGCATGTAGCGGCTGTTCCTCCAGCACCAGACCCATCCTTTGTCTCATGATCCGCATCCCGGTTTCAGAGAAGCCCGACTGTAATTCTTCCTCATTTAAAAGTTCATCCCGCAGCTTCAGAGAAATCTTTTGGCAACTGTACTTCATAAAGACTGCATGAGAAATTTCCTGAGGAAGATTGATTTGCAATAACTTGAAGATGTCAGATGGAAGGGGTGGGACTGATGGGGGGGCGCGGGCGGTAAACAGGAAGTCGCGGGAAGCCGTCACTCACCCCGACGTTCTGTGTGAACATGCAGATCCGGTTTGACAAAATGTCAACAAGTAATCACAACGGTAAACAAAGCAGTGACGTGTTGTTAAGTCCGACAAAATCCGCCTCATAGTTTAGTTCATGCAGAACTTTCTCCACACTACAGTCACAAACTGAAATGACCCCTTTTGGGATTTCTTTTTCTTTGTTTCCATGGCGACTAGTTGGACTAATTCTGTTGGTGGGATTTGTCACGGATGAGTGATTGTGGAATGAAACTCAAAGAGCGTCATGTGCGTACCTGGAGGGGTTTTTACCTCCATAGGATTGGGTCGGTTATTCTGGTTTTTAAGCAGGATTACGTAAAAACTGACAGATATGAATTAAATTTTAACCAAAAATGGACCCAAATATTTCCTAGAGCTGATTACATTTCAATCCTGGAATTTCTTAAATAGTTCCAGGACATTCAAATCACATTATTACAAAAAATGAGGATCATCCATTCGGATGCGATGGAAGTTTTCTTTCTCTATCTTGTTTATTTATTCGTGTTTTTTATTCAGAATTTCACATCAATAAATCTTCAGTATTGATTCACCTTTCCCGAAATGAATGAAACATTATTTGTCTGATAAGTTTTGATGTTTTGATTAAACGAACTCGCTTAAATGACCTTTGTGATCGTGTCTGCATGATGAATCACTCGCCACTGCCGTTAATTCTCAAAGTGTTCTACAAAAAACAGTCAAGTCTCCAAACCGAGTCACTTCCAAGTGTATCAACGGATCGAAGTTCCTTCTTCTCTGACCATAAAATAACAAATCCAAGATCCTTCAGGATGTAGTAACACCCGCGATTGCATTCTTGCCGTGTTCCCCAACTTTTAGCACCACTTTCCAAAATTACAGAAGCACGTTGTGCTGCCTCGGTTCCTCCGGCGGTGCCTGCATGGGAGCGTTGCTTTCGATGTGTCATCGACTCTGTGTGCCGGACGCGTCCTGACACAAAGGCCGCTGTGTGTTTTTCAGATCACCCAGGACCAGTTCGTCCTCTCGTCCCGGTCGCTGCGCCTCCAGCGGCCGGGCTGCGAGGCCGTCTACTCCGTCGGTTTGTACGGCTGGAGGAAGCGATGCCTCTACTTCTTCCTGCTGCTGCTCCTGGTCACGATGATAGTGAACCTGGCCCTCACCGTTTGGATCATCAAAGTCATGAATTTCTCATTGGTGAGTTTTCGGTATACAGTGAGTCTCGGAACGCAGCGCACTTCCTGGATGCTGTCATCCAATAGAATGCGCGTACGGTATCACGTGACTACCTACTAAAAATCTATCTTGAAGCGCAAATACGCAAAAGATTACTGTAATCCAAATTTAACAAAATTTGGTTCATGATTTTCTGGTCAGATACTTTTGTTTCTTCCTTTATTTCCACCCAAACACAAACCGCTTCAGCGGAAGCGATTTTCCACACACACAGGCTCATTTGAAATTCAGCGCAGGCGCCATCTTTAATCTCTTGTGCGATTTGTCTTGTCTGGATTTGATAAAGAGTTATAAAAGACTTGTCAGCTGGACCAGCTGACACGACGCGTTAATCTTAATCGAAAACCGAACGGGCGCACGCTTCAGGATCCTGTGACATTTCCAGGGACAATGAACACAATTTACCATTTTGTCAACAAAGTTGCCACGGCATCCCCCCAGCACCACCACCACCACCACCCCTAACCTCCTCCTCCGTCACCTCCCCCCTCCCCTCCTGGTGACGGATGTGTCCTCTGACTCTTGCTATCACTCCTCCATCCCTTTGCCTCCCATCAATCAGTGTCACTAGTAAAAGACCTCATCAGCGCCGTTGGTGTCGCTCCAGAAAACGCTCTTTGCTGCCGTCCATCTCTCAGGAATCTCATCCCAAACTCCACCCCGTTGTTTTTATCACAGAGAGGCTTCAGTGGCTAATTCCACAAGAACGTCATTCTTCCAAAAAGCTGCCAGGCAACCCCTGATGTTTCATCTCACTATTCTCCTTCAAAACAGTATTTTCCGCCCTATAAGGCGCCCTGGATTATAAGGCGCACTGTCAGTTTTCGAGAAAATTAAAAGCTTTTAGGTGTGTTATAGTGCAGAATTTACTGTATATGATCGCTGCTTTTGCAAAACGATTCCTGTCAGACGTTTTGATCGTTACTGTCTGCCTGGATAAAGAATCACAAACTACTCTCATTTTCCCCACGCATCGACTCATTCTTTCCTTCAAATCGTTGCGACCCTGCCCAGTTTGTCCTGCCTCCAACCTTCCTGTCTGACTGACGGAGCTCTTCCCTCCCGATGCATCACCTCCTCTTCAGCACCGGAGTGACTTTACTATCTGGCTGCTGACAAAGACCTTCACACCCACCCTCCCATCCTCCTCTTCCTCCTCCATCCCTCTGACTTTGTCCTCCCATCTGTGCCCAGTCTCCGCTCTGTGCCATGATGGAGCTATAATCGCTGTGCTTCACCTTCGTAATTCACCATCCTCATCCGGGGCACATCCATTAAAAAAAATCCTCACCTTTAACGTGTTGTAATGGGGGCAGACTTTTTTTTAATACCACCAGTTAAACCAGTGCTGCTCCAGCGATGCCAGGCCAACAGAAGTATAATATCATAATGAAATACCATCATGGGGAAAAGAATATATTGACGCCATGAGTGTGGAAGAAATGAAATTATTTTGCAGATGCAAGCATATTTTAAACTGCTTATAATAACCATTTTTTCCAATAATGCCTTGTTTAATTTTGTTTCTATTTAGGAAGCACTTTTCCCTCCAATAACACATTCTAATTAATAACACACATTTGACCGACCAGCCTTTTGTTGTAAGCAATTTCTACTTCTCTGCCGAGAGGAACGCCGTAATCTAAAATTCTAGTTGCGTATTTTTTAGCGAAATAAAACCATTAAGAAGGATTTCAGAGAGAATCCGACAGCGGGCTGTAATTTAATCTGCATACGGCGAGTTCATCCAGGATGTCAACAGATCTGAGTGAACGTGAAAACCACCAAACACTAAACACTCCACACATCCATGTATTCATTTTCATTTTAAAGTACGGCCACTAATGATGATGATGACGCCTGTAGACCTGCAGGACCGTCCGATTCTTCCTTTTGTGGTTTTCAGTCTCATAACGTTCACACGTCCACAGCTGCTGCATTATCCCGGTTCTCTCCGGCGTTCCTTTGCTGCATGCAGCCTGTCACCACCGTGTCTCTGCCACTGTCACCTCAATGTCATGTCCTACTTCTTCGCTGTCACTTAGCGCCGCCGCCCATCCGCCAGCCTGTCTGCCACGCCACGGCTTCAGCTCTTCCTCCTGCACTTCAGCGACAGCAGGATTCCATTTTTCATAATCCCTTTGAATCAGATCTTGACAATCGGTACTGATGAGCGTGATTGTGTTTCAGGACGGGATGGGGAACCTCCGGTTGAACCGGGACGGCATTCGGCTGGAGGGAATCTCTGAGTTTCTCCTGCCTCTCTACGTGAATGAGATTCATTCCAGAAGGGTAAGTTTCTCCTTTTAATCTTCTCGACAACTTCAACTCGCCTGTCAATCAGGACTCTGGCGCTAATGAAGCAGGAAGTTAACGTGGAAATCTCTCTCCAGAGCTGCAGATGCGTTTGTATTGATCTGTGATCAATGCATTAACAAAGCCCAACTTTCGTCTGAGGAGACTTTGGTGTTATATTTGTGCCTGGAAAGGAGAGACGATGTTCTTCCTCCCAGTCTGGTGCTTCTGTCCTTGTCGTCCTCCTCCTCCTCATTTCCTGTCATCTTCCAACAGAGGCCTCCCGTCGGCCAGAGACGGGTAATGGACTTCCTCTCGTCTCCTCTCTGGCCACATACAACCCAGAAAAAGATTATAGGCGATTACAGAGGGACCAGAGTCCCCCTGCTGGATTTTCCAATCAAGCCCACGCAATAAATTCCCCCTCTTCTACTTCCTCCCTCTCGTGTTTTCCCTTTCATGTTCAGTAGATTAACCAACGGAGCTTCAGTGCAAAGTTGATCCAAATTTGCTACTCCTACACAAATCAGAGACACTCTGTTGGATCATCCCCCTTTTTAACGATTAGACATGGGGTAAAAAAGCAATTTTCAGTGCTGGAAACTAGAGTTCCGTGTAAACGATATTTTGAGGGAGGTCGATGGAGGAGACGACTCAACGAAGGGAACGATTTTCTCCGGCAGCTTAAGAAATAACTCGAATTGCCCAAACTACGTTACAGTCGGCGCTAAATGTTGATTTAAATATAATACATTCAAACTGAGGAGGAGGGAACGCCCAACGGTCGTAGCGGATCGGACAAAGTCGATATTTCCCAGTACAATACCATCTCCCGACATTTTTAGTGTCTTGTTTTACAGACATGCTGGGCAGGGGACCTCTTATCTGCTCGCTGCAGAGATATTTGTGGGACAAAAAACTCTGCGGGTCACTCGATATTTCTCACCTGAGGAAATACAGTATGTCAAGCACCACGAGACGGGGATTATGGTTATCCAATGAGGTTACACTGGCGTGCTCGGCGCCGGTCTTCAGTCAGATAACCGGCTTTGATCAATAAGGCATTACTAGAAACACCACTGACCTCTGCAGACGCAGCGCAGACGACTGAAAGTTAAATACCATCCATGCAATGTACGTATAGCCTAGAGGAAGACCAAAGAGGAGGTTTATGGATGTAGTGAAAGAGGACATGAAGGTAGTTGGTGTGAGAGAAGAGGATGCAAAGGACAGGGTTAGATGGAGGCAATTGATTCGCTGTGGCGACCCCTGAAGGGAAAAGCCCAAAGGAAAAGAAGAAGATACGTATACGTATATATATGTGTAGAGGCGAAGCCCAGCTTTAATCCACTGAGGTATTCCACCACACCTACAAGTTAAACGCCATTTTATGTTTGATTACTGTTTTATTTCATTAAGTTTCTCAGTTAACTCGACCAATAGTGAACATCAGTTAGAAAACATTCAGAGTTTAGCGTTAGCGTCAGTCAATGTTTCTGAGCAGAAACCTACCCTGAAACATTGATTCCACATCATTTACCTCCTACTGAGACAACCTGACAACATAAAAACAGGTAAAAAAAATAAAAAATAAAATACAGGTATATTTCGTCTTTCTCGATCCTTTTAAAAAACGTATGGAAAAATAATAATCAAGTTTACGTTATTTTACCTGACTTAACGTCTCTCCAAGTTGCTGTGAATTGGGATGTGACTGACAGCAGGGCTGAATTTATCACTAATGTTTTTCTGTCATATAAATACGTGGATCCCCACTTTTTACCTCTTTAGAGTACTCTACGATACTTTAGCATGTAGCATGTAGCTTGCCTTTAGAGTGAAAGAAGGGGAGGAGCAGGGAAGATTTTTTGCCGTCGTCAGAGAGATGGTCACACCGTTAACACTGTCTTCACTAGTGTTTGCTTTATCTTCCATGATAAACGCAGCAGTGCTGCCAATATGGGGGTTGTGGTGGGAAGCGGAACTACAGGGCTATAGTCGGATACGGCGTTTGCTCTTACCTCAGAGTGTTCGTAAGTCAAATCTTCATCAGTTATACGTGTGTGTGTGTGTGTGTGTGTGTGTGTGTATGTTAACTGAGTCCCGACGGCTAAACTCAAAGTAGCTTCAGTGCTTCTCACGGATCAATCGCCGCTTTGAGTTTTCATCGATGGCTGGATTCAGAGGCTGTGAGCGCCGGATGGAAACGACTCCCTCGGCGTTATTTGGCACGATCTGGAATAACTGGCAGCAAATTACAGGACGGGACGAGGCGCCTCTGAAATCATCTGTCTCGGCGTCTCGTCGTGAAATGAGAGTTGGTAACTTTGCACACGTTGGGTTTGTTCTGCAGACTGACATGTAGAGGTGTGGAGTTTGTTCTTCCCGCCTTTCAGGTGTAAATGGATGCAGATCGAGCAGCAAACCTGCGTGAATGTTCAGCGTCATGTTTCAATACGTGGCTACAATAACTGTACATTATATATATGTAACAGGTTATACCCGCGCTGAGGTGTCAGGTCTGACAGGTGGATGGAAAACTGGAATACGCTGTACCTTATTCTTCCTAATCCATTCCATATTCATGTCTGTCTGTCACCCTATCAGCTCTAGCGGGGGGGCCACAGCACATTTCAGTTTCTACAGTGAAGCAGAGGTCAGAGCCAAGACTATGAATAAAATCCTACAGGAAGACATCAGTGTTCAGAATCTGGTGTAAAAATGTGGCGTATGATCACCACACAAGGGCTCCGCTGTAAAACCTAATTCCTCCTGATGAAAAGCAACGAAAAGTATGTAATTTCAGGTCACGAATTATTAAACCAAATGGTACTTATTTCAAAACCAGTCATCTCTGAGGCTTTAATGCGGATCCAGAACGGAGCCCTCCCCGCAACGCCTCCGTTACGTTCAAAAGTTACCGAAAAAGTTAGATTTTACTGTCTTGGAGTTGACCGGATGAACCGACGGGTGTAGGTTGAATGATTCGTATTGGAATAACGCTGCTCCTGCTGGAGGACGGCAGAGTTCAAATGAGATGTGATGAGCAGCAGTGAGGCGTTACCAGCAGTGGATTCTAATCACGGATCTCTGAACGCTTTATTTATGTTGAGAACTTCAGGAGCTAAATACTAATCAGCTGCTCCTCTGGGCTTTAATATTTCAGAGAGAGAGAGAGAGAGAGCGAAAAAATCAGGTATTTAGCTGCAGCTTTGACCTTTGGTTTGAAAGTAAAGTCCACAAGTGCAAACAAGAAGAGGACGATGAAGATAAAGGCGGTTCTGCCTGTCAAACCAAAACATTAGACAAGTTGTTTTCTTCCAAAATATGTTCAAAAATGCATAAATTTTACAACCAGGACCGGTCTATAAATAACATCGGATGCGGGTGCGTCTTTATTGGGGTGAAACTCCTCCCTGCTGAATCCCACTAACTAACTTTGGAGACACACAAGACAAAGATGATTTCAAACACTGGTTCTGACAATTTAAGTCGCTAAATCAGGTCTGAAACCGTTTTGTTCCTTAAATTCTGGTTTCATGTCTAACGTGTTTTAGCAGCGGTGCCGCCTGGAGACATGAACATCCCTCAAACCCAGTTAGCTAGAACCAATTTAATTCTGCTAGCAATATTACACTGAAATACAGGCGGCTTTTAATATGAAAATTATTAAATATGCCTGAAAACCCGTTCTAAAACGGGCAGCAGAGCCAGCCTGCAGGATGATATTTGAGTGAGGAAATTAAGCGGTAATAACCGTTACCTTTTCAACTTGTGACTTCATCGTATTTTTTTTTCTTTTTCTAACTCAATATGCAAATTGGAGTCAAGCACAACAATCACATGCGAGTAAATTTTAAATACATTTATGCAAATGCAGCTGAGCTTTTTATCTTAGCTGTAAAGGTTTTCGTTTTTCTCCTCATACGGAAAAGCCAGCGCCGTCATCATCTTTACGTCTTCCGTAATCGAAGCGCTGCGCTCTTGTTTTTGGTGGCTCATTGTGTGTGTGTGTGTGTGTGTGTGTGTGTGTGGGGGGGGGGGCCTTGGTTCCCTCACAGCCCCCACAGTCGTTTTTCAGTCTTACTGCGCCCTCTGCTCTTTGAACAACGGGCTCCATTTATGGGCGTTCTCTCTGATCTGCGCTTGACCTTCCTCAACGGGCGCAGCGACTAAAAAGCCTTTATGTGAACCCAAAGAAGAGTCAAGGGGAGCGGCGGCATCTCCACCGCGGCCCCCCAGAGGAAACGGTTTAAGACCTATAAACTCTTTAAAGGGATACTTTCAATCAAGGACTGGGATTTTCTCACGATGCTGTTTGGTTCATGATGGGCATTTATATCGAGGAGGACAAGAAGGGAATTAAAATGAAAGAATGACCTCTCCAAAGTTGCACACGACACAAACTTGAGATAATTTTCCACTATTAGATGCCTCTTTTTGGGAGGCATGAAATTAATCAGCTCTATTAGATTTTTACCACGGTGGGATTATTCGCTCAAATGGGAAGCTGTAACCAAATGTCAGACGTATTGAAGGACACAACTTGGATGCAAAGACTTCTAGTTGCTGACGTCGAGAGCTTTTGAAAGTGAAGCAAAGATTTCAGGCAGGAAAACGAAAACAGCGAGCTGAAAGATGCTAAAACGCTTCCTAAAGCTGAGAGGAATGACTCTGATGCAACACTAGAATCTGACTTCATAGAATTACTGATATAAAAAACTTTACATCGGCTTTCATTTCTTTACAGGACCACAGTGATGATGTACTTTATTCTTAATCTTTTGCTCTCCTTTTCTTTTGCTCGTTTCCACTCGTTCCCTAGGACAGCTCGTTGGTTTTACGGTCAGAGAAAAATGTCACGCTGAACGTCAGGAACGATGACGGCCTCCTGACCGGCCAGCTGACAGTGGGTGAGTTTCTGCTTTTGACTGCTGCTCACACACACACACACACACACACACACACACACACACACACACACACACACACACACACACACGTTATTTATTCACAAATGAGAATCAAAATGAAAATGAATCCTAATAATCTGGTTTATGTGCGGATTTTAACTTTCTTCAGACTAAAAATTCCAACAAGGCCTCAGTGGAACTGGACCCCGGCTGCAGATCGCCCCGATCAGTCTTGTCCCATTAATGACTTCAATCGAGATTGGAGCGACTAATCATTTTTAAATAATTTTTGATCGTCTCCGTGCCTATCGAACAAAGACTGTCATTTTGTCCAGATGTAACCTTTAATGTAGTCGTTAGAAGGGCGATAGATTCTTCTTCTAATCGTCAAGTTCAGCCATCATTCAGCCCAGATTACCAAAGTCATTTACATGATTAATGACCGCTGGAAAGCCAACGACCTGCTTATTAACATTAATAGCTATTGATTCTAGCCAACATAAGTTGAGAGTTGATGCTGATTTGACAAGACTGGTGATATGACACGCTCGACCTTCCTTTGAAAATTAGTGCCTGCTATTGCAGAAAGAGCATTTTGTCTGAAATGAGGTGAATAATTAAATCCCCTCTCCGTCGGAGCGCATGGATGAACAGACGAGGGGAGGGAGGGAAGGGAGGGGGTCGCGACAAAACTTTCCGCGTGCGTATCTGGAAAAACACCAAAGTTCGAAGAACCAGAATTAATATTCCTCGCCAGCGGAACAAATCTCTGATTTGTATACGTTCTTTTGTAAAAAAGCACGGCCGGCCGGATTTGTCTGGCGCCTTTCATTAGCGGGGCGAGCAACCGGAGCGGCGTTTCAGATTACTAAATCTTACATGGCCACAGTTTCCCAAAGGCAGCGGACGTTTACTGTTAGCAAAGTGTTGGATGTTCGCTCTTAATCCCTTTTAAATGATTAAAACATGTAAATATATTTGTTTAATCCTCGCAGTGTTCATAAAATATTGACTCTTGTTTTCCGCTGTCGTATTTTTTAGTGCGATCAGAATTCTTTATTTGGTCGTTATTGCAGGACCGGAGTCGGTGGAGGCCCAGTGTCGGAGGCTGGAGGTACGAAGTGCAGACGGAGGCAAGCTGCTGTTCTCTGCAGCAGAGGACGAGGTCACCATGACGACTAAAAAGTTTACCGTCACAGGTTGGATTTCTGAGCGATTTATTGAAATTCCATCTACATTTTTCCCCATTACAAATAATGTAAATGGTCTTAATCCGTTCCAAGACACTAGAAAACTACCTTTTTTCAACATATGTTATTTCATAATGTCATTTATATATCAAATTGTATAGTAATGAAACATATCAAAGAAATGTAAAAGAAAGAAGCAAACAAGATAAAGAAAGAAAAAAACATGGACGTAATCAGGTTATCCTAAGGTACGAGTTACCGTCGTCTTTTAGACAGTTTACGGTGCCGTAACTCGTACCTTAGGCAATGGAACGCAAATTAAGTCAAAAATTATTGAATACAGTAAACTAAAATAAAAAGCACATTATCGTCACGTTTTCTCTTGACTTTTCTCGCCTTTTTCTTGCCGCCAAGTGCGAGAAAAGGGCGACTTCCATTCGACTTCCAAATTTTGTTCGACTTCTAAGACAAAAAAATTCCAAATTTTTTGGTCAATTCTGTTCGATGTCTAAAACGTTAGAAAACCAAGGTTTGCTTGTATTATTATTAGTGCTGTCCAGCGATTAAAAAAATTTATTACAGGATTTGTAATTAATTAATCTAATTAATCGCATTTTAATCTCATACCTGTTAAAGGCCCCCAAATAAAGAATGTGAATTCTAGGACATTACAAAATTGTAGTGCATGACTAATCAATAGAATACACCAAGAAGAGAAGATTTGAAATCCACATTTTTATTGGTTAAGTGTGTTTTATAAATGAAATTCAAAAGAAAAAAGATCAAACACATCAGCAAACCAATTAGATCAGGTGCATTTCTCACAAATTCAATACAAATACAGTTAAATAAAATAAATACAATTCAGAAATAAAATAAGGCTCAAATAGGCACATAAGCAGACTGTCAATCAAAATGAATACTAAAGCTGACTCAATACAGAAATTCACAATGAATAGTTTAACATGTCTCTAAATAAGGAAACTAAACAGTAAGATGCTAACAGGCTCTTCCTTCAAAGGGTAAGCTAACGTTCAACTCTGTGTCCTTCACATGTTTTACATTTAAATGATCCGTTAGGCTGGAGCTGCTTCAGTGAGATGAAAATTCTCTTTTACAAAAGGTACAAATAATTAATAATAATAATAATAATGGATTAGATTTCTATCGTTTTTCTGGACACTCAAAGACGCTTTACATCGGATCCATTATTCATCCACTCCTCATTCATACTTGGTGATGGTAACTACGTGTGGAGCCACAGCTGCCCTGGGGCCCCTGGGGCAGACTGACGGAGGGTCTACAGCGCTGAATCACTGCGTTTTTGTTGATAGTCCCGTCTTTGTTCTTTTTAAAAATAAACTTTCCGCCCAGAGGTCCGAGTGGACTTGCCTCGCTCTCCTGTGTCGCGTCCATCTCTGTTGTCAGTCGCTCTGCTTTTGACTTGTGGCGCAGGTAGGAAGTGACGTCACTGCAGCCTACGGGTCCCTTAATGGGCCAAATTTAAAAGGCTTGGGCATTGACTTGTCATCTGCGATTAATTGCGTTAATTTTTATAGCGCATTAATTTGCAGCGTAATTAATTATTCTAATTAAATGGTTAAAGTGACAGCCCTAATTATTATGTGTTATTCTATGTTCCAGGTTCAGAGGGCGCGGTGTTTGGACACTCAGTAGAAACCCCCCTGATCCAAGCGAGGACCTCTGAAGACCTCAGGTATGTTTATTCACCGACTTCACAGAAATTCATTAAAGCTTAATGCCACATGTTCATTTTCTGTTCGATTAAAATGATCTCGAAACGCTCCGTGGCATTTCAGTAGTCCACGTCGTCACGTGACCCATTATTCACCGGCGTCATTACTCCGAAGCGCCGCTGCTGGTCAGCTCCTTATCGCTCAAATTCAACTCAATTTGACCATTATATTAATTTCACAGCCGAGGGGCGAGCTAATTTGTTATTTATTCTCCATAGCAGTCAGGAATTGATTAAAGCACCAAGAGGCACAGACAAAAACGGGTAAAGTTCAGAGGCTTATTAGACGCGTTCGCCGCTGTGCATGTGATGCCGTCTGCCTGAGGCACCGGCGCAGCGTTGCTCTATTAACCAGCGCTAACGAGTCGGGTGTGTTGTCCACCTCACCGGTCCTGGGGGGAGAACCCGATCAAAGTTGGCAGAAAAAACAGTGTTCTGGCATCTAATTCCTGCAGAGTGACGGGAATACAGATGAGGTTCACGCACACACACACGCACACACACACACACAGGCGCCGCTCAGGGATGACCATCTGCAGTCTGGTCCCGATCTCTTCAACAGTTCAAACTTATTTACCGTTTGAGGTAAATCTTCCGTTTTAAATGCATTTCAGCTCCAAATCATTTCCTGTTAGCAGAGTTTAATCCAAAACACCCAGGATGTCTTCAGGCCGTTTCTAAATCACATGATCACGGAAATATTTTTCTAGAAGCAGCAGCGATTGTCCCTCTCGTGGGTCTTTTTATGCGAGTAAAAGATGAGCTGGAATAGCCCAATGATTGATTACATACTGTATATCCAACACGATGACATCACACTAGAAAGGCCTCTTTGCTCAATGGTACGTTCTTTTTTTTTTTTTGCTAGCTGGTACGTTCTTGTTGTAAACCTACAGAGGCAGACGTTTCGTTTTACTCTGTTTACATCGGAGGATCTGGGACTTCGCCGCCTCTCCTCCACCCTTAAACTGAAACCCTCCCTTCAAACCAGTCGCCACCTGTTAAAACCTCACTGGATGCTACACATTCGGTTTGGCTCGCATCCATTCCGCCCTTCTCTTTCTCTTCAGAGGCATATCGTTTCTCTTTGTGGTGCGTTTTTTTTTATTTCTCTGCGAGCCAGCAGTAATCTGGGAGAAGAACAGAGCTGAGACAGCATCAAAAACCAAAAAACAAGCCCACCTGAGATCCATTACTTTAAAGCACCTGCTCCTCTTCTCCCTGAGCGTTTTTCTCTGTCTGCACTCAAACTCAGGTTTGTCTTAATTTGTTATCGCCGTGCAGAGCCTGAATAATTGAATGCAGTTTTTCTCTATATTTATATTTCTACTATGTCATCCTCCACAAGAATTATAGTTTAAGGGGAATAATATAATCTGGTAAATTATGTGCAAAATAGTAGAAATAATTGTAAAAAAGGCAAAGAAAAGGAGCTAATTTAATAATTTATTCATTATTATTATTTAACATTATTATTATTATTTAATTGTCAAACCTTAAATATAATTTTGTGTAATAATAAAAAAATAATACTCATTTCATAATCAAACCTTGAAATTATAGATATTTGCATCTGTAAACTCAAAGAATTGAGTTATCAGCTTAATCTCAGTTTAAATCATCCTCCACAAGAATTATAGTTTATGGGGAATAATGTAATCTGGTAAATTATGTGCAAAATAGTAGAAATAATTGTAAAAAAGGCAAAGAACAGGAGCTAATTTAATTATTTATTCATTATTATTTATTATTATTATTATTATTATTATTATTATTATTATTATTATTTAATTGTCAAACCTTGAAATTAGATATTTGCAACTGTAAACTCAAAGAATTGATCAGCTTAATCTCAGTTTAAAAAACACAAGTTATGATCATTTACACAAAGGAAAATGTAGTTTTAAACACTCAAACTTAAAGTTTTTGCAATGTCGCCACAGCATAACGTCCTCCTCATAACGTTACACAAACTACAAGATCGTGTCGAACCGCAACTGAATCCATCGTGTGATATTTTTCACGTCTAGATTGCGATATTCTTGCACGAGCGAGACAGGATACAGACCAAGAGCGGCAGTAATGATATCATCTAGAAACTGAACTGATGCTCATAAAAGTAGGAGCTGTAATACATAAATATTAAAAAACGGATCAGGATAGCCGCGTTAATAAATGAAGTGTGTGCGTTAGGGAGCTCATCGGGATTGATTGACAGCCCGTTGTTTGCCTTGGTTGCCTACAGCTCTTCACTTCTTTCCCTCTTCTGTCCATCCTAAAAAAAAAAAAAAACTGGGTGACTTGTGAATCATCGCGAGGAACAATCAGGAGGAGAAGCCTTGATGTTGAGGTCTGGAAACAAGGACGGCGTGGTTATAAAGTGCAGAGGAGACGTGTCGGTCTGTCATGTCCTGTCCTGCTCTCTGCTTGCGGCTTCATTACCTTTTATTCGCGGCTCCTTCACCTGACGGTCACCTCCAGGCAGAATCGCTTCCAGCGCGGAAATCACGGCGGGTAATGGAAGGAAATTTTGGCTCCGAGGATTCCTGTTTTTAGCTCGGCTTCCAACCAGAAATAAAAATCTTGAATACGGAAATATTTCTGTCAATTATATAATCGGATCATTTTGTATCTTGCCCTGGGGGGATGGTGCTTCCTGATACAAGCCCCAAATCAGGGAAGCTGTACGATACATGCTGTGATTTTACTCTTCAACATTCCACTTCCTCAGTCTTCTATATTTCTCGCGTTCCGAGTCGAGTCTCTTGACATTTATGGGGGACAGATGGCGAACGGACATCTGGTTGGGGCGACACACAACTCCTCCCCGGTGTCGGGAACTTTCTCCCTGGCTGATTTATTTATTCGCGTTTTGTTTTATTGATGTATTTATTGCACATTGCGAATATAAAACTGCTTTTTAAAAAGAAACATCAACACAGGAATGTGAAGTGAAACGAGTCTGACGTTAAGAAAGCGACAGGCGGACCGGACAGGATTTGAAAGGCGCTCAGTTCTCCTCACACGCTGGATGGCGGCCCGGCATCATAAGAACAGATTTTTTTCTGTAACTTTCTGCTGCCAGAGCTCCTCTTTCTCGGCTTGAAATCCTGTTTCCGCTGCAGCCGTCCACGTCCTCGGAAGCGTTCAGGAAAGTTCCTGCAGCGGTTTTTGTCCACAGGAGTGACAGGTTCATTTAGAAGATAAAGGCAAAATGGAGCGGCTCCTCCTGGTCCCACTTAACTCCGGTCAGACCGTCCTCTCGCCGCCGTGGCTGGATGGGCTTCTCACTTTTGATTGCCGTAAAGAGATATGGCGGCGTCTTTGTTTTTGTGATGGTCTTATTTGGCCAGGAGGGGGAATGATTGGTCGGTACGGACCATCACATCACAGGTTTAATGGAAATAGTGGCTTTTAATAGCTGTCAGTACAAATAAACAACATTTATCATTGCTGCACAAGATGCAGGCGCTGTCAGGAGTCTAGATGTGAACTATATCACCGCTGGCCTCCTTGCAAAACTTCCTATAACTGGAATCTCAGGTTTAAGGTGTCATTTGGGATTCTGGATAGCGAATAATTACATTTCCTGGTTGCAAGTACCGAAGAAAACTTATCATAATATTGGGAAAATAGCGTTGGGAATCCTAAATTAAGACGGTTGGACATTTAAAATCTGTCCCCAACAGATTCAGTTCCATCTGGGAACTGATTCATCTTTCTAGGTATTGTGACATTTTTAAGCGACCTAAATATATTTTTATTTAAGTGTTATAATTAATTGTTGTTGTTGTTGTTTGTCAGGCCCTTTTTGCTTTCAAAGTTTAAATTAATTCTTTACAAACAGCTGCAGAAACGTTGAAACCAATCAAGTCCGATTTCATGCGTTTCATATTTTTTAATTATAACTTTACTGTCATGTTTATTCGTCAGCCGCAAGGTGAAATGGAACTAGATGCCGCTGAAGGAGCCTCAGAAACCAGACCGTAAAACTCCTGCACATGAGAGTGTGTGACGGTTGTAAAACCCAAGAGTCACATTTAATTGAATTAATTTAATGCTTTATTTTGGACTGCGCCTGAAACAAGCACTTGTGGAAATTGAGCACTTTATCTTCTGGTGGTACACTGCAAAAAATAACTATATAATAACAGATAAATACTTGATTTCAGAGGATATTAACTACAAACAAGTGAATTTATCTTCTGGTGATAATTGCACTCAGGACGAGAAATGATCACGGCTTTATAGAATTTATAAATCTTTTAAATTGTGTGGCTTCTCTGGCTTTGAATGATGAAACCAAGCAACAAGTCGAAGGAAAATAAACCCATGTGACATGGGGTGAAAGGTCAGATGCTGCCCGCTGGATGTGCACCGCCTGCAATAATCTTGTTTTAAGGGTTAAAAAGCACATTGTGTTTGTGCTGCTGCTCGAAATTAGATTGTTTAGCTTAGAGAATTAAATTAATCAAAAGCAATAATGAAAGTAGAAAACAGCCGGGAGACAAAAATTAATTAACAAACGTCCTTCCTGATCAATTTACTGAAGATCTGTTCTGTGATCGGGGATTAAAATAGCTTTATTATTAATATGAGAAGCCACTTCTTGGACGGCTAAAAGCCAGTAGAAGCATTATTTCGATGATGATGAAGACGTGACCACACCATTTGGAGCATTTCTCCTACAGATTGGTAGGAGTCACCGTCAAGAAATGATGAACTTTGACCTTTGAGTTCTTTTTAGATTTCTCATTTTAGTCAAAAAACTGCGTGGATTTAAAGTCTTCAGAGCCTTTTTCATATTCAGATGCAATTTAGAAGCTTTTTCTGTCGCGTTCCAGTGGCGTAATCTGGAATGTGTTGTCATTTTTAGAGGATATGGAGATTTAGACGGCTCCTTTTAAGATTCATTGAAAGGAGATTTAGGAAAAGAAGGGGGGGGGAGGGGAATCAATTGGAAATGGTTGTGAGTTATGAAAACAAGCAGCGTTCTGATTGGCTGTCGCTCTAAACGCTCCCCTTGTAACCGGATAGTCCCTGGGAAGAAAACGCGAATGGTTTCAGACTCGGGTCAGAATCAGCTGATGGAATTATGGGATGTTTAGGAGCCGTAACAGATTAGAACAATGACCAGAAGCTTAAACCTGAGCAGCAGCTTTAATATTTTGTGTCTGGGGAGTCCAACAGAAATCAATAAGACGGTTTTAGTTTGGATTTTTATTTTATTTACACCCAAACAAGAAATCACAACTAACTAGACGACGATCCTGAAAGCAGTTTATGAAGTGAATGTCAATCTGAGCCGGTGCCCCCCCCCCCCCCTCGTCCTCAGGCTGGAGTCTCCGACACGGACCTTGACCATGGAGGCTCCCAGAGGGGTGGAGGTGAGCGCCGTCGACGGGCCGCTGAAGGCCAGCAGTCGGAAGGACCTCCACCTGGAGTCCACAGAGGGAGAGGTGAGGAGGAGGTTTCAGCGCCGGGGGGAGGAAAGCTGTACTTCTGTGCCCTTGTTCATTTCTATCCTCTTCATCGCTTTTATGAAGCCTAACCTGTGTACGACCCACTTCTACCTCCTCGTGTCAGAAGCTGCTGGAGGTGCTTTTATTAACGCATGAAAGGCTGCTTTGTCTCCTCCTGACAGGATGAGGAGTTCTCAGCCTTTCTAGCAGCTTTAGGAGTTCATAATGAACTTCAGAACGCCGTGACGGTGACGTGTAGGAGGAGCAACCATTTCCTGATTGGTTCCACTGATTTTATACAGAATTTACAGCATTTTCCGCACCATAAGGCGCCCCTAAAAGCCTTTGATTTTCTAAAACACCAACAGTGCGCCTTATAGTGCGGAAAATACTGTGATTGTTAACCGGAATGCTAATTTGACGTTGTGATTTGCGTGCGACGGTGTCACCAGATCAACTGTTTGGCTGCCGGCGTTTTGCACCAACTGATCACCAGATATTTATCGGCGTTTTCTTTCCCGTTTTTGACCGATCCCATGAGGCTTTGCTCAGAGCGACGACGCAAACTTCGTCGCGTCCTGAGCTGCCGCGACTTCTCCTGTCTCCCATCCCCTGGATCAATCGTCATGACGATAAATTCCATGATTAGAAGCCTGATTTTTGCTGACAAGCTCCGCCCGACCGTCCTGGTTGAACATCTTTAACTCATGTCCGTAGACGTTAATGGCATCCAGTGAGAAAAGTGATCAGAATTCCTCCGTCTGAGCATAAATCCATCGCTCCAGTGGAGGAAACGCCGCCGCCCCCCCAGAGCTGAAACCGTTCTAAATCAAAACATTTAATAGAGAGATGTGCTCCTCCTCCACTGCTTACCCTAAGTCACCAGGTCAGCGCTGCCATATTCTCCACTCCACCAGTCACATTGTATTTACCGATTGCGCCGGAGTAATTTATTAGTTCCACTTGGCAGTGCGTCATTCAAAGGCACCTCTGGCCGATGTTATTGCGATGACTTCCAAGCGTGTCTCCCTGTTGTCTTTTCACGCCAGATACTTTTAGACGGCGGCGCCGTTCGGCTCGGCGGCCTCCCGCTGGGCGTCTACACGCCGTCGCACGCTCACGCCTCCCGGGAACACGACGTATACGAAGTGTGCATCTGCCCCAGCGGCAAGATCTACCGCTCCCCGGCAGAGAGCGGCTCCACCTGCCAGGCCATGAGCAACATCTGCCTCTGGAGCTGACCTGGAACCAGGACTCCTCCCGTCGGGACTCGTTCCCATCGTCTGGAGCCGTCTGAAGTTTGTCGGACGTCGCGGCGACGCTGTCAGTCGGAGGACGCGGCCTCTATATTTTTCTACTTCATCACTTGTTGTGAAAGATCGGCGAGAAAGAGCAAGAACACTCTGAGGTCAGAGTCTCAGTCGTGATGAATTATTCTGGCTTTTTAAAGTCGTGACGGTAAAAGAAAAAAAAAAAAAAAAAAAGCACAATTTCGTCACGTTTCCCCCAAAACATTCCTGATTCAGATATTTTCCCTTTTTTTTTTTCCACTGTCAGCATTTTATTTGAAATAAAACCTCTTTTTTTCTTGTGGCACACCTTCTTTTGAGTTCGCTCATCACGCTCCAGATCCAGGTCGATGTTCCCAGGACGTCTCTGCTGCCAGGTAAATATTCCACCTTGTTTTATTGATATTGCCGCTACAACAGGATTAGTCGACACGCTCTGTTTAGAAGCTGTTGTTTAGCTTTTCTAGCATGTCGGATGTTCTCCCAGTTTGTGGAATTGCAGCTGATTCTCTCATTTCCCATCATTTTAACCCTCAGAAATAGCCAGATTAGAAAACGTCCTTCTGCGTCGTAGCTGTTGCGGAGCATTAATTTTATCTCTTCGTAAAGATCCACTAAAAGGGTTGTGAGGGAAAAAAAAATTAGAAACGAAAAGTACGACAGTTTCGTGACGCTTCGGAAAAAAAAATCAATCTGCTGCCGTAAAAAGATTAGAAGCACACAAAGTGACGCTGAAAGCAGCGCCGCTCAACCACCAATCACAAAGGGAGGATTTCAGACGTAAATTTGTTGATCTTTTTAGCGTTTTGTTCCCTAAATGTCAAGGAGATGCTCTGATTCGTTGACCTCTCGGTCCTTTGTGTGAACTGCACTTCTCTCCTGAGGCGCCCGGAAGCAGGATGACCTTGGCGCTGAGCTGGAGCAGTGTGCGGGGGGGTGGGGTGGGGGGGGCAGTCAGCATGCTCAGCTTCCATCCCTCTCTTCATCCCCCATCATCATCATCATCATCATCACCCATGGTGGTTCGGTAAAATTTCATGTTATGCAAATAAATTTAACCTCCTTAATTATTTAATCCATTTTTCTGTAAATCCTGCACAGAGCTTAAACACTGATGTCATGTTTTCATATGATGCAACCCCCGTTTCTGGTCGTCATGGTGAGGAGTCGGATGATTTTTGTTTTTCCATACCGTATTCATCTAATATTTATTTGTCTTCCATCATTGATGCATTTCACTCGTTTCAAAAGGATAAAATTCAGTAGTAAAAAAAACTTTACTTTTAAACCATACATGCCAAGTCACCCCTGAGGGGTAAAAACTCCATATTAAACACACTCGTCTCATGTAATGAAGTCACAGCGCTTCACACCCAGACGTAAATGTTTCAAGACAATGAGGCGAATCAGACGATTCAAAACAAATGTAAAACGGGCTAAAAGATCCACAGCCAATGTAGGATAAAAAACAATTTCAACTGAAATGAAACATCCCTGAAGTTCACCTTCTGAGCAGATGTCAGTCGCTTCACACGCAGCACTTAGATGACGTGACCGCCGTTCATCTGGCGGAGGTTAGATCATAAAGACTCTCTTTGGTGATCTGAACAGAAGCGGCCTGAGGAGTGTCGAACACTCGAGGTCGAGAGCGAATATCAGGGCCTCCTGGTGTGTCGTCATGGCTGACGGCGTTTTCAAGACTCTAATTAAAGCCCAAAGATGCAATTAAAACGCCTAGAACTGCTGATGTGATCCTTTATGTACGTACGGGTCCACTACTTAAACGTTATGCTTCAGGTCGACTGGAGCAGATTCGAGTGTGTGACCCCTGTACGAGTGATTGAAGGCGAACTCCAACACCAATTTGTCAGGAATCACCTAATTAACGCTGCAACATCTCTCCTTAGGAATAATTTATTCCCCTCCGTCGGCGGTAATACTGAAAACTCCATTTGAAGTGAGTGACAGGTGCAAAAATTCAAACAGCTCACGTTAGAGAGTTGAATGTTTTCGCTGGCGGCTAAAGACCTCCGTTTTTTGGGGGGGGTTTTTTTTGCATTTGTGATCGAGCAGAAACATTAATTTGGTTCCAGCAGATGGCAGATGCTCCAGACCTCCCAGATCTCAGCTGTTTTGTATTCATATCTTTATTTGCATGTAGTTAAAATCAGGAGTGGGGGGTTCATTGGTTTCAGGTAGTTGAGAGTTTTATATTTGTATACCTGAAAACGTTATCTAACAGGTACACACCCATTTAAAAAAAACACACACAATTTAGTGACCTTTATCCACAATGACACAAACCCAGATGCAAACTGTCTGCAGTGGGATGAGGAAGTTTGGGCACTCCTGATAATTTAATAATAAATAATAATAATTCAGGATTTTTCTTTATAAATAGGTGCAAATTCAACTTTGTCACTGATTCTTGAACATTGTTCTCTAGAATCTGCTGATACCGACTGGAATCCATTAAACCTTTAACTTTAATAGGACTGCCAGTACCTGCACTGGACACACTGCCCCACAGCATGATGGGACCGCCACCCAATTTTACTGTGGGCAGTAAAAACAGACCCACAACGCTGTGTTCTTCATCCACCGTGCGTACCGGCCATTGATAGAAAGAACTCAATTTTAGATTCATCAGTCCAAATAACCTAATGTTTTAATTCAATTCACATTCAATTGATTCAAAAAAGTTGATTAGTCCCCAAGGGGCAATTGAAAGGGCTGTGGTTTTAGGTCTGTGGGTTGAGTTTGAGTTTGTCTCTGCTTACCTGAGATCTTTCTTGGGCTGCCACTCCGGGCCTTAACTTTAACTGTTCCTGCGGTCGTTCATTTCCTCGCTGTGTTCCTCATAGTTGAAACTGACAGCTGAGATCTCTGATAGCTTTTTGTATCCTTCCTCTAAACCACGATGTTGAACACACTTTGTTTTCAGGTCATTTGACAGTTGTTTGGAGGCTCCCATGTTGCCACTCTTTAGAAAAAGGAGAACAACTTGCAACTGGCAAACACTCGTTCTCATGATTGGCTAGACCTGTTCAGAAGGTCAAGGGTCAACGAGCTTACCAAATAAATTTTATGTTCCAATAATTAGTGCTACCGGTAGTAAAATCGATAAAAAGGTGTCCAAATTCATGCAGCTGCCTACTTTTATATTATTGTTTCACACTTTCTGAAAATCCTATAAACTTGTCACTTCTCAAATATCAGTGTTCCGTCAGCTTTATCATATATTTAACTGAATTTGAAGATCTGAACAACCAGTGATTCCTAAAGGAACATCTTGAAAAATATCAGGGGTGCCTAAACGTTTTCACACCACTGTAAGTTGGTAATCCCAGGCATGACTGCCTCAACAAATAACAAAAGTCTCCAGGGACCTTGAACGCACCAGATCTAATGCAAACCAGGAGCTCAATTATTGAAAATCAACACGTAACTAAAATTAGAATCCGTCGAGTGTTTTGTGTTTCTTGTAAATAGGGAAAATGAGTTCACAGCCTCAGCTTGAAATGTTTTGAAGGTCACATTTTTCCATCAACAATTTGTAAAATAAATGACACAGGAAACAATTACATGAGCTCTAGACAACTGCCAAACAAATAAAAGCATGTGCTTCAGTTCCACGGCAGTCATTAGCATTCTTGCTGCTCTACAACAGATCCATCAGGACGTAGGAAAAACTGCATTAAAATGCTGGAGCAGGTGGCGTTTGGAGTTTTACTTTTAACACTCGTCTGACTTTCAGACTTTGTTCATCGCAGTTTGGATTATTTTAAATGCACTTTTTGCCTCGGCCAATTAAAAATCCACTAAACCAGTGCACCCGACGGTCGGTCCATCATTGGATCGATCGCTTACGCCGCCCGTCTTGATTCGAAGTGATGGAATCTGTCGCGGCGACAGAGGACTTTAATCTGTCAGCCCGTCCACATTCTGGGCCTCCAATGACGTTTAAATGATGAGCAGAAAACACAGCTTGTATGTTTTAATCAAGAACACAAAATGATTATGCCTTAAAAGGAAAATTTCAAAAATGTTTTCAATTTTACATCGTAAATTCAATCATCTTGTATTAAATCAGTTCCACTTGTGATTATCACAACAGTACTAAACTCAATGTGTAAAATATTAAACTTGTTCAGATCTATTGGGTTTTCATTCCAATACATCTAAAACACAATCTAGCGAGGCATCGCTGAGTGGTTCAATAAAAAAATTTCCAAAGCAGACAGAACTTAAAATTCTGTTGCAACCAGAGACGATTCTGTATCGTGTTGGAATTTATAAAGCATAATTTTATTAAGACTGTTGTCCTCAGGAACTCAAAGGCATCGGGGTTTCCTTCAAGAGTCTTCTCTGGGGTAAGACGGGCGTTGAGACGGCTGAACAGGTCTCCAGCTTCCAGCAGCGCTCCTCCTGCAACCGGTTTGTCACATGATCACACATTTTTCTACCAGTCGCCAAATGAACCAAGAGGGGAAAACTGAGTGACATAACGGCGCTCACCCGACGTCGTCCAGGTCGTCCGAGGTGAGGGCGGATCTAGAAATGCCCATGCCAGGACGAATCCTGTCGGGATACCGCACGGCAATCTTTGTGCCGTTTAACATAAAACCCTGACGGAACAAAGACCACAAAACTTTTCATAGCAATGCGAAAGAAAACATCCGTGAAACTGAAGATATGCAAGCGAGCGGCTTACGTGAAACCGTCGGATCGCTTCTTCGCAATGTTCTTTTTGTTTGAAGTTTATGAAGGCACATCGTTTGTGAGTCAATACCTTCATACTGTGGACCAGCCCGACCCTGGAAAACAATGTGTATGTGTGTATGTGTGTGTCAGCAGCACAAAGTCCAACAACGAATGATCAGAAAGAAGCCTCATCTTACTTGGTAAACAGATTAGTTAACGTGGTTTCAGTTACTGAGGGAAGCAGGTTCCCCACCCAAATCGGAAAAAGCTCCCTGTTGAAAAGAAAATTTAAATGTTATATTACGGCAAAAATGACATACAAAACCAAAGTTTAAACACCTAAAAGATCCAACGCCGTCAAAACCGTTAATGATTTTCTACCGTGTTAGAATAAACTCAAATTAGACACACAGAACCAATAAATCACAACAGTAATAATGCCGTGAGTGTTTGAGGTAAGAATGCTGATTGAATTGTACTCGGTGCTAATCTAAATATTCCTTTATTAATTTAAAAGAAGTTCCACACCAGACTCTTTCCCTTTGCTTCTGCTGTTTGTGATCGAAATTTCAACTTCTGGTAACATCCAGCAGGTTTTTATCGCCACCTTGTGGCAGAACGAATGCATTACAACCAGGCAGGTGAAAACAAGGGAACTTCTCTTTTTCTAACCGAACAATCGTGTGTTTTAACCAGCAGGACTGGATCACACATTTAAAACGCGCCGTTAAGCACTTGTTTTAGGAATTACTGAAGTAAAAGTCTGATCCAAACTCACTGTGGTGGGCGGTTTGGTTTTGGCTGACTCTTGACATCTGATACAATCTGGACCAGACCTGCAGAATTATTCTTAAATTGTGTTTCCGCTGCAATGCGTGACTGAGGAAGAGGAGGCTTTATATTGGCTGAAAGGACCGGAGAAACTCCGCTAGCGTTCACTAACTGAGCTGGGGGGAGTGTTCCATTTTGTATAACTGCAAAACACAAAGGCACGCAGATCGTTGGTTAATGAAATGAAATCTTCATATTTTCGGTTTCATCCAGGTGTCAACAGTTCCTGGCTGACTCTCACCTGATTGGCTGTTTAATCTGCATAGAACTTCGAGAGCCTTTTTAACCGTCCCATGAATGATTAAAGCGTTGGCGCTCTGCTCCCTGGTGAAACCGTGTTCCTGAAGGAAAACAGAGCCAGGATGAGGCGCCTGTAAGTTCAAACATCGACTGATTCCCCATTGTGGACTAAGACGTGTCTTCCTGTTGTGTTACCATTAGTTGTGTTATCTGCACCCGCATCAGTTCCTGAGCAGCTTCTGCACAAGAAGCTTCAACTTTGAGAACGTCGGAGAAGGCCTGAGCCGCTTCCTCGTACCTCTGGAGGAAAAACAAAAGAGATTTCACCTCCTGCTACCTCAGGACCGGTAGATTAATCAGAACCAGGAGCAACTAATTGGAACAAGGCCCAGGAAATTAAGCAAGCAGCCACGGATCAGATTCCTGGAAATAATTCCATGATGTTGCAACGGGACCACAGTGAGTCACTCTGAAACAAACAGATCTATGTAAACATTCAGGAACACGTACCTTTAGGCCGGCCAGCGCTCTGCCCTTCCTGAACAGCCCTTTAACCCAACCGGGACACATGTTGAGAGACAACTCCGCATCCGTCAGAGCCTTCGTATATTCCCGCATCCTTTCAAAACAGTACGAACGATTGCCAAACAACCTGCGGCAGAAATAACCATTAAAACATCACATTTAAAATCCAGTTGGGGCGATTGAGACGATAAATGCCACTTACTTAAACTCTGTAGGGTTGTACTTGATTGCATCCGTAAAATACTTGACGGCCATATTGAAGTCTCCAGCGCTAGCAAACCTATTTCCGACACCTACGAGGAAAAAAAAGGTGAAATCTAAGTGGAATTCATCCATTTAGAAAAGTCTAAACTCAGAAGATGCACAAAACTTACTTGCAAGTTCAGTACTTATTTTTACGTTATCCTGAAAAGAGGGGGCAGCAGAATTCTGTTCAGGAAGTACAGGAGAAAGATTAGCAACCTTAATTCACACAAGGAGGTCAAATCCAGGTTAATCCGTTTAATCATTCGCCTCACCTTCTTTTCAACCTCTACTTCTTTGGGGTTTTCAGGAATGGTTTTAGCTTCTTTATCTGGGATCTTGGTTTTGTCCTTCTTCTCCGACTTGGCCCTCTGCTCCAATTTCCTTCTGGCAATATCAGCAGCTTTACTCACAAACGTACTTGTCATATCCAGCTCCTCCTAAAAAAAAAAAAAAAATAGAGAGGAACAATAATTCCTTCAATTCCTGGAAGTTTGTGTTAGAAAATATTAAATTAAAAACAGAACTTCTACATCCCAGCTTACAGAAAATTGATCAATCAAAACATCGATCAATTGAAAATCCATCGTAAAACCTTTCATCGTCTGTAAGTAATACAGTAAGACGAGCTCTACCTCAGGATCATCACAGATACTTTCGGTGTCATCTTCATCGCTGGCCTCATCTTCGTGCCCGTCACTGCTGTCGGTATCTTTAGCTGAAACACTGGACGGTGTCGCGTCATGAACTTCACATTCTTCGTCTTTAGGTTTCTGTTCAAGCAACAAAAAAGAAAAGCCGCACTTTGATTTCCCCATCGTTCATATCAAAACATTCACTTTGTCACACATAACTACCTCTTCACTCTTTACAGGGTTCTCTTTTTCCTTCTTCAGCTTCTCGAGCTGTTTTCTTTCCTTCTGTTTCTGTTGGACAAAAATCCACGTGATGAACGAATGAATTTTAATAATTTATTACTGATGGAACTCAGGATGCGGAAATTCACCTGTTTCTTCAGACGTTTCTTTCGGGTTTTTTCTTTACTTTTTGCAGCTTCTTCTTTTAATCTGGTGTTTCTTTCAGCGTCCTGAGAGTCGCATAAAACAATGCAGCGATTTAAACCATCACACTGTAAGAAACTCACCCGGCTGGATGGAATAAAAGCACACTTACGCTTTCCTTTTCCTCAAATGTTATACGTGAATGAGGAACGTAACAAAATCCAGACCAGTTATGACGCGGAAGCTGGTAGGCGAAATCGGGTGGCAACCCACGGCTCTCGTGTAATCCTCCATCGTGCCTCCTGTGGGACATCCTGTGGGACATCCTTCGGTATCCGTGCAAACTGCTATGACCATGTGTACAATGGCCGTATCCGTAATCGTCCTCATCTGGAAAGTCCAAGTCGTCACCGCAGCCAATATGACCTTGGAGAGAAAAGATTTCAAGTTTTTTTTTTGTAAGTCTAATTTCACAACACCAAAATCTGGATATTTTCTTACTGAGAATGCCGAGCTCTATCATCCGCTGAATACCAGAGGGCCCCTAGATGAGTAAGAGAAGAAGGGTCAACACAAGAAATCAGTTTTCAAAATGATTTATGTGGTTTTGAAGTAGAATTCGGGGTTTCCTTAAAACAGGACAAAGTAGATAAGTATCAAATATTTATTTGTCAATCCAAATCATGCATAGATTGAGAAGGAATCCAACATTTTCATCGATGATAAAAGCAAACAATTTTAACAGGTACTTAACTAATATCACACATGGTACACATGTTGAACTGAACACACACTCAAGTGTTCCCTCATATGTTTATAAACCAAGATACTCTGCTGTGTGTCAGTGGGTGGTTATTGACCGACAAGTGTATACTAAATTTATATTTTATTTTTTTTATTTATATGTTATGTAAGACAGATCAAATTAGTGGTTGCGTCCTCAGATTCATAAGTGTCAGGCCTTCCACATCAATATTTTATTATATTATTTTATCACAAGATTATTTTATTAAACATTAAACATAATTAAACATAAAATATAAACCACATTTTCTTTACGATTTACAATGAACTCCTGTGATCAGTTGTTTGCTATATTTGTAAATGTATGAACTCAAACTATCGACCAGTCAATCCTTGTGTGTCAAAATGTTTGTTTTGGAAAGTAACCCCAGCTACGCAAACGACGTACGTCAACTTGATGAATAGACAGGTTACGTAGGAAACAAAACCACTATACAGCTACGCAGAAAAGAAACATTTTTGCCTCCAAAAGGACTTCCTTCACCAAAAGAGGCAGTCAGAAAGATGTCGTTGACTTACGGGCGCTGGGAGATGTTCAAAACTCTGAATTATAGCGTCATATTCTGAAAGCAAAAGAGACAGACAAGCGTTTAGTCATCCTGAGCTAGCATAACAGCTAAAGTAGCATCAACAAGAAATCTCCACTTCCTACCCGTGTCCATTTTTAATAAGTCCGCTAAAGCTCCTTATGTCCTTAAAATGTCCACTGAGTAAGATATTGAGTGGAATTATCCCGTTATATGTTAGCAAACACAACTTATGCAGCTTGGAAATTCCCTAACGCGTTAACTTCTGACCTGACACGGATTTAAGTGCGCATGCGCAGTGACGTTTCGCGACAAAACTCCCACGCTTCAGTCTTACGTAGGTGACGTTTTCCCACGTAGGTTTCGTTCTTCCTATAACTGATTCCAGTAGTGACGTCATTGATTTAACACCATCCAAAATGTTTTATGCACCAGTCAGCAAATTATTAGACACGTCACTTCCTGATTCGATTCTGATTGGTCAACAATCCTTTATTTTTCAACAGTCCCACGTACCTTTTACAAAAATATGAACATTTTATTAATTGACATTTCATAAAACAAATTTCACAAAAGTTGGGTCATTAAATATAATACAGGAAAAAAACTGCAGTCAATGAAAGAATTCAGCAGACAGCATATTTTATGTAGTTAAAAACAAATAGTTTAATCAAATAAATTATTCTAATAGATTTGTGCACATGTAGACCAATCTAAGAACTTTCTCTGGTATTAAAAATGTTTGAATACAGTAGTCTATATGTAAAATCCAAACATTTAAATTAGTATGTCTTCAACCGTTCAATCACATAAAACTAGAGTATTTATTAAAAGTGTTAGCTTCGCCACGCCACAAAGGATGACCAAAAGGTGCCGCATGGCTTCCTTCACCTTGAGAATCAGCCATCTGTGGTCAAGTCCTGAGAAACAACCTTACCTTATCTCTTCAATTCAGTGTTTAAAAGTCAATCCTGAACCACACATTCCCCACAGGTTATCTGTCACCACTTTTCAATGAGGTAATAACAAAAGAGCCGCCATCAGAGACAGGGCTGAAAGTCATTGGGAATAAAAGCAAGAAAGTGCCACCAGTTTCTCCAGGGATATTATTCCGTCACGTTTCTGTGCCGTGCAGAAAAGGCAATGAGTCTGCGGTAAAGGCAGCTGAGGAGGGTGATGGCCGCTACCACCATAGAGCAAATGAGGCTGAAGGCCCAGCGGGGTCCAAGGATAGTGTAGATCTGGGATACAAAGACCGGGCCTAACGTCCGCGCCCCACTCCCTGAGGCTGTCAACCATCCCATGTAGACACCCTGCAACACCAAACATCCTCCTTCAGGGTTCAACCACCGAACAAGAACAGCATTCTGACGTGTTCCACGCGGTTTGTAGCTCCATCATCATGTCCATTCTTACCTGAGGTCTGGGTCCGAGGATTTTGGAGTACAGCGTGTAGGACATGACGTTGCAGGCTGGGTACCCCACTCCGATGAGGACGTCTGATGTGAAATACTGGGCGAGGTGGATGGCGGGGGTGTACTGGCACCATGTCTGTTCAGGTGGGCAGCCTGTCGGCTCCAAAGAGCTGTTGGAAAACTTTGTGTCTTGTTGGATCCCATTGACAAAAGAGTTGTTTTTGATGTCTGTGAGTTGAAGACGGAAGCAGATCATGAACACCAGACTGCTCAGTGCCAAACACGACCTTCTTGCAGCCTTTAAATTGGCACAAACCTGCCCATTGGATCTTTGGGTATCGATTTCCCCAAGGAAGCAGAATAAAGAAGCCACAGAGGATGATAATCAGACCTGTTAGCAGAATGGGACGATCCCCGAACCTGCAGGGACAGAACATTCATCAATGAATTCACTGCAGCTGAAACGGTTTTTATCCGAATCTAATGATCAATAAGGGTCTGGACCTTTTAGAAGCAACCTTCACAACCAGAAACACCAATATGGATTCAAATCCAATACAGCAGATGATGATGATGCCATTGTAGAAAACAGCTTGTCTCCGTGTCCAAGCGAACATGTCCATGGACAACGGGGTGGCGATCCTGAAAAGTAGAGAAAATAATCAGTCGTATTCAAAAATAAAACAGCAAATGACCTCTAGAATTACATACATACGTCTCAAAGACGGCAAAGATGAACATGACAACAAAGAAGAGGAAATTGGAAGTCAAAACTGCGACCTGATCGATGGCCTCCTCGGTTTCTTCACTAATTTCTTCTCTATCTAAGGGAAATAGAAATAAAAGATAAAGGTTTGAACAAAAAAATAACAAATGAAACGGCTTTAAGCGGGGCGATAAAATACCTTCAGATGTGTAGTTGATTGCTCTGATGCATCTTCCATGGTCATCAATATGGTGTTCTCTGTTCACGAGACACAACAAACACGCCATCAAATCAAAGAAGCAGTAGTGTCACGTTACCTGGCGTCAGCTGACTGACGCCGGCTGACTTTGGGCGACCTCCCACCTCAGCACCAAAAGAACCAACAGGATGTTGACGACGCCGAAAGCCGCCGCCAAGAAAGCGGGAGCGGTGTACATGTTGAGCCGCAGTCGTAGGATCGCCACCGTCACGCCGTTCTCACCCAGGAAAGACAAGCAGGCCTGCAGCGCTGCCGTTCAGAGAGACGGGAGCGTTAAACTGTTTTTTTTCTCTTCCGTAACACAGACGTCAACAGTCACATCCAGCTGTACCTGGTCCCAGGATGAATCCAAGGGCCTGGCTAGCGCTCATGTTAGCCATAGCGCCAGTCCTCTCCTTTAGCGTCGTAGCTCCAGCCACGTAGGACCGAACCACGGCGACATTACCTGCCATTGACGAACCAAAACCAATGTTAGGAAAACAAAACAGAGCCATACGGTCGAATCCATGAGAAAAACTTTTATACTCAATCACCTGCTCCAAAGCCCACGAAGGCTCTGGACATGAGGATGTGGACTTTGTTGCTGGTGCTGGGCAGGTACGCGTAGGCATAGTAGATATTGGCTGAGAGGTTGATGAAGATGGAGCAAACCAGCGGTTCTCTGCACGGCCGGTGGTTCGACCAGAGGCCAAAGATGGGCGAGGCCACCATCTGACCCAGACTGTAGGCGGCCACCACCCATCCCAGGAAGGTAGCATCGGCGCTGTCATCGATCTGGAGAAAAAACAGCAGCAATGTACCCACAGGACTGGGATTTACGTCGATTTTCACCAACGATCTTTTCAGAAAAGGAAAAACTGAAGCCATGCATACCTTTTGCAAATACGGCCACAGTGAAGTGATGACAATGGTGAAACCTGATGGTGAACATAAGTCCCCGATGCGTCACACGCTCTCAAAGATCCATCACATTGTAAATATCAAGCAATCGCTCGCATGCAGCATAAAAAAGTAGCAGCAATCAACCTGTTGAGTTCCTGTTCCTACATTGGTCTTTCTACTCTAGACACATCCTCACCTACGCTGCTGAGAAACATGGTGAAGTACATGATTCTGATGGATCTCCACCGACTCTTGTAATCACCATCCTGGGAGTCTTCACTGCACAAGACAAGACAGAACAGCTGATTTCAGGGTTGTGAACATGACAGGATGAGGAAGGACCATCCTGCTGCTCTTCCTCCTCAGCAAGGGAAGGTAAACAAGACTCTTGTGAAACCCCTCCAACTAAACCCAGCTGAAGTTGGGGGCCATTGATTGAACTCTGCACTCACCTGCTTGCGTCATCACCGAGCAGTGGCGTCGTCTCGTCAGAGTCAACAAGTCGAGACATTTTTGAAAGAAAAACAAAAAAGACTTTGGAGATTTAAAACCGTGTCGTTAAGTCGCCATGCAACCGGGGGTCAGTGAACTACACCGCTAACGTTAGCCCTAGCCCTTCCGGAGGCGCTACACACAGCTAGCTATAGCTACAGCTGACGAAAGCGACGCAAACTAACATCTTAGCGTTACATGCTTCCATGCACGTTAGTCTAGCTACTGACATTTATAAAATATACCGTGAATAAGTCATGACAGCGGCAGAGTCCCGGACTACGTCTCCAGACTCCCGGAGGTCAAGTTAATTACGCATTTACATCGCATTTCCGGTTATTTTCAAAATAACATAAATAATAATTTTAATCGCTGTTATTGTTTACGTAGTTTCACCGTTTATAATTTTAAGTCCAACAAAAAGGTGTAGAATATATTTAAATGTTTAACCTTTATCGTTTTTAGAAGTTATCCTTCGTTTTGGCTTCAAAACTGACACACTACGTGTTTTTATTTTGAAACTTTCAATTGCATAAACATCCGGTCCGGTGTTTTCAATAACCATCAAAACACACATCACGTGAGAAGTTCCCGTCCCGTCGTTGGCCCATTGGATTCACGTTCCCACCGTTCGTACAGGTGTGTGATTAATCTAGATTAATTACTAACATGTAATTTATCAACATGTAATTTATCTAGATTAATTACATACATATAACTACGAAAAATCATGGTGGGCAGAATACTTGTTATCAAACTAATGTTCACATTCGACCCATCTTCATGCATTGTTTAATTTGTAATTAATGAAGAAAGAACATTTTTATGAGGCACATCCAATGTCTGCAGACACCACAACAAACACGACCATAGATTCACAATGCTTGGATTATTAAAGCATATTTATTTAAATTCTACTCTCAGTATTAGCTGCTTTCAGGTATATAGTAATGTGGTCTCACCCTATGTTATGTATGTCCAACTTATTTTTACGTTAATCTTACAAATTTCTCTCACAGCATTTTAACAGAGATCAGTGTTAAAGATCAGTGGGGAGTCAGGAGTTAACCGTGTGTGATTCAGTCCAATCAAAGGAGTTCTGTCAGCGAGCGACAAACGGATCCAGCGTGGGCAAACACTGGAATCTGTGGAGCGTGTTCCCAACAGAATGTGGGTATTGTTGTAGCAAGAAGGTTCCGGGTTCGAGTCCTTTGTGTAGAGTTTATGTTCTCCCCGTGTCTGTGTTTACCACTTGTTTACTATTTATTATATTATTATTATTATTAAATTACTACCATGATAATATTTTTTTATTCCAGATACACACAATGGATACTTTAATTGAAAAATTCTGTGAGGTGATTTTCAGTGATGTGATTAGTTTTATTAGTTGATGCGAAAAGAATCTATTCGGTGACAAAATTAAGTCTGAAATAAATTCTGAAGCCAAACGTTTGACTGAAATGAAGTGATTTTTTTTTTTTTTTTTTAGTTTCAGGAAGGAACTTCAAATCAGGAAGTGATCATTCTGAGGTTGGTGAAGTTCAAGTCGAGGCACCGCGTATCATTAAACACACAATTCATTATTTTTACATTTCGCTGGAGGAAGTTTGTCTATTGATTTGGAACACTGGGAAATTAGTGTTAAATGCAAGTGTTTAGGGAGGAACTAAAGTTGAAAACAAACACCCACACACACATTCTGGATCATACACTGTTCAAACTAAGGGAAAATAGTTTTGTTTTTCTACGTAAAAAATAAAAACTTTTAAGATGAGGTTCAATACAGCAGAAATAAAAAATCATACAATTTGATATAATGTAATTTTCATACAAAAATATTGATAATAAACACTTTTAACAGTTTGGGGAATGAGAAAGTTTAGAGCAGCAGATAATGTGTGAGAATGTTTGTCAGAAAATTTCTGGTCATTTAAATCTGCCCTGAACGGCAGCAAGACGAACCCAGGAGTCCAGGCCTCGGTGGTGGTGGTGGCTGATGACTCTGCTGAGGTACACAAACTCAATCAGGTTGAGGTGGAGGCACTGATAGAATCAGATTTAATGTTGTGTTGCTGTACTGTTGGATGAAAACAAGTGGCTGGTGATGACGGCAGGTAAGATCAAACCTGTTTTCATACGTGAATAAAAAACAAAGTCCATCTTAAACATAAGAATAGCTTTCCTGTCTTAACTTCCACTAGTGCCTCATTACATATCAAAAGGAACTCAGATAAATGAAGCACATCCGGTTCTCTTCTTCCGGGCTTACGCTAAAATAAGCTAACCGACTTCTACACCACACAAACATCACAATGACATCAGTCTAAGTTCCAAGAATCTCCTCTAGCCATCCATCCTGTTGGCGGACTTGAGCTTGATCAGGAGAGGTTAGCAGAGCGACAGCCTTAACCAAAAATGCTGAATAAATGAAGTCCGTTTTCCAGATCAATTTCTTCAATTTGGTATCCTGTATTTATTTGTATTTATATTTTCTTTGTTATTCTGCACCCACAATGTAAAACTCACTTTACAATCCAGTTTAAGAAAGCACAACAAAATGTCATACACTTTAATAAGTACAGGAAGTATTTACAGTATGTACAGAACATATCACAATACTAAGTTTGTCATCACTACTGTATACTTCTGTATACTGTAATTTTTTTTAAAACTCTGATCTGCAACAAAGCAGGCGTGCCTTAATACATAATAGTTTGACTATGACGATGGTATACAGGGTATGCAAGAACCACTTAACAAATCGATCATGGTCCAACACTTTGAAGAATACTTTTGAATACACTCGTTAGTTGGGGGCTATGGGTTGAGGTTACAATGCCAGTCAATATCAAACACAAACTATACAAATCCACGCGTGTCAGACGTCGACCATCTGAGGGGATTCTTTTTATTTTTTTTTAAATCAGAACCTTTGGGTTCTTCTTCCAAAGCTTTGCACGTTCATGTTTGGTCATCAGCTTTCAGTCGAAGGAAACGCCAGTCGAAGGATCCTCAATCGTCGCCTGCAGGAACCTTAATCACATGACACCTTCTCTCCCATATCTCCTACCACTCTCCACCCTTAACTAGCTAATAAAATTTAAAAAAGATGACACAAAAAGTAGTCTTTAAAAAAAAATAACGGCATTCACTGTGTCTGAACTCATATTTTACAGTAAGTACATCTGTCCAGCTTAAAAACACCTCTGGACAACAGATACCAGGCGTTCTGAGCACTAAACATGAGAATATCCCAAACTGGGCCAACCCATCTGTTTCCTTGGCTTAGTCGGGTTATGAAGCTACTCGCTTCTGACCATCATGATGAGACTGAACATGCACCTAACATCAGGTACTGCGAAAGAAAGCAAAAAGAGAGCCTTCGCTCGTCCACGACCCAAAGACTCGTTATGATTGCTGGTGGTTTGTACATGATGGGATTCGTCTTCCGTTGCCTCTGAGCTTCGCCTTAGGTGGCGGCGCTTTCCCTCCTACCCTGCTTCTTCAGGAGTTGGATGCGGTTGTGGACGTAAAACTTGATGGCCCTCCAGTCTCGATGGTTGCTCACCAGCAGAGGGCAGAGTTCCAGACAGCGCTCACAGTCTGCCTTGGCCGGAACTCTCAGCTCCACCAGGTTCCTTTTGAGGTGAGTCTCCACGGCAACGCGCTCCGCCTCCGACCACGGACGCTTCAGGACGCCGCGTTTTCCTGCCGGGAAAAACGAGGGTGATGAACAGAGTGTAAGCAGATGTTTTTTTGTTTGTTTATTAAAATTTTGTAAAAAAAATTTTTATCTATTTTTTTACCCGATTTGATAGGAATGCATCTCCTCTTGTGAGCGTTGGCTACCGGTGGGCTGACTGGACGGACGGGGGGTTTCTTCCTCCCCGGCGGCCGCCCCGGTCCTTTCTTCTTCACCACCTCAGCTTTCTCTTTAACCTCCTCTTTCTCTTCTTCCACCTCCGAGTCTTCTGTAAACGACTCCGCCGAGTTGCCTGACATGACTGCAAGACCGAGATGAAAGTAGAATCTGACCACCAACAAATGACTTCATGTTCAGGAAACAACTGCAGTACAGATTTAAAAATAAATATCAATGTTATCAGCATCTTAAATTGAGTTAAGCTGAAACTTTACTTTTACCGACAACGCTATCCTTGGGAGCTTCAGCAGCTCAGAAACAGAAAATCTGGATTGATCCAAAGGTTAAATCAAACCTGAACCTATAAGTTCAACTAATTGACAAATTCTGGATTTAATGAGTTCCAAAAGCACAAGAGGAAAAAGAACAAGAAACTTTTTGCAGTGCTGACATTTGTTAGATTACTTCCGAGTTTGGAAAGATGATTTCCCTGAGTCCCACTCGTTTCCAGTAAAATGAACGCATTGTGGTACCCAGTGAGCTGTGAAAAGTTTTATTTTCAATTATTTTGACCTGCAAGTGATTCAGAATAAAATTAATAGTCTTGCTTTTCTTTTTTAAAGTTCAAAGCTTCAATCATTTCAACGAAAAACAGTGAAATAAATGATGCAACTCCTTACCGTCCAGCTCCAGACAGATGTGCTGCAGGCTCATCCCTCTGAAAAGAACGCCCTCCCTCTCTCCGTAGAGAACAACTCGACCCACGCGACCCATCAGCGCTGGATCCCGTAGGATGGCGGAGCAGTTTTGGGTCACGTGGTACTCTCGCTCCAGGAAGTCCTCCAGCCGTTTGATGGCTCCGCCCTGGCCCTCGCCCTCCTCCAATAGGAGCAGCTGAGTCAGTATCGCCACCTGCCGTCGCACCCGCGTCGCTGTCAGCGCTCCGGGGTTCTTGGCGCCGCTGGCTCGCGCCAGGTTCCTCAGGAGGTCCGTGCCCCGGAGCGGAGTGGCGGGAGAGTGGTAGGGTCGTGAGAAGACGTAGGGGCTCTCGGGGTCCACGCCCACGTGGGAGCTGGTTTGAAGGAGTAGGTCGAGGCAGGACTCGCAATGCGGTGGGAAAAGAAGCGGCTGGATGCGCCCGCGTTTGCCCAGAACGCCGGCCCGTGGGAGGTGACAGAGGACCTGGCGCTCAAACGGAGAAAGGAATGACTCCATCCCGGACGTGGAGCCGTTGCTGGAGCTGACCTGAGGCGTGATGCGGTTCTGGTAGTCCTGGATCGTGAGCTTGGCCACCTCGCATTCCCTGTGGCGGTTGTACAGGATGAGCAGGGAGAGGCTGGAGTGGCAGAGCGAGCGCCAGTTCTCAGCTGAGTGAGGAGAACGGGTCAAAGCGAGGAAGGAGGAGTGCTGCTGGCGACGGAGGTAGAGAACCAAACAGGACAGGGAGGACAGCAGTGGCGACATGTGCTGCCGGTGTGTGCTGGGAATGACAGAGGACAAAACCGCTTCGAATAACATCGGGAAACACGCTCTAGAGAAAGAAAACGAATCGACTCTCACCTTACAATCTCTCCGTTTTTCTCCTCCGGCACGTCGTCTCCTTCCGCCATCAGCTCCAGCTCCTCTTCCGGATCTATATCCGGCTCCGGGGTCGGAGGTGGGACCAGCTCCTCTTGACTTCTCGGGCTCTCCGCCTCCACCTTCTGCTGGTCTTCCTGCTTTTCCTTCTTCATCCTCCGACCTCGTTTGGGTGTGGGAGGCGGCGGCGGTGGCGACGGACTCTTCACTCGAGACATCATCGGCGTCGTGGGGCGTTTCGCGTTGGGCGGCGGCGGTGCGCTCGGCGACTTCTTGGCAGCCGACGGCTGAGCCGAAGACGACGGAGAGAGCGAGAGGGAGAAGGACACAGCGTTCGGGCTGGAGCGCGTTGCCGGCGCTTCCCGCTCTTTGGAGAAGAGGGAGGGCGGGGTCGGGTTGGACGCCGATGGCTGGGGGACGGCGAAGGAATGGGGGGTGGAGGAGGACGATGGCGACGGATGAGGGTGTGCCGTGCCGCCATTTGGCGAGGCGTGTGTGTGCAGGTGTGCCAGCTCCATGGCGGTCCGCACTTCCGGCTGGTTGGCGTGGTGCTTCTCCAGGTGCCGCGCCAATGAGCGGTAATGGCGGCCGCAGTACGGGCAGTGCTGCCGCCGGCTCACCGTGGCACCGCTGGAGCTGCCGATGTTAATGTTTATGTTGTTGTTGATGTTGGTGGTCGGGGTTGCCAGGTTACCTGTTGCCTGGGACCTGGCCGGGGAAGTGGCGGGCGCTGGACGGGAAAAAGACGAGCAGGGGCGCCCCGGACCCCTAGAAGGGGCGGGCGCATTCTTCTTTTTTGAACCTACCACCGCAGGAAGTTTGCGTTTCTTGCGGCGGCGAAGCATTCGACCCCTGATCTCCTCGATTTCCTCCTCCTCTTCGTCGTCGTCGTCATCGTCGTCTTCCTCTTCTTCGTCCTCCTCGCGATCCGAGTCGCTGGGCTCAGAGTGGGTGAGCGGGGAGGATGAGGGGGACAGCGACCAGGAAGGGGTGAGATAGTCGGAAACTGAGAGGGACAGCGGGTGGGGCCCGCCTTCTTCATCCTGATTGGACAGAATCAGATTGTAAACATCAACCGGATCTACTTTCTTACAGGTCGGCGCGACGGCTTCGAGACCTCCTCGCTCACCATGGCGTTCTCGCCCCAGTCCGTCAGGCTGTAGTCCACCGTGATCTCCTCCCCCTTGGCGATGTCTCGGATCGCTATGACGACCAACCTTACCTGGGTCCCGCAGTGGACTTCTCGAATGCGGCAGTTCGGCGGCGGATGGAAGAGCATGGGCCCCCGAACGCCACTCGCTCCCTCCTCCCCCAACTCGGGAACGCTGGAAAAACACAAAAAGCCAAATCAGTCGGATACCCCGAAACGGGATCTCAGAAACGGTTTCCACAGCGAAGGAGGCGTGCCTTACCAGAGCTGAGTGGGATCAGGGAGGTAGTAGGGACTGCCAGGCGGAGGGAGGCGGTCTTCTGCACCCTCTGGATACTGACTATCACCTGGAACAGACGGGACTGTTCAAGACCCCTGGCAGATGGTCGGCGCGTAGCGACCGCTACAACACGTTCTATTTGTTTTCCACATGGAGGACGACAACACGTGAGCGTTACCTACCGGGGCTGTAGCTGTGTTCCGACATGCTCTCCTCCTCCTCATCTTCTGTTACGTACGCTCTATCGCACACCTTCACAGGTGTCCCCTTTCTTTTCCTGCCGCAAACACGCCTGTGGAAACAAAAGCAAAGGTTTCTCTTCAGCGCCATCGACACGGCAGCGAAGGGGGCCGCCGGAACGACTGAGAAAGCGGCACGTGTTTGTTTTCGCTCCATGTTTCATTTGTTTTATCAATGATTGTGAGAAAAACTATTTCAGCCCTCTTGGTACGACCTGAAAAAGGTGTACCTGCGGAAAGAGATCCGACAGGTATTCCACACGAGGAGTTAACTTAGCATCGTTTCCCTTCGGAATGCTCAATCACGCCAGAGCTTCATCTTGACCTTCCCTAGCTCAGGTCATTTGAGCCTCGTGTTTTCGGGTTTGCACGTCTGGAGCTGTTGTGTAAACGTTAACTTTAGGACCGGACCGCTGACACCATGAAGGTCGGCCCAGTGTGACAACATCTGCTTTGCACATGTGTGCTCCAGTAGGCGTGCTCCAGCACAAAACAACACAACCAGAGTCGGACGTGGGGGTTGCGTTGATCTTTCCAAAGTGTTTTTGTGCGATCGGGTCGTCAACAAACAATCCTGACCAACATAACCAGAATCAGAACCCTGACACTCCTGGTAAATCAGTTCCATGTCTAGTTGGGGGATCAAAGGTCGATAATGGATTGTAAACAACCCAAAATACCGGAACCGGCTCTGACATTTCCAGCAATCACACACAGGCAATTTCCTGATGATCTATTGATCCTGGTGATCAGAACCACCCGAATCAATATCAATAACTTAGTTTAGTGGTAACCAAACCGGCCACAAGCCCTGATCCAGATCGGATCGGTCGTTGTTCGTGGAACAACACGGACCCCCCAGAACCTTCCAATCCGAACTTCTGAGCTCTTTTACGGCTTTCATTCGACAGCAGAGTCGATTATCGATCATCGAACTGCAGCTGACGAGTCCTGCTGGGAGCGTGCTAACAGAAAATGCTAAACCACGGCTAGCCTGCTAGCTTTCACCAGCTAGCTCTGAGCCCTTCATAACATTCTATATAGAGGGGCTGGAGCCGAGCGCGAGCCGGTGCGGCCGGAGGGGACACGCGCCATCAGGCGACACGAGACGAACCGGACACCAATCACTTCCCGTGTGTCGTTTTTTTCGGCGAATTAACGCTGCAAGCACGCACGCGAATAAAGGCTTCAAAACACACGCGCGCGCTCCAGGCTCCAAAGCGCGTGCGTCCCGGGCTTTATTTCCCCTCCGTCAATCCGGGTCGAACGCGAACCCCACGCGCGCTAAACGAACCGGAACCGCGCCGTCACTCACCCCCTAGGCGGCGGCGGCTTGCTCCCATCCCCGTCGCTGTCGAGGGTCGGTGGCTCCCGGTAGTCGAAAGGCGACCGTACAGTCTCCGCCATCTCCCTACCTCTCGCGCTCCGGTAGAATCCCCAGTGCGCATGTGCACAACATCTTTTTGGGTTCCAATGGTAAAATGGGGAGCACTCACCTCAGGAAAAGAAAGAACCCCAGGATCAGCGTGGAATCCGTTCGAGTGGGGGAAGATGAAGGACTCCACATAGAAATTAGGAGGATCGGTAGGTTGTATTTTGTAGGTCTCTAGTGTGTGTGTGTTTGTGTGTGTGCGTGTGTGTGTGTGTGTGTGTGTGTGTGATTCAATGCTGCGGTACTTCCTGTTATTGATATAAATCTTCATCTAGAACAGAGGTGTCAAAGTCATTTCCACCGAGGGCCACATCAGCATAACTGCTGTCCCCAAAGGGCCAGATGTAACTAATAAATGTAACTAAATGTAATGTCAAAATAAATGTAACTCTTCTTTAATGTTAAATAACTTTGAATTTAGTACTTGCTCAAGTTACAAACATTACAAACATGTTGGCTTATTGCTCTGTTACAACATAAATCCTTTTAATTTGTCAAATTATGAAACTGGCAGATTTCCATCAATCACGTATTAAACTCTCCAAGTAAATAAAGAAAAATAACATCAAATGCAAGTTAAGACATTAACTTTGTCCAAGTTCAAATAGCCCTAATTATTGCATTGTGGGAAATGTGGTTTTTGGTCAAAGCATGCTTTTGACCTATTTATTTTTGGACACTGACTTTTTATGCTATCATGGGCAACATTTGGGCCCCGGGCCTTGAGTTTGACACGTGATCTAGATGTTGACTAGATGTTCTGACATCATCAGTAGTGGTTGTGTGGAATTCTAGATCAACTTTTACATCATATTTTCATTGAGAAACAAATGCCGGACAACCAAAATCGGTTAACGGTAGGTTTTATTTTTCAATGCATCATCAGTTATTTATCACAACCATCAAAGAAAAAGCACAGCGAGAAGAAATTCACCAAGTCACAGCAGCTTCACTGTTTCCTACCACAATCCTACTGTAAACTAACGAGGCGGCTCTCCCAACGTTCCCTTTGCCCCCCATCGGAGGCCTCACGGAAAAGATAGAAGCGCTGCTTCTCACATCTTAGCGGTTTCACCTGGTTAACAGCGTAGCAGCAAAGTTCAAACCCACCATCGGTTGTTTACCTGGTGACCAGAGCAGCAGACGAGACGGTCGATCGTCGAGGATTGAATCCAATACGATACGACTTCTGATCAGTACATGGAAAAAACCTGGAATATGATTGAGAATTACTTTTCGATTACATGAGTAAATAAGGAGCTACCAAAAATAACTGGTTAAAGTTAGCTGCACTCCAGTCACAGTTTATCAGTCACATGTTTTTGGCTACATTCTAGCGGTTAGTAGATTTTCGGAGTGTTATTAACAGTAGATAAATAAACTTAAATAAAATAAATTACACTTTATACAAAAAAAAGACATTATTTAACAGTCCAACTCAGCAAACTAGTTAAAATTCTCCGCCTACTTCTTTCTCAAAAGAAAACGAGCAACTGTAGCTAACCAGTGGCTAACCAGAGGTCACTTTAGCAGTTCCATGTCCAAAACGGCAGTTACTGTTGCTAACATTAGCTTCTGTTAGCCGGTATATTTGAACTTCTAGCGCACACAGAGCGTATTCCACGCCATGTAACGTCTAACTCGGAGTACACAAGGAAAGCTGGCTGTTAGTGTCGAGTGAGTTCATTCATAAAGGCTTCTTCCTTTTTGGTAGGTCAGATTTCTTCTTCTCCCCCCCTCTCTTTGTGTAGAACGTGGAGGGTTTGCACAGCGTGGTCGGCCCAGTGGATCAGCTCCATCAGGACTCGATAGGTCCACATTTTGAGTCCGAAAGATCCCCCGGCGCCGTCAGGTTCCTAAACATCAGGATCGAGTTAGCAGATAGCACAAAACCAGGGGCGGGTTTCAGTTGGGATACTGCACCTCAACACACTGGTGGTCTGGGGTAACCTCCAGGGTCGTGTCCTCGGTCTCCGCTAGGTCTTTGGTGCTGTAGAGCAGGTGCTCCAGCCGTACCCGAACGGTGGTCCTCATGGTCTCGTAATCCCCTCCCAGCTCCCCCCATTCCTCCACTTCCTTATGGATGACGCAGTGGAGCAGTCCGAGGCACTGGCGCAGGGCCGAGTGCAGCGCCTGCACCCGCTGTTCGGTGTCGGGCCCGTCAGACTCCGGGGACAGCGACACGATGCGCTCACCGTCTGGGGTGTGGTCTGCCAGGAAGGTCTCCTTGTCCTTCTGAAAGGGGTGGAGGCAAACAGCTTGACATATGTGTGCTCCCCCACCCCAATTTAATTTAATTTGAAACCAATTACTAAGTAGGGGCCATATTGACGACACTGATCAATCAATGAGGGATCTAAAGTGATGAGGCACAGCAGGAAGTAAAAAAATCCAATACACTCCATCCATTAGTCCCCCCTCTGGTTGGGGGGCATAAGGGGGCTTTTAGCTTTATTACCTTCTGCATCACAGCATCCCTTCCACAAACACACGTGATCTCCAAGTTCCATTTCTACCTAAACGCGACAGGTAGCTTAGCTGGTCAGCTAGCGCGGAAAGCGAGGACTCACGTAAAGCTTGAGCAGACGGACACACTCGTCGTGCAACAACCGGGCGAGACCCACCGCCCTCCCGGTCTGCGACAGGCCGGACGCCGGTGCGTCCACCTCGACCATCCGCCGCTGCTCGTCCCGCTCTGCCATCTGCTCTCCGGGCCGCCGGTTCAGAGAAGTCCTCCCCCCTCCACCACCTCAGCCGACAGTGGAAGGGACGTTGTTTGTCCGCGCGGAATGTTTTGTGGGAAGTGACGGCGGAGGGACACCGACCAAAGATCCGGGCAGCAAGCGAGTTTGTGCCGGCGGTCGCACCGGGAGGGCGGCGAGAGGAGATCTAATTGGTTCCGGAGGGGAAGGGGGCGTTTTTTGTTGGGAAGGGGGGGGGGGTGTAACTGTTTCCATAAACAATCATCATAATAATCCGATTCCAAACTGGAACTATTGTTGCATAATACTAAAATATTTCAATTCACCATTTTTACGTCCCGCTTCAAAGCGGTGATGTATTAGAATTGTCAGCGTTTGAGTGTTCGTCCGTTAGTTCACCAAAATTCTTCGCAACCGTTGCAGATAGAAAGATGAAACAAAAAGCACATTACTCGGGCGGCAAAGGGGATGAAAATGGGATGATGACCTTGATGTTGAGAAAACTAGGTCAATGTCAAATTTTAACCTTTGTACACTCAGGAACCGGATAAGATAGAAAGACGAGGGAGAAGGCCTCCTTCGTCTATGACAAAGCACGAGCTTTGTCATAGATCAAAGCTAGTGCTTTGATCTATGACAGTAGGTCAGAGCACTAGCTCTGATCTTTGACCTATGCAAGTAGGTCAGGGTAAAATTTTGAATTCAGGACGTTGCAGTCTGTGATTGCCTTGTTTAAATCGAAGTAAACCGTGAGATGTATGCCATGAAATCAATCTGGATTCTGTTCAAAGTGACTGAAGATCTGGATCCACTCCCCTTCCGACTGATCCAGGTTTGGTACGCACCCCTTCCCCCACCTGTCGCACAATCAAATACCCATAAAAACTTGTATTAACTTTAAAATGTCGGCATTTGAAGATGTGAAGAATCTGTCATTTTAGCTTTTACAAATACATTTTTTGTAATTGTAAGTTTGAAATGTTACTTGTTCCAATAAATATGTGAATATCACACATGCTTGTACAGTGGGATAATTTTTCCAGTTTGCATTTGTACATGCAAGCTTTGACTTGATTCTTAAACCCGTTTAGTTTGCAAAACACATGAAACCACCTCCATTGTCTGACCGACACCACTATGTAAAGAAATGGGTTTTAAAATGGATGTATTAAAACCAACAAAGGCGTTAGACCTTAATTTATTAATCTGACTACATTTTCTAAAAATAAAACATTAATGCTCAGTCGTGGCAGTGGACAAGGTACATTAAATAAGAAAAGCAACATCGGAATAAACTGTCTGCATAGTCTGATTTTTTTTAAAAAAGGCTCAATAACACGTAATGCAATCATGAAACAATAGGCTGACTCACAGTAACAGTCATTCTGGAACAAAGAGCTATTCCAGGAAGGAATTCTGGGTCCTTTTTTGTACCTCAGACCGAAGCAAATTTTGTTTCTAGTATTGGATCCTGTTGTATCTGAAGGTCTTGTGTTCATGGAAAATTCACACAACAATGATAATAAAAATAAAGACAACTGTGCTGATTTAGTTAGATGTAAAAATAATAATAAAAGAGTAATTTCTGTCAAAATCAGTATACTCAAATCCACAACAACAGTAGACAGAGATGTCACTTTGGTCCTTCTAGGACAATCATCTTTCATTCTCTTGGATCCCTCAACTTTTTTAAAATCTCAAAACACACACAAACAACAAATTACAAAATGAAGTGTATTTAATCTCTACTCTTAATCAAATTCCCTGAAGTTAAGTTGTTGTTGGTAGCTGTTCACTACCTTCTAGTATTTGAAATATTCTGGATGTTAGCTGATGAATATTTATTAGCTCCTTCAGTCCTTTCTTTGACTCGCGACGTTTCCGCGTCTCTTTTGGTTCGTGACGTTTCCTCTACATCAACCCGTCTCCTGGATCCTCGCCACACTGCAGCAGAATCTGTCTCTCTCCATCCCTCTCCCACTCCATCCCCTCGTCCTCTTTCCTCCTCACCCTGTTCCCCTCCCACATCATCCCCTCTCCATCCTGACCCACATCGCCCACCAGAACCCGCTCCCAAAGCTCGCCCTCCCCGGGTGGCTGCTCCTCCTCTTCCTCGCGGGTCTCCTTGCCCCATTGCGCAGCTGGCTGGGGGCCCAAAGTGGTGACGGTGCTCAGGGTAAGGAGGGTGCTCTGGGGGTCCGACGTGAGGTTACTGGTGGGCGAGATGTGGACGAGCTGGGGGTGGCTGACGTTGTGGAGGTGAGCAGGCGGAGCGCTGCTGAGGTGCAGTAAGGTGGGGGCGTGCTGCTGATGCTCCACCTGCACCATGTGATGCAGTGGCAGATGGATGAACTGTTCCTCAGCTGCAGCCGTCTGCGTTTGCGTCTGCGCAGCTGGAGCTAGCGCGCCGCTCCCCACATCCTGGTTTTTCAGGCTGACGGAGGGCTGGTCGGGCTCGGTGAGCGCTGGGACAGGCTCGGCGATCGGGGCGGGACCACTTATCACCGAGCCGCCGTTAGCGGCCAGGGCTTCGGCTATGAGAACCTCGGGGTGGCTCTTGGCCTTGTGGGCGACGACGGAGTCCTTCTTCTCAAAGCGTTTGCTACAAATGGAGCAGGAGAACTGGTAGGAGGCCTCCGCGTCGTGCTTCTTCATGTGCCAGTTCAAGGAGGCCTTCTGGCGGCAGGTGAAGCCGCAAATCTCACACCTGCCACAGGATGGAGACAAATACCACGTGAAAAATGAGATCTCGACTCCACAGATTGTTCAGTGACAATAATATCACAACTAGGGCTGTCAGTTTAATGCGTTAATTAGATTAATTAATTACACTGCAAATTAATGCGCTATAAAAATTAACGCAATTAAAAAAGCGTGTACAGGCAGGATGGAACGGGTGGAGAAAAGTGTCAGGTGTGATGTGTGATAGAAGAGTTTCAGCTAAAATGAAAGGAAAGGTGTACAAAACTGTGGTGAGACCAGCGATGTTGTTTGGTCTAGAGACAGTGTCACTGAGGAAAAGACAGGAGGCAGAGCTGGAGGTAGCAGAGATGAAGATGCTGAGGTTCTCTCTGGGAGTGACCAGGAAGGATAGGATCAGGAATGAGTACATCAGAGGGACAGCACATGTTAGAGGTTTTGGAGATAAAGTCAGAGAGGCCAGACTGAGATGGTTTGGACATGTCCAGAGGAGAGATAGTGAATATATTGGTAGAAGGATGCTGAGTTTTGAACTGCCAGGCAGGAGGCCTAGAGGAAGACCAAAGAGGAGGTTTATGGATGTAGTGAAAGAGGACATGAAGGTAGTTGGTGTGAGAGAAGAGGATGCAGAAGACAGGGTTAGATGGAGGCAATTGATTCGCTGTGGCGACCCCTGAAGGGAAAAGCCGAAAGGAAAAGAAGAAGAAGAATCGTGAGTGGCAAGTCAATGCGCAAGCATTTTAAATTTTGCCCATTGAGGGACCCATAGGCTGCAGTGACGTCACTTCGTAGCTGCGCCACTAGTCAAAAGCAGGGTGACTGACAACAGAGATGGACATGACACAGGAGAGCTAGGCAAGCCCACTCGGGTGTTTTTGCCGAACATACACAAACCACTGTCTACGTTTGACACATCATGTCAATTGGTGATGACACGCCCCCCTTAGCCATCACTGGCTGCAGGTGATCACGCTACATCGATTAGCCTACCTGTGCTACATGGGATTTTGCGCACTCAGTAGTCGATTTATGCCTGTCATGATGGTACATCATCTGATTGCTTTCTTAATATTTTAATTCATAGTAACTATGTTAAGCAAAAAAAGAAAGTGGTCGGACGAATATGTACAACGTGAATTTACATGTACTGTATAACGGAATGTGATGGGAGTCAGCGTTCTGCAGGATTTGAATGTCAAATTGAGCAACTCTAGTCTGGCACTGGAAAAATAAAGGAACACTTCCTTAAGCTGATGGAAAACAAGATAAACAGACTTTGCTGTGAAAATGACATCAGAGTAACACTTGCCATGGTGAAGCCACACATATCTGAACTGGTCTCTCAATAACAACAGCAGAAGTCACACTGATTTGCAGGTAGGTCATTTCATGTGAGTTCATGAACTGTCTTGGTTTTGTTCTTTGAAAAAGGTGACTTTAATGCACAATTCATTAAATACACCAATAAAACATATACTTATGTCTTAAATTTGAAAAAAAAAATTTTTTTTTTTTGTTACTAAAGAAGGGTTCGGTGAGTGAACATATGAAACTGGCAGGGTTCGGTACCTCCAACAAAGTTAAGAACCACTGGCCTGTTGGCATCTTGTTATTGATGTTGCCTTATTTAAAGGGCATGTTATACTATTCATCTTGAATTGCTGTATTGAGTCAGCTTTAGTATTCATTTTGATTGAGAGTCTGCTTATATGCCTACTTGAGACTCAGCCTTATTTTATTTCTGAATTTTATTTTATTTTTTTAACTATTTTTTATTACATTTTTGAGAAATGTACCTGGCCTAATTGGTTTGCTGATGTGCTTGACCATTTTTCTTTTGAATTTAATTTATAAAGCACATTAACCAATAAAAATGTGGATTTAAAATCTTCTCTTCTTGGTGCATTCTATTGATTAGTCATGCACTACAATTTTGTAATGTTCTACAATTCACATTCTTTATTTGGAGGCCGTTAGCAGGAATGAGATTAAAATACGATAAATTACAAATCCTGTAATTAGATTAATTTTTTTAATCGCCTGACAGCACTAATCACAACATAATCCACCACAAGTAGATGTGCAAAGGTATCAGGAAATGTAATTCAAGTTAAAAAGTATGCAGTGTTTGCAAATGGGTCCTGAATAATACTGACATTTTCAACCGTTAAATAAAGCAGCTGGTTTGATACGATCTGTTCTCTATACTCATTAGAGTGGAACAGTTGCATTGTGGGTAGCATTGTCGCGTCACATCAATAAGGTTCCAGGTTTGAGTCTGTGCTGAGTTTCTATGTTCTCCCTGTGCCTGCCTGGGTTCTCCGGCTTCCTCCCACCTCCTCAGGTGATTGGTTCCTAATTGTAGTTTCTAGTGTGTGCATGTGACACAGTGTCCCCTGCCTTTTGCCCTTAAATCCCACGGGGTACACTCCAGCAACCCCTGTGACCCGCTAATGTGGCAGAAGCGGATAAGAAGATGAATGAATATGTACTCATCAGGATGGTTTGATTTTCGTGCTCATGACAGATTCTTAACATCTTTATCTGCAAATAAATCCAGAAGCCAAACAGTTACATAAATGTCATGGAGTAAATAGTAGAATACCTCCACTTAAAGTTATTTAAAGGCTTAAACTTCGTACACTAACTTATTTAACACCACTGTGGAGAGAACCCACGCAGACACAGGGAGAACATACGAACTACACTCAGAAAAGGATCAAACCCAGCACTTTCTTGCTGTGTGGCGACGGCCCAAGCCGCTGTGACACCCACAGAAATTACGAGACATTTTATAGAAGATTATCTCTTAGAAAAAGGTGGGACAGACACCTTCTTTGTAACAGGTCTGACAGCAAATCCCTGTACATGTTTTAATCTTCCTCATACACTGATCGGCCACAGTGACCTAAATGTGCTGACTCACTGTATTGGCTTCTCTCCGGTGTGGATCATCCGGTGCACGGCTAGGTTGTGCGAACTCTTGAAGGCACGAGCGCAGTACTCACAGATGTAATCCCTTTGATCTGAAACATTGTTGTCACGCTAGTGATTTATTTGATTATTTACACTCAGTTGCACAAATTATTTCACGCACAAATGCAAATAAAAATCCGGAATGCGATCCACATAATGCATAAATAAGCATCCATTCCGTCTCGTCACCTGTGTGGTGCTTGGCGTGGCGCAGCAGCTGCTTCTGCAGGCGGAACAAGCGGCCGCATGAAGGATGATCGCACACATACTTCTTTTTTAACAAGTGCTGGTATTTTATGTGATGCTGGAATGAGAAAGAGAAAGAAATCGTTAGAGTTGAAACTATTTTAATAACGTATTTAATCATTTACAGGCAGTAACTTCCCCAATAAAGTGTTTTGTTTTATTCCCACTGTTTTCTTGTAAATAAATGTCTAGATCATCCCTTTATTCTTGCTTAAAGTAACATTTACAGTATTTTGTGCATTATAACGGGCACCTAAAAGCCTTTAATTTTCTCAAAAACCTTAGTGCGCTTCATAATCCAGTGCGCCTTATATATGAAACCAGTTTTGAAATAGTTCATTCATTAAAGGTGCGCCATATAGTGCAGAAAATACTGTACAATAATTTTTTCTCTCCTAAGTTTTACTGCCATTTACTGCATTTTACAGTCACACAGTCTGCACAGACTTTTCACTAAATTTGCAACACAACTTTATAGTGTGCAGACGGATATTGTCATTCACACAGTACCAAATTTAAACATTTTATAAGCATGTGTAATGGTCACGGTTACAGTTGACATGCCAGCAGACCTGTAGGTAGCGTGGGTGGGCCAAAACGGTGCCGCAGCCTTCCATTTCACAGCGGACATACTGCACCGGGGGCTTTTTCCTGTGGCAACACAGAGTCACAGGAAAAAAAAGAGTTCATAATTAACAGGAACTCAACACCATTTTGACTCTAATCATCACAACGGATTTAAAATGACACAAACAAGACGTGCTTTAACTGCAGACTTTCAAACGTGCAAGACTTACAACAGTTTCTATGTGTGCCTCCCAAAAACAACAGGAAGGAATCGAAAAGCAGACGATTACCTTCGTTTAGGCAAACGAGGAGCTTCCTGTGGCTGTTTGCTTCTCCTGAAACAGACAAATAGTTTGAATTAGAAACTACTGTTCACAGTAATGATGTCCACAGTCAACAAATCCAGACTTTGCCAACAGTAAATTCGATTTACTCATACTTAACTTACTTCCTGGATGACTGCGATTTATCGCCCAATCCGTCCACATCCTTCTTCACCAATTCTTCTCTGTTCTTTTCATTTTTGTCTTCTTCACTTTCAGACTCCTCCTTCTTAACTTCACTTTCACCCATCGTTGCCTGATGCATTGAATTTTTCCTAGTGATTTAAAAAGTTAAGGCATAATTTAAAATAAAATAGTCTCTTCACAACAACAAAAGTCTTTCCAATACTGACACTGATGACTTGTACTCATGTTAGGAAGGTTGCTAGAGCAGGCGTCCACATTAAATTGGACACCATAGAATTCACACTAGTCAATCAAACGGGAACATTTAAGTAATAGGACATAAACCACTCACTTGTCATCGTTCCCTTTCAAATCTGTTTCCTCTTCTGAAAAACAAACAGTCCTATTAGTTGATTGTTGTTGTTGTCTTACCTTTAAGACATTTGCACAGATGTTGGTCTCACCATACGGTGAAGCCTCCAGCTCCACTTCAGGCTTCATTGCTGCTGGTGGAGCATCAGAGGCTGGACTAAAAGGCCCTCCCTTTCCCTTTCTGGGTCTGGACAGCTTTGGTGATGCTGCTGTTAAAATAGTGTTTTTGGACTCTGAGGAAATCAGGGGGTAAGGAAAGATCATGGAACAACATTCTTGATTCTTTGCAATTGAAGGCAAACGTGTGTGATTTTACCTGCTTGGGGTGTGGACTTCTTCATCGCGGGTCTATGAGGAGAGAGAGAGAAGAAATGGAAACAAATGAAAAAATTCTGATCAGTGAAATGAAAAGACCAAAAAAAGTTTGATTTAGATCTACAAATCAGATTTTTAGATAAAATTTCACACTTAAATAACATTTATTCAGAGACAAAATTTCACTAGTTAAGACAAGTTTAAACATCTAATTTATGACATGAAAGCGAAAATCTATTTATGAGAGCTCATGATATTTGTAGAACTAACTAACTAATGAAACTTTTCTGGCCACGCACAATATGAAAAACAGATACGTAACATCACTGACATTTTTTTTACTGACTTATTACCAATAACAAATATTGGTAATAAATAATGAATAATTAAAATATTACCAATAATAATCTGATATTCAGAATACCAATCTATTTTTTGTTTGATATAAATTCATTAAAAACATTTAAGGCTCCACTTTCATGTAGAAATTAAAAAAGAGAAGTCAAATTTTAAAAAATTTAAGTAAAATTAAAGAAAAGCATTAAGATTAATACATTTTGTTTGATCGCTGTTTTAATGATCAGATCTAACTGATAGATCAATATGGATCAAGTCTCAGGCCTTGATTAGTTTTAATCCAGAATATAGTAAAACCACATCTCTACTGGTTTAACACACTTCTGAGAATCACTTACCGGCCGACAGGTGCGTCTCCGGGGGGCGATCTGGCAGGTGTCCCACGTCCACTCTGCAGACTCGGGGGCTTCTTCTGGCCGGATGCGTGTTTGGGCTCCGGGGTCCGGCCAATCCCGGCCCCCCTGGTTCGCAACGCACGCGCAGGACCTTCAATAACAGACCGAGCGTCAGCGGAGGTCAAAGCTCTTGCCGCGCGCCTCACACGTCCTCTTCTCGGCCTGGAAGGTTCAGTCGAGTCCGGGGATGACTTTACGGCCTCCGTTGAATCTTCGGTTGCCTCGAACTCGGAGCTACTTCTTGAAATTTCGTTTTTCTTCGAGCCCATGTCGTTCATATTTACATAAATTACTATGTACCGAACTGTATTTGTTGTTTTTTAGTGAGAAACATTGATTTCAAACCCAAGTTAACGTTATCGTAAAGGGCCTTGTTGAGACGGAGTTTTGGTTTGTCGAGCAATAATAGCCGGTTGTTAATGCTACACAATCATTTAACTAGATAGGAATAAAAATACTAAATACAATTTTAAAACATTCAGCGTTATTTACTTCTTAAAGGTATAGCAAACGTCGTAGTTCTTCGACAGACGCTGAGTCCGTTTGGGAAGCGTCTCCTTTAAGAGCAGCCTTAGTAAGCAAAAACGCGAACACGTCGTTTGGACTCACGGGCTACCGTACTAACAGTATTTGGTCATATCGTTATAAACCGAGGAAATGCACAGATATACAGTGTATTACTTATATATTACTTTAAAACCATATATTATGCCTGAATTCTAAAGGTTTGTGTGTGTGTGTGTGTATGCGTAATTTATGAATGTGTGTGTGTGCGTGCGTGCGTGAGTGTGTGCATGTGCGTGCGTGAGTGTCTGCGTGAGTGTGTGTGTGTGTGTGCGTGCGCGCTAAACATGTTCAAAAATTTTATTTATCACTATTAACATTTATTTCCATTGTGTGAGTTCTATAAAGTATTTCAAATTATGTTTTAGGACTGTTAAACATCTTTATATTTTCTTGTTTTAATATACAGTACATAGACAGTGAATACCTGTCAATTAATCAAATACTGCAAAATACAAATGTAACTGTGAATCTCTATTAAAATATGATTTATATGATTTTCCATAAATGCTAAATCCGGATTCTAGATTCTGGATTCCAGATTATATTATTCATAAAACAAAGCAACTGTTCATAAAAATTAAAAAAAAAAAAAAAACCCACCCCAAAACAGTTACTTAAAAATAACTCAACATACATGGAAGTTATGTCCCTTAAAAGTCAGATCTTCAAGCCATCAACAAAAACAAAATCCCTGAAAGCTCTAGAAATACTTCCACACCTAGGTGGAGGTGTTGTGTCAGTGCAGACGGAATACACGCAGTGTTTACCTAAGGATTCTACTACTGTCTCTGTCTTGCTGATGTCACTGAAACAAGATGTACAGCAACTCTATATGAACTGAATAGGAATGACAGCACTAGCAATATTTCTATAATAGATGTTGGCTTAAAGGATTGCAATTCTGTTGCTTTGTACCTGTGACGTATGCAATGACAATCCAGTTGAGTCTTATCTAATTTGTATGTAGTTGGGAAACAACTCTAACACACAGTTCAAACATCTCTGATAATCACTTATAATAAACACCCAGCACACAGACACAAGGAGTAATATAATTATATAATTACAGTATATGTTAAATTAAAATATATTCTCTAAGGAATGTTAAAATATTTTCACCAATGATATATCACAGAAAAATTCAACTGATGAGCCTTGTGGTAAATCATTTGAAGGGGATGACACTGTGAATATTAATATTTAAAGACTTTTCTGAATATGCTGTTGAGTATAAATGATAATATTTTCAGCTCTAGAAATGTGGATTCACCTCTGTCACTCTTTTTAGTTTGACTCAAGTTTTCTTTCCTGACAAATGATCAATGACTTCCTGGTTTTGTATTTTTTGTCTTGTCTATATTCAGTATACAGTATGTCTGTATTTACTTTAAATTGTCCAACTTCCTTTAACACTATTCCCCTTGTGGTTTAAGACACCGCAAATATTCACATTTCGATTCACATTTCGTAACTGTTATTCACCGCTTTGCTGTTCCCATCAATGTATTTCCTTTGCTTGGATAGGCGGAGGCATCAGTTAAGATTCCTAACTGATGTGTTGTTGGGACAGGATGAAAGGCTTTAAAATCTGTTGATTTATTGTTGTCAGAGTCACACTATCAAAGTGAGGTAGTATGTATTAAATAGACCTGATTTATCACACAGAGTTCAGAAAATTTTAAGAACTTCTGAATTTTAAAGCTAAAAGCAGAAAAAAAATCCACAGCAGGAATGTCTAATGTCCACACTTCTCCTTCTTCTTTGGGTTCGTTCCGTTAGCAGTCTACACAGTGTTTGCCCTCTTTCCTGGAAGCTCCATCCTCATCATCCTTTCACCAACATCCTCACCATCTCTCCTCTGGACGTGTCCAAACCATCAGAGTCCGTTCTCTCTGACTTTGTCTCCAGGACATCTCACCTTGGCTGTTTCCTCTGATGAACCTCAACATCTTCATTTTCTCCACCTCTAGCTCCACTTCCTGTCTTCTGTTCAGCACCACTGTCTCTAATCCGTCCATCACGGCTGTCCTCATCACACTCTTATAAACTTTGCCCTTCATTCTAGCAGAGATTCTTCTGTCACATAGCTCAGGTTTATGAAAATTTATCCACGCAACAAATAGTTGTTTTTTGGCAAGAGCAGGACTAACAACTCATAATGCAAAAAAATCATCAAACTTCATCAAAATATAAAAAATAAAAAATTGCAACAACCCCCACTCCTTAAAGAAATAAGTTACACCTTGTTAATCATGAAATTCGTAGGGCGGAGAGAGATCAGTTCACAACTTTTCCTTTGCAGAGGAGAGGTTGACATCTAATAAACTATAATGCGTTAGCACAACATTCGGGGTGTACGTCGCCTCTCGCCCGAAGCCAGTTGGGATCGGCTCCAGCAGCGCCGTCACATGAACGATGGATTAGCAGATTAGCAGTTGTTGACTGGATGATTTCAAGATAATGGATGGATGAAAGTTTATTCATTCATTCAGTTTCTTGCACCGCTTCATCTGTTTACATGAGACGCTGGGAGCTGGAGCCTATCGCAACTGTCTTAGGGCGTGAGGCGAGGGGAAACTCCGGGCAAAAAGCCAGTGCACTGCAGAGCCAGATGGGTACAGACAAATACACACTCACACACAAAGAGCAATTTGTAACGGCCAATTAACCTGAAGTTAATTGAAGTGTATGTTTTTGGAGATGGGAGGAAGCCAGAGAACCCATGCAGACACGAGGGAACATGCAAACAGAGCGGGACTCAAACTGCCTTGGTGCCACCGTGCCGCCCAAGGTGAGATGTCCTGATTAGTATATTTTAAATACATACTTTAAACAGGGTTCCATTTGTTGTGGTTTCTATTCAAGCAGCTGCTGCAGTAATGCTGTATGTCTGCTAACGTTGAACTCAAGAAGACTCCACCAAGGAATGTCGTCTATTGTCAGTCACGCAATTAAAGCAATGAGCAGTTCTGTAGAGGAGCAGTGTTTCAGGATTTCTCAGTATTTCAGAGAGGTGACTTCAGCTTAGTCATTGTGCAGTTCTACAAGGCATCAGAGTATCTAGTCACACGTAACATGGAATGCAGCCACACCACATGTCTCCTATGACAGAGATGATGGAGAACCGACCAGCGTTCCTTGGTTATCACAAAGAAATGTTGTGCACTAGACTGATGTGCATCTACAGTCACCACCAAACCGACAGGAAGTGACGGGATGAACAAACTGTCATCTGGGTCACAATGTGAATGTCTCTAAGAGCTGATGCCACGGACATAATTTTCCACAGACAGGTTCTGTCAGGTTCTGACAGGTTCTGTGCCCCCTAGTCTTTCCTTTCATATCTATGATCCAATACTCATTCTCATTTCAAATCCTCCAATGAACTGTAGCATCAAATGAGAAAATCTTATGTAAATCTTAATTAACCATTTAATGTGTACTCAGATGGTGGTGTATGGTGAGTTTAAGAGGGGCTGGTAGGAAGATCGCATGATGATGTCATGAACAGAACTAAGCGGTTTCCCTTAGTTTAAATCATTCGGCTAAGCTAAGCTAAGCCGTTGTGTTCTTATATATTTATTGTTGACATATCAAAGTGGTTTCAGTACCTATGTCACTTTTATCTATTTCAAGTTTTCTTTCCTGATAAATGTGGAATCACTTCCTGGTTTTATGTTATTTGTCTTGTCAACATTCAGTAAAATGTATTTCCTTTAACTTGTCAAACTTCCTCTAATATTTTTCCCCTTGTTGTTTCATAACTGTTATTCAACACTAAATGTTCCATCAATGTTTTTCATTGCTTGGAGAGGTGGAGGCATCAGTTAAGATGTTTCACTGGAATTAGCTGCAACATTAGTGCACCTGGCAGTAAAAACATCACCAATGTGTGCATTGGTGATGTTTTTACTCATTTGTAAATCAATAAATATAAAAATAATCACTGAGAGGAAACACTCAACACAGACAAAGAGCAATATGAATAAGAATATAATTATAATAGCATTTTATTAAGATGTAAAAAATCAGATAAGCCTTTTTGAATGTGTTGCTAAATTCCGATTTAATTCATTGTGGTTGATAGCATCAGATAGAATGGCCTCCAGAGATGAGTATAATCCCTATATGATGAATAGGAGGGTAGCTGATTGGGCTCTATTTGACATGTCAGTGGTGACAACAAGCAGCGCTGGCATGGCGGATGATGTTATTATTTTTATTGTTATTATCCTTGCATGAGTGACAATAATGAGGTGAGATTAGTACGGATTACTGAGATGCGACCAGAAAATCCTGTAATTTCCCAGACTTCTGAACACCTAATCTAACCGACAAATGATTAGTCTGGAAATGTGTGACATAAATATGTGTTCTCTTTACTTTTGGTGCATTAAGTCAGTGTAAGAGCAGCATGGAGGTGCAGTGGGACCGTTGTATCACAGCAAGAAGACTCTGGGTTCCTTTCTGCATGGAGTGTTACCGGAACGTCTAGGAAAATGTTTAGTACCTGGGACAGTCAATGACAAGGATGTGTGGATTTCATTGGCCAGAGCAACATATACCAATCATCGTCAAATTGAAAGTTTTATCAAACCCAGGATGTCTTCTGAAAAATGTCAAAACTGATTATTGTAGTTCTTCATTGCAAAGCATCAGCCAAATAAAATTCAAAAAGTACAAAAGAAATTTAAATTCTTTCAGCAGATTCAAAAATAATTTAAATTCAAAAATATGAAAACCAGAAAAATCCACAAAAGGAAAATATCATTCATTCATTTATTCATCTTCCTCTTTCATCCTTCAAATTTCTACATAACAACCTCCATAAAATTTGAATATCACTGCAAAGCTAATTATTTTTGATTTCTGTTCAGTTTTAATAATTTTTTCAGCTTTTGAATTATTCGAAGCCCTTATGATATTGTCGCTCATTCTTCTTATAAAATCAATAATGCTGCAAAGCTTAATTATTCACCTGGTATCTTTATTTCTTTTGTTAGTTGTACAGAAGTGACATCTTTTTTACCTTCTTTCAGCTATTATTTCTAATCTTAATTGAGGGGATTTCAACATTTTCAGACAGAAGTTTGTTTTCTCTGTGTGGGTTCTCACCAGTTTGTCTGGCTTCCTCCTCCCTCAAGAAAACCAAAACCAAAAAAAAAACAAAACCCATATGCAGCTTACATGAACTGGTCGCACCACATTGTTCACAAGTTGTGTTTGTTTACCTTTGACGTGGCCCTGTGATGAGTCGGTGTCATAATTGGGGTGCACTCTGCCTCTCGCCAGGAGCCAGCTGGGACAATTTTCCAGCAGAATGGAGACCCACAAAGCAGAGAATCAGCTGTAGACATGATGATTGTGATCACCTCATCCTCAAGAAAATGGATGGATGGATGAAGGTTCAGTAGATATTAATTTTTTTTAAAAAATCAAATAACATTAATTGTGTTATGTATATAACAACTAATATGATACTTTATACAGTGTTCCATTTCTTGTGGTTTCTATTCAAGCAGCTGCTACAGTAATCCTGCATGTTCGCCAACATTGAACCCATGAACACTCCACCACGGAATGTCATCCGTTTTCCGTCACACAATTAAAACAATGAACAGTTCTGTAGAGGTGCAGTATTTCAGGAACAAGTGACAGATTTCAGTGCTTGGCGTAATAGATATCCTGTCTAATCTGGCAAGGTGTCGTAGTTGATGAACAGGATGCACCGCATTCGTCCTGTCATCACCGGAGCATGCCTCCCGAAAACTAACATACCTGTGGTTCTATTTTTCCTTTTTGTGCTGTCATCAGAACACATCTGGCATTTTTAAACCTTTTACTTACAAAATTGCAAAATTTACAATATGAGACCCTACATCTATGTACATTATGGAAGCTGCTGTCTTTGAACAAAAGTATCTATAAGTACTTTTAAGGCTCACTGATTGAAAGGTCATAAGATTATGCACTCTTATGACCTAATAAGAGTACTGCCCATAAGGTTACATTTATCATGAGTTAGGAATTAAAATATCCTAAACATGTCATTTTTTAAATCTACTTAAATATCATCAATAACAACATCAAACTGTTGAGGTGTCTGTAACAAACTGGTTAATTCTTTGGTAAACGCTGTCTGCTGAGGGAGGTTAACATGATCGTTATATTCTTGCGGAGAACACTGGCAAGGTCAACTTCTTATTTTGACTATGGCGTTAAGAAACCTTGTTGTTCCTAGGAAGAATGTGAACATGGTTATGCTCTTGGTTATATTTGGGACACAGGCTAATATCTGGAGGTGGATAAGAGTATGAACGTCTGTCCAAATGTATGAATTGGTTGAAAACACTTAATGTCTGAGTTGGTTGACAACATACTATAATGAGAGAGATATTTGTTGATTCTGGGAGACGGGACTTTCACAAGCCTAATGGCTTGGGGCGGCTTGGGGCGGCAGTGGCTCAGCGGTAGAGCAGATGTCTTGAAGACGGATCGCCCAGCCATCAGTGATTCAAATCCCGCTCCCGCCAGGACATCCCTCAGAGTGTGAGCTGACAGTGGGAGACGTCAGCTCACCCCCCAGCCACTGCCAAGGCACCCTTGAGCAAGGCACCGTCCCCCCCACAAGCTGCTCGTTTGGGGCGCGACCCCCTGTGCTCGACCCATCACTCTGCCTCCTCCTGTTGTTTGCATGATGTCTTACTAATTGCATGCCTACAGGCCCCCAGTGTGTTGTGTTCAGGGGCCTGTATTCAAAAACTATGTGTGTATGCATGACTAACAAAAGACTGTAACCGCATGCAAGAAGAGTGAAGAGTGTGAAGATAATTTCCCCACGTGTGGATGAATAAAGTAGATTTAATCTTTTTTAATTTAATCTTCTACCCATCAGGCCTTTATTTTTCAGATGTTGCTGTTGTAAAAGTGATGAAGGTATGAAGTCTGTTATATTAACATGTCTGAAAAATAAATAAATAAATAAATAGATAAATAGATAAAAACAACATCAACCTCTCTGTAATACAGGTTAGGTTGTTGGTCTTTAATAATTTCGTAAGACAAGCTGAGAGTTGAGTTCACCTCAGTTGTTGGGCAGTGCCATTATTTCCTTATATGACAGAAATAATGGCAAACCAACCAGCGTTCCTTGGTTATCACAAAGATTGATGTGCATCTAAATCAACACCACACCCGTATGAAGTAGAGAGATAAACAAGGTGTCAACTGCGTCACAACTATGAATGTGTTTAAGAGCAGACGGTGTCAGGCACCTTAAATCACAGGACAGCCAAAGAAAACATCGGCCATTTATTCAGCTTTTCTTCTCTCCCCTGGGTAGATTATACTATTTTACAAATATGTAATTGTAGCTGTGTGGCCCCTAGTCTTTCCTTTTATAGCTATGATCCAATCCTCGTTTCAAATATTTCCACTTAAGTGTAGTATTAAATGAGACAAAAGATTTCGAAGATTTTTGGTAAAACTCCTTCAACCACATTAGGACTGATACTGTACCTCTCTCATGTATGGAGGTAAATCTGAAGCCGTAACTTGCAGCCAGCAACCTTGCTACAAATCCTGGTTGTGTCTAAAGGTAGTAAATCTTATGTAAATCATAATTAATCATTTAATGTGTACTGAGATGGTAGTATATGCGAATTTAAGAGGGGCTGGTAGGAAGGTCACGTGATGATGTCATGAACAGAACAAGGTTAGTGGTTTCCCCTTGTTTCAATCATTTATGCTAATCATTTAACTAGGCTGACCCTTTGTGTACTTTTATATATATTGTTGACATGTCAGAGTGGTTTCAATCACTTTTATCGGTTTGACTCAAGCTTTCTTTCTTGATAAATTTTGTTGAATCACTTCCTGGTTCCCTGTAATGCGCTGATGGCGCGTAAGGCCTATAGCCAGCTGGGACAACACCTGTGACCCACAAGACTGAAAAGCGGCTATAGTAGAGACAATTATAGTCAGCTCTACAAGAAAATTGATGGATGGATGGATGGATGGATGGATGGATGGGTGGATGACGGATGATGGATAGACTTCCTGGTTTGGTTTAGTTCCTGTCTTGTCTACGTTTAAAATATGTGCGCAATTTTCTTAACTTGTCCAACTTCCTCGAGTAAACCACTCCCTTTATTGTTCAGTGCACAGTAAATTTTCGCATTCCGTAACTGTTGTTCATCAATTTGCTGTTCCCATCAATGTTTGTTTTTCTTTTGCATGGGGAGGTGAAGGCATCAGTGGAGATTCTTCACTGGGATTGGCTGTAGGAATGTCAACCCACTGATTTCAAAACAGCATCATCATCATCATAAACATTGACAGCTGGTGTATAATTAACCAATTAAATCTAATGTGTGCTAATAATATGAATGTTAATGTCAATCTCCACCAGATCCATCCACTCGGGAACCAACAGAAATCTGTGTAAAGAGACACTTTTCTTTAATACAAAATTGTTTTAAACAGTCTATAAGAGTGTGGGAAAAGGTAATACAGATAGAAGGTGGTTCAATATCAGTATAGCGAGGGTTCATAAAGGTTTAAATTACCATAAGTAATAAAATAAATAGTTTGTCAACCAAACATGTTGGTCCATTTGATGTTGGATAACATCGATTTCCACTATTTGGAGCCAAAACTAACTGAAACCATGATGCTTTGTACAGAGTGATTTACATTTTTCAAGGCCACGTAAGTGGAATTAAAATTCCTTACTGGTTTGTATGATCTTCACTGTTTGTATCGTATGTTATCATTTGGTTTTCTCAAAAGTAAGTAGTAGATCATCTTTTAAAAAATGAAATGTCATTTCCTGATAATTACTAAATATACTGTATATTAATACTTTCCGAGCGTCTTTACAACATCTTTTAGAATAAAAGTTTTACAACAATCAATAAATTCACAAAAACAGTGATCCCTCGTTCCTCATGGTCAATACGTTCCTGGAACCACACATGACCAACGCATTCCGCAATATAGCGACAAACTATTTATCTTATTATTTATGGTAATTTAAACGTTTATGAACCCTCCGCATACTGATATTAAACCATTTTCTATCAGGGTCAGGGATCGAGGAAGCATAATAACAGGGAGGGTAGCGTAGACTCCACACAACTGTCTGGCCTGGCCTGGGGGTCGGGCTGCGGGGGGACGGCCAGTGGATGCGGGGGTGGTTGGGTGCGTTTGGGGGCGGGATGGGGCTTGACTTCTCCCCCGCGGACCCTGTCTCCCATCTACCTGTGGGTGCTGCACGGCTCACCTGCTGGCCTATCGGGCGTGGCACGTTAGGTCGGCTTTGTGGCATGTGCCTTGCCGCCGCTGTTGGCCCCGGCCAACAGCGGCTGCGGTTGGTGGCTGGCAGTTGGTTTACTTTGCTGGGTGCTGGGGCGTGGGATGGCGTCGCCGTCGGTTTCCCGATGGACCTGGGCGATGGGCGGGGCTCGGTGTGGGGGCACCTGTGGGCGGGTTGGCTGCGGTGGGCCTCTGATAGGGCCTGGCATGGGCTGCCTGGGACGGCCGGCGGTGTTGCGGGGGCTGGCTGCCTCTGGTCGGCTTTCCTCTGTGGGCGGCGGCGCGGGGGGGTTTGCGGCCCGCTGGGGATCTGGGGTCATATCTGGAGGGTTGATGTGGGCCCTATCTCTGGTCTGCCCGCACTTGTGGGAGGCATGACGGGCATGTGGGGTTGCAATACCCCATGTCCGGTCTAGGGGGGCTATGTAGGAGGGTGAGTCACATGTCGCCCGGTCACTGTGGCTGACCCCTGGGGCTACGGGGGGCATTACTGTCTCCTGGGGTTGGGCGGGATGTGAGCGTGGTGGATGGGGGGTTGGGGGGTGTGGTGGAGCGGGGTGGGGTGGGGGGTGATGGAGGGGCCTCCTTGCCTCGTGCCCCTTGGGCTTGTCCCGTGCACCCTGGCGGTGGCGGCCGCTGCCTCCTCTGGGCCCCTGGGTCTACCTGGTTCTCGGTGTCCCTGGTGGCTCTTTGGGTGATGGCTTCTTGATGCTCCTGGCTACCGGGGTTGGGGGTGCTCGGTTGGCGTGGCCCTGTTGAGTTCTGGTAGCCTATCTGGGTGTTGGTGTCATCACACATGCATGTTGGGTCAGGGCTTACCAGCTCCTGTCGAGTCTAATAATTGAGAACCATTGGGTCCCGTCAGAACGTGATGAGTCTCACTTCAGTCATCACAATCTTATGCCCTCTATCTTCCTCCTACACTGGTTTCCTCTGGTGGTCTATTCTACACTATCAGGACCTCCACTAATCTGATGTTTTGTAACATTGGTGTTGAGATATCAGTTCTAAGATAGAATAAAACAGCCTAAACCTTTTTCACTCCAACAGCACTGCCTGTCTATCCACTACCTTGTTTGTGTTTTCTCTTCCTGTCTCCTTTTGCCTTCCCCCTTAACTCACAGGGGTGCAGCACCCCCCCCCCCCCTCTCTGGCTCACAATAGGAAATTCTAATAAAGACTGACAATTTAGTTACCAGAGAGGACTGGTGACGGTCACATGCACGCATTAAAATATATAAAAGATTTTGCTGCAAGACTAAAATAAGCATTGATCTCATAAAAGGTTAACCTCCTTTTATGGGGTTAAACCATGAAAATACATGCAGACAAGACAAAAAAAACCCCACTTTCTATCTGTATTACCTTTTCCCACACTCTGATGGACTGTTTAAAGCACTTTTGTGTCTCATGTAAGTCAGAGACTCACGGAACGTAGCGCACTTCAGGACGCCGTCACCCAATGGAATGCGCGTACGGTATCACGTGACTGCCTACCAAAAATCCACGATGAGGTGAAGTCGCGAGTGTTAATGCGCGAATGCACAAGGGTACATTGTAGTGCATCCACAACTGAAGCATCGACAACCACAACTGAAGTATCAGTTGTGAACAAAAACAATTTCAAGTCTCAGTGTTCTTTTGTTGCCAATGATAATCAGTTTGCATAAGTTTTGATTGCCGCACCTTCAAACTGCTTTCAGCATTGACGTAACTTCCAACTCTGTAACACCTGACATTCCAACTAAAACTGCAGAAGCAGCAACAACAATTGATGCAGTAATAACAATCGATGTTTCAAGATCAGCTAGTCCCCCTACTGTCACCCTGACCACTAATGCCAACAATAGTAGTGCTACTACTAAAAGCTTCTGACCCTCCTACTGTCATCACAGTCATGGATGCTACGACTAGATGTCATAGGACTACAACTACTACTCCTAGTTTCTCTACAAACAGAAATGCTACCATTATTAGTGCTTCAACTACAACTACTACATATTTCACTCTTACCACAACCAAAAATGCTGTAACTGCTAGTACCAGTACCAATACTACTCCTCCTAGTACTACAACTACTACCACAAATACTACCACTCCTAGTACCACTACAAATACTTCTAGTCCTCTTACTACCACTATTACTACCAATGATGCCACTGCTAGTACTTCAACTACAAGTCCTTCCCCTGCTACCCTTACCACAACTACAGAGCCTACTGCTACTAGTACCAGAGCTAATCCTTCTCAGCTTCCTACCACTAATGCTACCATTGCTTGTACCAGTACCCTTCAGACCCTTGTCCATATCTCTGTGGGCAGTCAATTTATTCCAGTCATTTCTGTGTTGTTACAGTCACCAACTACCCATCCTCCAATCAGCCTCCACGTTACACATACTCTGTTAACCCCTCAGTTCTCTGCGTGTTAGTGTTAATACTACTTTCTAGTATTCCTGTTTCTGTGTTGCTTACCGGATTCTGATTCTGCCTAACTGTCTGCTTGTTATCAGATTTTTCTGCCTGCTTGGAGTGATTATTTTGTTTTGTGAACTCGGTTTTTTGGATTAAAACAGGGATTTGGATTTCACTCTACTGTCATGCTTTGGGTTTTCCCTCCATCAGTTCCGTGACTCCTTGGATGAGTGTATAACTGGTCTAACCACCACAAACATGTGAAAAGGAAAGCTAGAAGTCATTCAATACATGATTCACCTTAGCAATCATGTCATACAACCATCTGATGCTGATAGTGTCTGGATGGCATTTCTGTTTTTGGCTGAATGTTTACTTCACAGAGTTGTCAAAGTTTCGTTAACAATCTATTGCACCAAGTGCATAACTGAGCTGGGAATCCTTCGCCACCCACTAAAAAAATTTTATTTGAACACAAAGTTGACCAACAAAAAACACTCCAAGGGAGGATGAAAAACTGCATTCAAAAGCATAACCTGAAACCTGGCAATAAGAAAAACACTTGAAAGAATTCTCATGAGAGGACAAGACAAACTGACACAAGACAAGGGTTACACAGACACAGTTTCTATGATTAGTATAATATGATTAGAAATTATTCCCCACCCACTGGTAGTTTGTATGATTAGTATAATATGATTTATTGTTTTTCCCCACAGGTAGGATGTGAACTGGGGGGAGAAACAGAAATTCTGAATGGAGGTTGAAGGTTGGTGCGGAGTTTAATTTTTTTTTTTAATTTTATATGTCTGTGTAGGTTCTCAGTCATCCAGGTCATGGTTATCAAAAAGCTGTTGAGTCGATCCACTGGACGTTCAAGAAAGTTCTTGAAGACGTTTCCTCTTTCATCCAAGAGACTTCTTCAGTTCAGAGAGTGGCTGATAAAGTCCCAGCTTATAAACCCTGTGGGGTGTGGTCAGTGCTATTCACATTCCAACGAATGTCGCCAAAACCCGTCTGGCTCCTCAACGATTGTTGATGGAGGTCCAAAGGGGGTCGTTGGGATGTGAGTTACACCTTTGTATGCTAATGAGGGTCATTAGCATGAGACACATCACCTGGGTCAATCTGCTGAGACAATCTTTTTGGGAGTGTCGAAAGGACATGATTATAAATGGGACATCACCTTTCTCCCATTTATAATCATGTCCTTTCGACACTGTTATACACTGTTATAACCCCCGAAGAGAAATTAAGAACGCACACTCTAGTTTTTGTTAGTCTCAATCACACGCATGCATATTAGTGTGTACAGGCCCCTGTAATACACACAACCACACACAAGGGGGCCTGTAGGCATGCAAGGGAGGTAGAGTGGCAGGCAGCTCCTTCTTGGTGCGCCTCAAATGAGCAATTTTGTAAAGGGGACGGCGCCTTGCTCAAGGGTGCCTTGGCAGTGCTCCGGAGGTGAAGTGACACCTCCTACTGTCAGCTCACCTCCGGGTATTTTTTGGGCGGGAATCGAACCGCCGATCTTGAATCATGGGACGACCTGCTCTACCGCCCGCTTTACCACTGAGCCACTGCCGCCCTGAATTAAAGAGAATTCTCTTTAATGCACATGTGGGGAAGGAAAGGTGATGAACAAGTAATGGGTAATTTTGGCATCCGGAACTTAGAGGGGCAGATGCTGGTAGAATTTGCAAAAAATATTGACATGGCTATAATGAATATCTTCCAGAAAAGGCAGGAACTTTTGGTGATCTACAAGAGTGGAGGTATAACCACGCACACGACGTCATCTAAAGAGCTCACTGACTGTAAGAGAAAACAATTACACTACAGAGACAAAATGAATACACAACCGCGGACATAAATACACAACCAAATACACATGCAGGAGCATACATAAACATAAACTAGCAGGTGCACATTTACATAAATACAGTATACAAGTGGTGTACAAGTGGGGCGGCAGTGGCTCAGCGGTAGAGCAGACGTCTTGGGACCAGACATCACCCAGCCATCGGCGGCTCGATTCCCGCCCCCGCCAGACATCCTCGGAGTGTGAGCTGACAGTGGGAGGTGTCAGCTCACCTCCCAGCCACTGCCGAGGCACCCCTGAGCAAGGCGCCGTCCCCCCCCCACAAGCTGCCCATTGGGGCGCACCACCCGTCCCCCCACCTCTCCTGTACTGAGTGTTATTAACTGCATGCCTACAGGCCCCTAGTGTGTGTTGTGTTGGTTCAGGGCCTGTATACGATGTTTGTGTGTGTGCTCCGACTAACACATATACTGCATACTGTATATGCATGTACAAAACTGGAGTGGAAAAGATAATTCATCCCCATTTGTGTGGATGAATAAAGATAGAGGAAGACCAAAGAGGAGGTTTATGGATGTAGTGAAAGAGGACATGAAGGTAGTTGCTGTGAGAGAAGAGGATGCAAAGGACAGGGTTAGATGGAGGCAATTGATTCGCTGTGGCGACCCCTGAAGGGAAAAGCCAAAAGGAAAAGAAGAAGAAGAAGTGGATGAATAAAGTGGATTTAATCTTTAATTTAATCTTATAATTTAAATAGGAGGAAACATAAATGCACAACTAAACACATGAATGAACCACTTCACAACATGTAAATAAACACCAGGGAACACATAATAGACAACTAAAGAGACATGCAAAACTACATTTAAATGAGAAAAAAATTCAAAAAGCAGAAATGTACAGCGACGTGGTGGGCAAGACACTTCCATCATGAGACACGTCATCATCTGAATTAGACCATTTACAACCCAGTTCCACCATAGTGTAACACAAATCTATCTCCTCCCCACATTTCATCAGATTCTTGATGACCTAGTTGGCTAGTTGGGTTGGCTGGTGGTCCCCAGTATTGCTCTGAACTTGGACATGGTCCTACTTTCCACTGTCTCCAGCAAATACAGGCTCTGACCAACCACAGAACCAGCCATGATGAGTCGGTTAAGCCGTTCCATGTCCCTTTTCCTGGCACCACCACCCCAACACAATGGCGTAGGAGGAAAGTACACTAGGCACGATAGACTGGTAGAAAGTCTGAAGGAGCTCAGAGCAGATGTTAAAAGAAGCCAGCCTCCTTAGGAAGTACATCCTACTTTGTCCATTCTTGTACACGAAGTCCAAGTTGGTTGACCAATCCAGCTTGCTGTCCCGCTGTAGTCCCAGATACTTGCAGTGTCCTACCACCTTCATCTCCCTTTCCTTGATGATCACCAGCTGTGAAAGGTGGACTGCCCGCCGGAAGTCCAGCATCATCTCCTTGGTCTTGGACATGTTAAACTAGAACTCATTCCGTTGACAGCACTCCGCAAAGTCCATCACTACTCTGCCCTCTACACTACTCTGTCTCTGATACATGCCACAATCACGGAATCATTAGAGAAGTTCTGTATATGGGACATATCTGAGTTGTACTGCAAGACCGTGGTGTAAAGGGTGAAGACAAGGGGAGAGGTAAAGATCCCTGGAGAGCCCCTGGGCTGCAGGTCACAGTTGACAGCAAGCAGTCTTCCATTCGAACATACTTGGGCCTGTCTGTCAGGTAGTTGGTGATCCAGCTCATGAGGTGAGGGTCCACATCCACGATGGTCAGTTTCTCCTGCGATAGCTGTGGCTGGGTGGTGTTAAAGGGGCTGGAGAAGTAAAAAAAATACCACCCAGACAGCAACCCCAACACGAGCCTGATGCGTGAACTGAAGAGGGGTCTGTTGCACAACGTACCTGGGGATGCATAAATTCCAGGATAAGTCACTACAGAGTCTGCATTTCCTTCGGGATTATTAAAGGACGGACGAACGGACGGACGGACGGACCGACCAACCGACCGACCGACCGACCGACCGATCTATCTATCTATCTATCTATTCATCTTTATCAGGTGGGAAACGAGAGTGACTGGTTGGTAGTCAAGCTCAGTGATTTGATTTTTAAAATCATGTTTATTCATCTTCTTCTTCTTTTCCTTTCGGCTTTTCCCTTCAGGGGTCGCCACAGCGAATCAATTGCCTCCATCTAACCCTGTCCTTTGCATCCTCTTCTCTCACACCAACTACCTTCATGTCCTCTTTCACTACATCCATAAACCTCCTCTTTGGTCTTCCTCTAGGCCTCCTGCCTGGCAGTTCAAAACTCAGCATCCTTCTACCAATATATTCACTATCTCTCCTCTGGACATGTCCAAACCATCTCAGTCTGGCCTCTCTGACTTTATCTCCAAAACCTCTAACATGTGCTGTCCCTCTGATGTACTCATTCCTGATCCTATCCTTCCTGGTCACTCCCAGAGAGAACCTCAGCATCTTCATCTCTGCTACCTCCAGCTCTGCCTCCTGTCTTTTCCTCAGTGACACTGTCTCTAGACCAAACAACATCACTGGTCTCACCACAGTTTTGTACACCTTTCCTTTAATTTTAGCTGAAACTCTTCTATCACACATCACACCTGACACTTTTCTCCACCCATTCCATCCTGCCTGCACACGTTTCTTCACCTCTTTTCCACACTCTCCATTGCTCTGGACTGTTGACCCTAAGTACTTCAAATCCTCCACCTTCTTGATCTCTTCTCCCTGTAACCTCACTCTTCCACTTGGGTCCCTCTCATTCACACACATGTACTCTGTCTTACTGCGGCTAACCTTCATCCCTCTCCTTTCCAGGACAAACCTCCACCTCTCTAGCTTCTCCTCCACCTCTTCCCTACTCTCACTGCAGATCACAATGTCATCTGCAAACATCATAGTCCATGGAGATTCCTGTCTAACCTCGTCTGTCAGCCTGTCCATCACCATAGCGAACAAGAAGGGGCTCAGAGCTGATCCCTGATGCAGTCCCACCTCCACCTTGAACTCCTCTGTCACACCTACAGCACACCTCACCACTGTCTTACAGTCCTCATACATGTCCTGCACCGCTCTAACATACTTCTCTGCCACTCCAGACTTCCTCATACAATACCACAGTTCCTCTCTGGGCATCCTGTCATAAGCTTTCTCCAGATCTACAAAAACACAATGCAGCTCCGTCTGGCCTTCTAAGTACTTCAATATCAACATCCTCAAAGCAAATATTACATCTGTAGTACTCTTTTTCAGCTTGAAACCATACTGCTGCTCACAAATGCTAACTTCTGCCCTTAGTCTAGCTTCCACTACTCTTCCCATAACTTCGTTGTATGGCTCATTAGCTTTATTCCTCTGTAGTTGCCACAGCTCTGCACATCTCCCTTGTTCTTAAAAATGGGCACCAGCACACTTCTCCTCCACTCCTCAGGCATCTTCTCACTATCTAAGTTCCTGTTGAACAACCCAGTCAGAAACTCTACTGCCACCTCTCCTAGACACTTCCAAACCTCTACAGGTATATCATCAGGACCGACTGCCTTTCCACTCTTCATCCTCTTCAGTGCCCTCCTCACTTCATCCTGACTAATCTTTGCTACATCCTGGTCCACAACAGTCACCTCTTCTAGTCTTTGTTCTCTCTCATTTTCCACGTTCATCAACTCTTCAAAGTACTCTTTCCATCTTACCTTAAAATCATGTTTATTCATAAAAGTTGAAATACAAGAGAGTCACGTCGACACAAAATCCAAAAGAGACGAGAGATTATTGTTAGACCAAGTCCTGTGTCCAATGAACTTGAGCGTTCCAAAACATTACGAATCAAATGTACGTTATCCGTGATTAGCCTGCCGATAAACATTAAGTCTGGTCAACATGAACAAACTTCTCCATCACTTTTTGTTGCCTGTTGGCTAAGACCTTGGAGAGGAGCTTGTAATCTGTGCAGAAAATGGACACCGGCTGCCAGTTCCTGATGTCTTGCAAGTTTCCTTTTTTTGGCAGGAGCACAAGGACTGCCCTCCCACAGCTCAGGGGGAACTGACTTGTCGTCATGCTTTCCCTGAGCACGGGGAGCAGGTCCCCACCAATCACCTGCCAGAATTCTTTGTAGAACTCAACGGGCAGGCCATCTAGAAGAAGAAGAAACAACGCACATTAATAATTATTAATAATAAAATTATTTTTTCCACTTACAGTCTATTTTTTAAAATTTTTAATTTAATTTAATTTTCTATACTGTTATAATCCCCGAAGGAAAATTAAGAATTCGCACTCTAGTTTTTTCTTAGTCTTATCAATCACACGCATGCATATTAATGTGTACAGGCCCCTGTAATTCACACAACCACACACAAGGGGGCCTGTAGGCATGCAAGGGAGATAGAATGGCGGGCAGCCCCTTTATTGTGGAGCGCCCAAATGAGCAGCTTGTGAGGAGGGACGGCGCCTTGCTCAAGGGCGTCTTGGCAGTGCTCCGGAGGTGAGCTGACACCTCCCACCGTCAGCTCACCTCCGGGTGTCATTTTTTGGGGCGGGAGCGGGAATCAAACCGCCTATCTCAGAACATTGGACGACCCGCTCTGCTGCCCGCTTTACCACTGAGCCACTGCCGACCCTCAAGCCACTGCTGCCCCTAAATATTTATACATATTTCAAATGCATGTTTTTGTATACAGGTCCTGAAACACACACACATTGGGCCTGTAGGCATGCAGATAAAACAGCGGGAAGTGAGAGGTAAAACAGCGGGAAGCTCCTTCATGGTCTGCCCCATGAGCAACTTGTACGGGGATGGTGCCTAGCTAAAGGGCACCTCAGTAGTGCTCAGGAGGTGAACTGGCACCTCTCCACTGCCAGTCAAAATGCTTAGGTCCACATGGGCTTGGAACCCAGCCCAAGACCCAGTGGACTGAGCAACTGCAGCCTCCCAATTCAGCAACACAGGCCCGAAGATGTCTCGGGGAGGCCTTAGTCTGGTTCGGCTCCCTTCCTGGGATGGAGCCTCCACAGCTTTGATGTCATCTGGTCAACAGTATGTTGGTACTAGTGCAGATAGTAGTAGTTCTGCTGAATCCAGTGAAGTAGGGGGTCCAGCGAATGAAATGGACGAAATGGGTCAGTTATGTGCAGCAACTTCTGGAGTGGGCTCGGGAGAGGAACAAGAGGTAGAAGGAGAGAAAGAGGCATGCACAAGGTTGTCCGTAGGGCCGGAGGACATCCGACATGAGGAGGAGGAAGTGGAGGGGGAGCTGAACTGATTGAAAAAGCTGTTCAGTCCATCAGCTCGCTCCACGTTCCCGTCCACTGTACTGCACCCTCTGCCATACCCGGTGAACTTGAGGTGATGGTCCTCTTGCTGCTCCACACCTCCTCCACCTAGTTGCACCCCAGCTGGTTTTTCCAGTTTACTTTTCTATGCTGTCTTGGCCTCCCTCAGGCAGTCTTACTGCTTTCTGAGCCTTCCTCATTCATTCATTCATTCATTTTCTACCGTTTCATCCGCCGCAGCGGGTCATGGGGAGTTGGAGCCTAACTCAGCTGACATAGGGCGTAAGGCGGGGGACACTCCGGGAACGACGCCAGTGCACCACGGAGCCACACACAAAGACGCACACACACTCACTCCTACGGGCAGTTTGGGACCGGCCAATCAACCTGAAGCACATGCTTATGGAGGTGGAAGGAAGCCGGAGAACCCGGGGAGAACCCACGCAGACACGGGAGAGCATGCAAACTCCGCACAGAGCGGAACTCGAACCCAGACCCGCAGTGTTGCGGGGCGACAGCGCTACTCACTGCTCCACCGTGCCCCCCAGTACTAAATACCTGCTTATTCCTGTTCAGAACAGTTTGACCTTCTTTGTCACCCAAGGTTAATTATTAGGTAGCACTTGACTCTCCTGACAGGGACCACCGTGTCCACACAGAAGTTAATGTAACTGAACTGAACAGCCCCCTTGACGTTTCCCCCATGTGAGCCCACTATAACATCACAGTTTATGGTCTGGAAGTAGTCCTTAAGTGTCTCCACAGCTTTGGGGGACCATCTCCTGACGTGCCGGGTTGTAACTGACAACCTCTTCACCTAAGGGACGTATGTGGGCTGCAGATGCACTAGGTTGTAATCTGATTTACGCAGTGGAGGGAGGGGGTGGCGTTGTGTGCCTCTTTGGCAGTAGTGAAAACAAATCAATTGGTCTGTTTTTCCATGTGAGGAAGTCTACAGAATTGACCATTGTAGGTACTGACGTGTCTAAGGTTACGTGATTTAAGTCACCTGACATGATGCCTCTGAGTGCCATGTCCGAAGAGCAATGGTGATGGTACGGATGGTCTCACATGCTGTTTCAGGGTCTGCCCTCTGGAATATAGACAGCCAGGACAATGACATGTCAAACGTCATGCACCAAGTAGTAGGGCATGATGCTAAATGCAGTTAGCTCCAGATCCCAAAAGCATTGCTTTTACAATCTCATGGCCCAAGTGGCAGCATCTTTCCTTTTTTCTCACCGGCAGTGCTCATGTCCCAGTTGGCTCGTGTGGAGGAGAAGCTGGTCAGCTTGTTAGCGTTGGGCGTGTTGCCTATTAACCACAAAAGAAGACGAACAAGCAAGTTTCTCTGTAGCGCTGCTCAGTCTTGCACTGTGCTGTCAGTTCATGCAACACATTCTCCATGATGATGGAGGAAATGAAAGGCCCAACTTGCTTACAGCTAGTGGCTCTAGCCATTAGCCGTGGTAGCTCTAGCCATTAGCTTAGCCATTCATGAGAGTTTTCTCAGTGATTTCCTCATCACCAGGTTCCAGTTAATTTTTTTGACAGCAGTTTTTGATCCTCTCTTGGAGTGTGGCTGGTTGTGCAGTTCAATCCTTGTGCCAAGAAAAGGTACAAAAAGATACTCACGCTGATTGTTCAGATTCTCAGGAAAGGTTTATGTGATGCTATCAGCATGGTTATATCAAGGACTGTTAAAGTGAATGTCTGTGGTGGTTAGACCAGTTATATCCTCATGTCTTTCCGTCTTTGTCCTTTCCAAAGACCACGCTGATAACAAATCAGCTAAAGGATTATTTAGATCACAGGATTTACTTATATTGAAAAAACACGAAGAGAAATATAATATTTAATATAATGTACACACAGTCCTAGATGTACTGTATGTCTTTAACTATGTCACTTTTCTCAGGTTAACCCGTTTTTTTCATGACTTCCTGATTTCTTTGTTCTTGTATGTCGTCAGAACATGTGTGTAAAACCCTTAATGTGTTCAGCTTCCTCTAAATCTGACTTCTTTCACAGTATTTCCTTGTTTCAAGTTTGATATCACAACACATCATGTGATTTCTTGATATAGAGTTGACCCATTCAAATGTACACTGGGATTGGGTAACAAGAAATCTCTGGACAGGGTCAATAAAAGAATTAAGTGAAATCTGGAAACACTGTAACTGAACCTATATTTTCTTCATTCATTTCTATTTGGTTCAAGTATTGCTTTTGGTGAGTAATTTTCTCTCATTATATTTGATATAGAGACAATTTATTGAATAGAAAATGTTACACTCCGCTGTTTTCATTTTACAATGTGTTTTTTTTTATACATTTTTGTTAAATATTTCTTTTTGGACTGTTATTAAGAGTTGTGTGCGTAGTCTTTCAATCTTATTCAAATAATGCTATGGCGAAAAAACACAATGACATTTTATGTTGTTCATTAGTCTTGGAATGTTTAAAGATAAAATATTTTCTACTGAATTATTATGCACATTAATGATTTGTTTTGAATGCTGAATGAAAAGTTGTAATTTCAAATTATTTTGAAATTACAAATTATTATTGGAATAATTATTAATAATAATTTAATAATAATAAAAACAACAATAATAATAATAATTATTAATAATATTATGAATAATATTAATAATATTATTAATAATTATTACTAATAATTATATTATCAATAATATTATGAATAATATTAATAATATTATTAATAATTATTATTGATAATTATATTATCAATAATATTAATAATATTATTATTAATAATTATCATTCATAATTATTAATTATTAATTAATAATAATTATTAGGTCAAACTATTTTTAGAAATATACTAAGACAAAAAAAAGAATCATACTGAAATTAATTAATTTAAAAAAAATTAAAAATAATTTTGTACATTTTGTACGATATTTTTGTAACGATACATGATAATGAACACTTGATAAGGTCACATAAACAGCACGACTCATTTAGGATTTCTTTGTTTTTCACTTTTTTTTAAATCAGTTTTGATTTGCTGGCTCAAAATTATTATATACCCTGGGAATTACTTATCATTACAAATTCAGTGTCTTTTCTTGAAAATTACTCCATACCTTAAAAGCTCCTATAGAACATCATTAAGATCGAAGTAAGTCATTCAGCCCGTGATATATGAAACATCTTAAAAGGACTGAAACATGAAATTGAAAAGCACATACTCTTGTTTATGTTATATATAGAAAGTGGTTATAACTGCTTAAAATGTTAAAATGTTTTACGATGTTTGCTGTTCATACACTTCATACACTGTTTGTGAGTGAGTCACTGTCCTGTCAACAGTTGCAGGTTCAAAAATTGACAAAATGGGTGTTGGACCAAACTTATCAATTTTGCTAATACTTACAGGTAAGTTAGTTTTCAATGACTAACAAAATAAAGACATGAAAGTGTCAATAATGCTCCAGAAAATAAATTTTCAAAAGGTTGTTATATTCAACATATCAGTCCCTTTGTTCTTTACCCACAGTCACTTTTGGGCTTCATTTTACAATGGAAACACAAGCAGAAACTGTAGATGTGTCTGGAGGTTCATACGAAGGGTCAGCTGAACCCGAAAGTTCAAAAGAAGCATCATCTGACACCGGAGGTACAACCAAAGGATCGGCTGACACCGGAGGTACAACCGAAGGATCGGCTGACACCGAAGGTACAACCGAAGGATCAGCTGACACCGAAGGTTCAACAGAAGGATCGGCTGACACCGGAGAATCAACAGAAGGATCGGCTGACACCGAAGGTACAACCGAAGGATCAGCTGACACTGATGGGTCAACCGAAGGATCTGCTGACACCGGAAGTTCAACCGAAGGATCGGCTGACAGGGAAAGTACAACCGAAGGATCGACTGACACCGAAGGTTCAACAGAAGGATCAACTGATACTGAAAGTTCAACAGAAGGATCGGCTGACACCGGTGAATCAACAGAAGGATCGACTGACACCGAAGGTTCAACAGAAGGATCGGCAGACACCGGAGGTTCAACAGAAGGATCAACTGACACCGAAGGTTCAACAGAAGGATCGGTTGACACTGGAAGTACAACCGAGGGATCGACTGACACCGAAGGTTCAACAGAAGGATCAGTTGACACTGGAAGTACAACCGAGGGATCGACTGACACCGAAGGTTCAACAGAAGGATCGGCTGACACCGAAAGTACGACTGAAGGATCAGCTGACACCGGAGGTACAACCGAAGGATCGGCTGACACCGTAGGTACAGCCGAAGGATCGGCTGACACTGAAGGTTCTACAGAAGGATCGGCTGACACCGGTGAATCAACAGAGGGATTGGCTGACGTTAAAGGTTCAACAGAGGGATCGGCTGACACTGAAAGTACAACCGAGGGATCGGCTGACACCGAAGGCTCAACAGAAGGATCGGCTGACACCGGAGAATCAACAGAAGGATCGGCTGACACTGAAAGTACAACCGAGGGATCGGCTGACACCGAAGGTTCAACAGAAGGATTGGCTGAAACCGGAGAATCAGCAGAAGGATCAGCTGACACCGAAGGTACAACCGAAGGATCGACTGACACCGAAGGTTCAACAGAAGGATCGGCTGACACCGAAGGTTCAACAGAAGAATCAACTGAGACCGAAGGTTCAACAGAAGGATTGGTTGACACTGGAAGTACAACCGAGGGATCGACTGACACCGAGGGCTCAACAGAAGGATTGGCTGACACTGAAGTGTCAACAGAAGGATCGGCTGACACCGAAAGTATGACTGAAGGATCGGCTGACACCGGCGGTACAACCGAAGGATCGGCTGACACTGGAGGTACAACTGAAGGATCAGCTGACACTGATGGGCCAACCGAAGGATCTGCTGACACCGGAAGTTCAACCGAAGTATCGGATGAAAGCGAAAGTACAACCGAAGGATCGACTGACACCGAAGGTTCAACAGAAGGATCGGCTGACACCGGAGAATCAACAGAAGGATCGGCTGACAACGAAGGTTCAAAAGAAGGATCGACTGCCACTGGAGGTACAGCCGAAGGATCGGCTGACAACGAAGGTTCAACAGAAGGATCAGCTGACACCGGAGAATCAACAGAAGACTCGGCTGACATTGAAGGTTCAACAGAAGGATCGGCTGACACTGAAAGTACAACCGAGGGATCGGTTGACACCGAAGGTTCAACAGAAGGATTGGCTGAAACCGGAGAATCAGCAGAAGGATCAGCTGACACCGAAGGTACAACCGAAGGATCGACTGACACCGAAGGTTCAACAGAAGGATCAACTGACACCGAAGGTTCAACAGAAGGATCAACTGACACCGAAGGTTCAACAGAAGGATCGGCTGACACTGGAAGTACAACCGAGGGATCGACTGACACTGAAGGCTCAACAGAAGGATCGGTTGACACCGGAGAATCAACAGAAGGATCGGCTGACACTGAAGTGTCAACAGAAGGATCGGCTGACACCGGTGAATCAACAGAAGGATCAGCTGACATTGAAGGTTCAACAGAAGGATCGGCTGACACCGGAGAATCAACAGAAGACTCGGCTGACAACGAAGGTTCAACAGAAGGATCGGCTGACATCGGTGAATCAACAGAAGGATCGGCTGACATTGAAGGTTCAACAGAAGGATCGGCTGACACTGGAAGTACAACCGAGGGATCGACTGACACCGAAGGCTCAACAGAAGGATCGGCTGACACCGGAGAATCAACAGAAGGATCGGCTGACACCGAAGGTTCAACAGAAGGATCGACTGACACCGAAGGTTCAACAGAAGGATCGGTTGACACTGGAAGTACAACCGAGGGATCGACTGACACCGAAGGCTCAACAGAAGGATCGGCTGACACCGAAGGTTCAACAGAAGGATCAGCTGACACCGGAGAATCAACAGAAGACTCGGCTGACAACGAAGGTTCAACAGAAGAATCGGCTGACATCGGTGAATCAACAGAAGGATCGGCTGACATTGAAGGTTCAACAGAAGGATCGGCTGACACTGAAAGTACAACCGAGGGATCGGCTGACACCGTAGGTTCAACAGAAGGATTGGCTGAAACCGGAGAATCAGCAGAAGGATCAGCTGACACCGAAGGTACAACCGAAGGATCGACTGACACCGAAGGTTCAACAGAAGGATCGGCTGACACCGAAGGTTCAACAGAAGGATCAACTGACACCGAAGGTTCAACAGAAGGATCGGCTGACACTGGAAGTACAACCGAGGGATCGACTGACACCGAAGGTTCAACAGAAGGATTGGCTGACACCGGAGAATCAACAGAAGGATCGGCTGACACCGGTGAATCAACAGAAGGATCAGCTGACATTGAAGGTTCAACAGAAGGATCGACTGACACCGGAGGTACAGCCGAAGGATCGGCTGACACCGAAGGTTCAACAGAAGGATCGGCTGATACCGGAGAATCAACAGAAGACTCGGCTGACAACGAAGGTTCAACAGAAGGATCGGCTGACATCGGTGAATCAACAGAAGGATCGGCTGACATTGAAGGTTCAACAGAAGGATCGGCTGACACTGAAAGTACAACCGAGGGATCGGCTGACACCGAAGGTTCAACAGAAGGATTGGCTGAAACCGAAGGTTCAACAGAAGGATCAGCTGACACCGAAGATACAACCGAAGGATCGACTGACACCGAAGGTTCAACAGAAGGATCAACTGACACCGAAGGTTCAACAGAAGGATCAACTGACACCGAAGGTTCAACAGAAGGATCGGCTGACACTGGAAGTACAACCGAGGGAACGACTGACACCGAAGGCTCAACAGAAGGATCGGTTGACACCGGAGAATCAACAGAAGGATCGGCTGACACTGAAGTGTCAACAGAAGGATCGGCTGACACCGGTGAATCAACAGAAGGATCAGCTGACATTGAAGGTTCAACAGAAGGATCGGCTGACACAGGAGAATCAACAGAAGACTCGGCTGACAACGAAGGTTCAACAGAAGGATCAGCTGACATCGGTGAATCAACAGAAGGATCGGCTGACACCGGAGAATCAACAGAAGGATCGGCTGACACCGAAGGTTCAACAGAAGGATCGACTGACACCGAAGGTTCAACAGAAGGATCGGTTGACACTGGAAGTACAACCGAGGGATCGACTGACACCGAAGGCTCAACAGAAGGATCGGCTGACACCGGAGAATCAACAGAAGGATCGGCTGACAACGAAGGTACAACAGAAGGATCAGCTGACACTGATGGGTCAACCGAAGGATCTGCTGACACCGGAAGTTCAACCGAAGGATCGGCTGACAGGGAAAGTACAACCGAAGGATCGACTGACACCGAAGGTTCAACAGAAGGATCAACTGATACTGAAAGTTCAACAGAAGGATCGGCTGACACCGGTGAATCAACAGAAGGATCGACTGACACCGAAGGTTCAACAGAAGGATCGGCTGACACCGGAGGTTCAACAGAAGGATCAACTGACACCGAAGGTTCAACAGAAGGATCGGTTGACACTGGAAGTACAACCGAGGGATCGACTGACACCGAAGGTTCAACAGAAGGATCGGTTGACACTGGAAGTACAACCGAGGGATCGACTGACACCGAAGGTTCAACAGAAGGATCGGCTGACACCGAAAGTACGACTGAAGGATCAGCTGACACCGGAGGTACAACCGAAGCATCGGCTGACACCGTAGGTACAGCCGAAGGATCGGCTGACACTGAAGGTTCTACAGAAGGATCGGCTGACACCGGTGAATCAACAGAAGGATCAGCTGACATTGAAGGTTCAACAGAAGGATCGACTGACACTGGAGGTACAGCCGAAGGATCGGCTGACATCGGTGAATCAACAGAAGGATCGGCTGACATTGAAGGTTCAACAGAAGGATCGGCTGACACTGAAAGTACAACCGAGGGATCGGCTGACACCGAAGGTTCAACAGAAGGATTGTCTGAAACCGAAGGTTCAACAGAAGGATCAGCTGACACCGAAGGTACAACCGAAGGATCGACTGACACCGAAGGTTCAACAGAAGGATCAACTGACACCGAAGGTTCAACAGAAGGATCGGCTGACACTGGAAGTACAACCGAGGGATCGACTGACACCGAAGGTTCAACAGAAGGATTGGCTGACACCGGAGAATCAACAGAAGGATCGGCTGACACCGGTGAATCAACAGAAGGATCAGCTGACATTGAAGGTTCAACAGAAGGATCGACTGACACCGGAGGTACAGCCGAAGGATCGGCTGACACCGAAGGTTCAACAGAAGGATCGGCTGATACCGGAGAATCAACAGAAGACTCGGCTGACAACGAAGGTTCAACAGAAGGATCGGCTGACATCGGTGAATCAACAGAAGGATCGGCTGACATTGAAGGTTCAACAGAAGGATCGGCTGACACTGAAAGTACAACCGAGGGATCGGCTGACACCGAAGGTTCAACAGAAGGATTGGCTGAAACCGAAGGTTCAACAGAAGGATCAGCTGACACCGAAGATACAACCGAAGGATCGACTGACACCGAAGGTTCAACAGAAGGATCAACTGACACCGAAGGTTCAACAGAAGGATCGGCTGACACCGGTGAATCAACAGAAGGATCGGCTGACATTGACGGTTCAACAGAAGGATCAGCTGATGCCGAAGGTTCAACTGAAGCATTAACAACATCAACCGAGGGACCAACAACCACAGGAGACTCAACAACATCAGCTGATGGATCACCAACCGCAAGTGGCTCAACAACATCAACTGATGGATCAACTGCCATCAGTACAACTGAACTGTCAACAACAAGCCTTGAATCAGCAACAACTGGTGGATCAACTACAGCAACAACAGATGAATCAATTGACACCACTCCCATCTCTGTCACTGAAGTTTTAACTACAAGTCAAGAATCAACAACAATCAGTGAATTAACAACAAAAACTCTTAGTCGTAGTCCTCTCACCACTGTTACCACTACCATTGGGAAAACTGTTACTCCTACTCCTGTTTCTGCCTCTAACAGTAATGATGTTATCACTAACAGTGCCAGTACAAATATGTCTACTCCCTCTACTGCCACTACCACTATGAATAATATTCTGATAACTGATACGTCTACTCTTCCTATTACCACTATTGCTGCCACTCCCAGCACAAGTACCAACACTACTACTCTTCCTACTACTGCCAGGACAACTACCACTATCATTAATGCTAACATTTCCAGCACTCCTGCTAATAGTACTCTTCCTCCTACTACCACTAATGATACCACTGCTATTGCCAGTACTAATACTACTACAACCACTACTCCTCCTACTATAACTTGTGTTAGTACCAATACTACTGCCACTACTATTAATAACATGACCATTATTCCCACTCCTCCTTCCACATCTATTATCACTAATGATAATAGTGATAATACTACAACCACTACAACCACCACCACTCGCTCTACTACCACCTTGGTCACGACTACTACTACCACTCCAGCTCCCCCAGTGGCTGTGGTTATTGCAGTCGTTTTTATAGTTCCATTTGAACCAGCACTCGAGGATCCAAACAGCCAACAGTTCCAGCAGCTTGAAGCTGTGATTGTAAATGATGTAAGTGGAATATTTTACCAATACTCACTGAGGAAGGTGCATTGAGGAAGTTTCAAATTCTTAATTATTAGTTGGAAAATACTGGATCTTTTCACATCTCTTTTCTGATTCTTTCATGCAGTTCACGATCGTCTACAGGAGGCGTTTTGGCATTGTGTTTCTACGCATTATTGTCGTAGGGTTCAGGTAACACCTGAAATTTGAAAAGTCCTGCTGTTTTACTTCATGGCTTGCAGTCATGAATTTCATGTATTTATTTAAACGATGACATAATCTGTAATGATAAAAAACATTTTTCATACAGACCAGTTGTGACCGGTAGACGAATGGTTGGAACTGAAGCAATAGTGGAGGTTGTGTTGAACAACACTGCAACATCTGATCAAATACCAACGCCTGATGATGTTGCACAAACCTTAGTGAATGCATCTAACGACGGTACCTTGAACATCTCTATTGATTCCAGCTCAGTCAGTGTAATAGGTAAGTTATGAGGAGGCTGACGCTTCATTCCTGTCGCTGTTGGACAAACAATATGTCTCTCATTATCTATCTTTGTGTCATGACAGTTGAGGTTTTTATGGGGTTTTATGTTTGGGTTTGGGTCAACTGAATGAACAAATGTTTCAATTAGAAATGTGAAAAGTTGATGCCATATTTTTCATCTATTTACCATATTTTCTATTACAATGTATTTATACTTGTTTTTTCTTTTTTTTGAACAGATGCAACTTTAACTACGACTTCAGCTCCCACAATCATTGCAACAACTCGTAAGTAAACTGTAACTGGTCACTTCACTCCAGACTTTCATCTCACTTTTATTTTTTCACCACAGTTCTTAATATTGTTCGGTCTTTTTTTTTTTTTAAAGCATCAAGTTTGCCAACTCCACTTCTAACAACCAATGTAACTACTCGTAAGTAAACTGTAACTTTATATTTTCATCTTTGATTTTTTCATCATTCTTTTTAATTTGTTCAATTATTATTTGTCTTTGCAGGTTTAACCGAAAGACCGGCTGACACAGGAGGTACAACCGAAGGATCGGCTGACACCGGTGGATCAACTGTAGGATTAGCAACATCAACTGAGGGACCAACAACCACAGGAGGCTCAACAACATCAAGTGATGGACCAACAACCACAGGAGACTCAACAACATCAACTGATGGACCAACAACCACAGGAAACTCAACAACATCAACTGAGGGACCAACAACCACAGGAGGCTCAACAACATCAAGTGATGGACCAACAACCACAGGAGACTCAACAACATCAACTGAGGGACCAACAACCACAGGAGGCTCAACAACATCAACTGAGGGACCAACTGCCAACGAAGCTTCAAGTACAACTGAACTGTCATCAACAAACCGTGTGTCAGAAACAACTGGTGGATCAACTACAGCAACAACAGATGAATCAATTGACACCACTCCCATCTCTGTCACTGAAGTTTTAACTACAAGTCAAGAATCAACAACAATCAGTGAATCAACAACAGATACTCTTATTTCTAGTCCTCTCACCACTGTTACCACTGCCACTGGGAGTACTGTTAGTCCTACTCCTCTTTCTACCTCTACCAGTAATGATGTTATCACTACCAGTGCCAGTACAAATATGTCTACTCCCTCTACTGCCACTAATGTCACCACTATGAGTAATATTCTGATTACTGATACTTCTACTCTTCCTATTACTACTAATGCTGCCACTACCAGTACAAGTACCAATATTTCTCCTCTTCCTTCTTCCGCTAGTACAATTAATGAGACTGCTGCTAGTATCACCACCAATACTACTACTTCTACTAATACTACTACGACCTCTGTTAGTGCCAATACTACTACTGATATTAGTACTACGAGTAATACCACCACGACTACTACCAGAACTGCTTCTACTACTACCATTAATGCTAACATTTCAAGCACTTCTGCTAATACTACTCCTACTACTACTACCACTAATGATACCACTGCTAATGCCAGTACCAATACTACCACAATGACTACTACTCCTTTTACTACAACCTCTGTTAGTACCAATACTACTGCCACTACTATTGATAACATGACCATTATTCCCACTCCTCCTTCCACATCTATTATCACTAATGCAAACAGTAATATTTCAACCACTACAACCACCACCACTAGCTCTACTACCACCTTGGTCACGACTACAACTACCACTCCAGCTCCCCCAGTGGCTGTGGTTATTGCAGTCGTTTTGATAGTTCCATTTGAACCAGCACTCGAGGATCCAAACAGCCAACAGTTCCAGCAGCTTGAAGCTGTGATTGTAAATGATGTAAGTAGAATATTTTACCAATACTCATTGAGGAAGGTGCATTGAGGAAGTTTCAAATTCTTAGTTATTAACTGGACAATACTGGATGTTTTCACATCTCTTTTCTGATTCTTTCATGCAGTTCACGATCGTCTACAGGAGGCGTTTTGGCGTTGTGTTTCTACGCATTATTGTCGTAGGGTTCAGGTAACACCTAAAATTTGAAAAGTCCTACTGTTTTGCTTCATGGCTTGCAGTCATGAATTTCATGCATTTATTTAAACGATGACATAATCTGTAATGATAAAAACATTTTTCATACAGACCAGTTGTGACCGGTAGACGAATGGTTGGAACTGAAGCAATAGTGGAGGTTGTGTTGAACAACACTGCAACATCTGATCAAATGCCAACGACTAATGATGTTGCACAAACCTTAGTTAATGCATCTAATGATGGTACCTTGAACACTTCTATTGATGCCAGTTCAGTTAGTGTAATAGGTAAGTTATGAGGAGGCTGACACTTCATTCCTATCATTGTTGGACTAACAGTCTGTCTCTCATTATCTATCTTTGTGTCATGACAGTTGAGGTTTTTATGGGGTTTTATGTTTGGGTTTGGGTCAACTGAATGAACGAATGCCTCAATTAGAAATATGAATAGTTGATGCCATATTTACAGCTAACTTTCATCTATTTACCATATTTTTTTATTTCACTCAATCCCTATTTGTTAATTCTTTTGTTTTCAACAGCTTTGACTACAACTTCAGTTCCCACGACCATTGCAACAACTCGTAAGTAAACTGTAACTGGTCACTTCACACCAGACGTTTAATTTTTTCATCATAGTTCTTTATATTGTTCAATCTTTATTTGTTTTTACAGCATCAAGTTTCCCAACTCCAGCTCCAACAACCAATGCAACTATTCGTAAGTAAACTGCAACTTTATATTTTCATCTTTTATTTTTTCACCATACTTCTTTATATTGTTCAGTCATTATTTGTTTTTGCAGGTTTAACCGAAGGACCGGCTGAAACCGGAGGTACAACTGTAGGATTAGCAACATCAACTGAGGGACCAACAACCACAGGAGGCTCAACAACATCAACTGAGGGACCAACAACCACAGGAGGCTCAACAACATCAACTGAGGGACCAACAACCACAGGAGGCTCAACAACATCAACTGAGGGACCAACTGCCAACGAAGCTTCAAGTACAACTGAACTGTCATCAACAAACCGTGTGTCAGAAACAACTGGTGGATCAACTACAGCAACAACAGATGAATCAATTGACACCACTCCCATCTCTGTCACTGAAGTTTTAACTACAAGTCAAGAATCAACAACAATCAGTGAATCAACAACAGATACTCTTATTTCTAGTCCTCTCACCACTGTTACCACTGCCACTGGGAGTACTGTTAGTCCTACTCCTCTTTCTACCTCTACCAGTAATGATGTTATCACTACCAGTGCCAGTACAAATATGTCTACTCCCTCTACTGCCACTAATGTCACCACTATGAGTAATATTCTGATTACTGATACTTTTACTCTTCCTATTACTACTAATGCTGCCACTACCAGTACAAGTACCAATATTTCTCCTCTTCCTTCTTCCGCTAGTACAATTAATGAGACTGCTGCTAGTATCACCACCAATACTACTACTTCTACTAATACTACTACGACCTCTGTTAGTGCCAATACTACTACTGATATTAGTACTACGAGTAATACCACCACGACTACTACCAGAACTGCTTCTACTACTACCATTAATGCTAACATTTCAAGCACTTCTGCTAATACTACTCCTACTACTACTACCACTAATGATACCACTGCTAATGCCAGTACCAATACTACCACAATGACTACTACTCCTTTTACTACAACCTCTGTTAGTACCAATACTACTGCCACTACTATTGATAACATGACCATTATTCCCACTCCTCCTTCCACATCTATTGTCACTAATGCAAACAGTAATATTTCAACCACTACAACCACCACCACTTGCTCTACTACCACCTTGGTCACGACTACTACTACCACTCCAGCTCCCCCAGTGGCTGTGGTTATTGCAGTCGTTTTGATAGTTCCATTTGAACCAGCACTCGAGGATCCAAACAGTCAACAGTTCCAGCAGCTTGAAGCTGTGATTGTAAATGATGTAAGTAGAATATTTTACCAATACTCATAGGTGTGATGAGAAAGTTTCAAATTCTCAGTTCTTAATTGGACAATACTGGATCTTTTCACATCTCTTTTCTGATTCTTTCACGCAGTTCACAATTGTCTACAGGAGGCGTTTTGGCGTTGTGTTTCTACGCATTATTGTCGTAGGGTTCAGGTAACACCTAAAATTTGAAAAGTCCTACTGTTTTGCTTCATGGCTTGCAGTCATGAATTTCATGCATTTATTTAAACGATGACATAATCTGTAATGATAAAAACATTTTTCATACAGACCAGTTGTGACCGGTAGACGAATGGTTGGAACTGAAGCAATAGTGGAGGTTGTGTTGAACAACACTGCAACATCTGATCAAATACCAACGACTAATGATGTTGCACAAACCTTAGTGAATGCATCTAATGATGGTACCTTGAACACTTCTATTGATGCCAGTTCAGTTAGTGTAATAGGTAAGTTATGAGGAGGCTGACACTTCATTCCTATCATTGTTGGACTAACAGTCTGTCTCTCATTATCTATCTTTGTGTCATGACAGTTGAGGTTTTTATGGGGTTTTATGTTTGGGTTTGGGTCAACTGAATGAACGAATGCCTCAATTAGAAATATGAATAGTTGATGCCATATTTACAGCTAACTTTCATCTATTTACCATATTTTTTATTTCATTCCATCATTATTTGTATATTCTTTTGTTTTTAACAGTTTTGACCACAACTCTAGCTCCCACAACCAATGCAACAACTCGTAAGTAAACTGTAACCGGTCACTTCACTCCAGTGGTCGTTACAGCAAAGAAATGATATCTGTCTATTGTTGAGTATCAAAAATGTTCTGATTTTTTTTAATGTGTGTGTGTGTGTTTTTTTTAACTTTCTGTAAATTGTGTACAGCCACAACAAGTTCATTTACTCCTACAACAGCTGTAGCTACCACACAGATTCTAGTGATTTTCACGTCTCTTGGGGAGACATTCACAGTAGACTTATTGAATCCATCATCTCCAGCATTTATGAGTCGATCCTCACTGATAGAGACAACAGTAAGTCTCTCTCCTGCAAAATATCAGGGGTCCTATTTCATTGATAATGTTTATCAAGATATATATCGTGTCACAATCAAGAGTGTACATATAATAAATTTGTCAGAATTGCTGAGACTCAATAATCAGACACACCAAGGTTACTGTCACAATAATTTTATCGTTTCTCTGCAGCTTAAACCTTTCTATGACGCGGCATTCCCATCATCATTCATGTCCTTGATTGTCCTTGAATTCAGGTAACAATATATTTCGTAATGTCAAGATGAAATAAGCTTTAGAGTTTGTCAAAGGTTCTTATATCGATCATCACATTTTGTCATGTTTCCTTTTACAGAAATGGTTCAATTCTTAATGAGATGGGACTTGAATTTGTGTCAGACCTTGTTCCCAATATCAATGAGATTGCTAATGTTTTGATCAACGCATCTTCAAACATCACAGCCTTCAACATCACCATCTCCTCCATCACTGTGAATGGCACAGGTAAACAACACTGAATGCTGCTTCATCAATAACGTACAATAATACTGATCTGATCACTAAAGCAATGTTTCCTTTTCTCATCAGACATAAGTGTTTCCAGTGGAGCGAGTCACAAAATCAGTCTCATCACTGCATCCTTCCTTGTGATGTTGTCATGGCTACTGTCAAGCCAGCATTAGCATCTACGTATGTTTCCATGAGAAACCCCATCAGAAAAGGGGAGCTATCACTGCTATGAAGACGGACTTCAAATACCCAAGAAGACCTCTGAGGGCTACAACTGTCATGAAGCTTGTGTAGAACTTTCATCTTCAAATTCTGTGTTAGTTATTACCACACGCTGACAACAAAAGTTGATCAGAATGACACATTTATTCCGCATTGATAACTTCATAACTGAGAATTCTCTATTGTAGAGTTAACATGTCAGACAGCCCATCGGTGAAGAAGATTCCTCCTTTGGAGAATTGAAACAATACAATAAAAAAAACCCAATCAGAGCTGAGATTTATTCCCTCAGAACAACAAGGAACAATGCAAACATAATCAGGCTTCTTGTACACAATTTTCATGAAGTGTTCAATGTAATGCCATGGATGACTATATCCAGTGATGTTTGATAATTATATGTACATAAAGTTTCACACACATCTATCTTCTGTAAGGTTATCAAGTGCAGCAAACGAGACGATGAACTGATAAAGACGTGTGCAAACACACACATCTATTGGACTGAATGAATGATTCAAAACAACAATGTACCAAAATCAAATAATTTAAATGTGATATGAACTGTATGAATTTGGTTGATGTGTTGTAATGAGAGAGATGTTTTTGATTCAGGGGACGGGAATTTTACAAGCCAATGGCTTCTACCCGTCAACCCTTTTTTTCTTTTCGGATGTTGTTGTTGATGTTCCAAAACTGATGAAAGTGAAGTGTGCATAACATGTCTGGAAAGAAAAAAATAAACTGATTAAAAATCTAAAATCTCCACCCTTGGGCATGTGGGGGAGGTTTGTGGACCCATCTTTGAAGATGCTGCTGCTCTGTCCTCCGCGGTGGCCGTGTCCTCAGTGAGGCTCAGTGACAATCTACTGAGAAGATGGAAGAGCCGACTCACCGCACAGCAACTGACTTGGATCAGTTTTTATTCTACAGGTCTTTTAAATCCAAGACCCGATCAGCCTCAGTGACAGTGATGGAAAAAAAAATCTACAAACTGATGGTTAAAATTTTAAACAAAGACAAACTTAAAGCTCGGGCTCACACACCATGGAGGGTTCACCTTTGTCTGGCACCAGGTGTGAACCCTTCATGGGAGTCTTTCTACCAGCCACCGTTAACCAAAAAGGTTGGAGATCTCCAATGGAGGATTTTAGAGGATGGTGCTGTGTCCGTCAACAGTTTTATTTCAATTTTTAATCCAAACTTGTTGGAGAACTGTCCATTCTGTTCCCACAGAGAAACTGTTTTCCACTGCTTCCTGGACTGTCAGAGGCTCACAAGTCAGTTCCTGCTTTTAGAGAGACAAATATTTTTACAGATTTTGGAACTTAATGATAGACGCTTTCTGTTAAGAGGCGCAGCGTTGATTTTTGAAAAAATGAAAAGCTTTTAAGCACGCCTTATGGTGCATAAAATACAGTAATTTGTTTTTTGTGAATAAACGTGCTTTTAAAACTCAAAAAAAGTCTCTTTCAATAAATCTTTTTTTTCTCATTTTCTTTCTCTATCTTTTCCCTCTCATTGCAGATTATGTCTTCCTCCCTTTGTGTATTTTCCCTCCATTGTAATTGATAACTCAACCCCTGATTTGGTCTCACCTGTGTACACATACCTGGTTTATCAATCGTACACTCATGAGAATCATCTCGAGTGTTTTTCTTGGCACCAGTTTTTGTTTTATTTCTTTTTAGAGCAGATTTTAATCCTCACTTGGAGTGTTTTTCTCGGCTAACTTTGTGTTTAAATAAAAGTATTTGTTCTGCGGGTTGTGCGGTTCAAACCCTGTGCCAATCATGTTTCAACAGATTTGTCAAACTGATTCTCAGCTCAGTTCTACATACTGCCACAAAAAGAAATGTGAACCAGATAGTATCAGTATCATGGATTGTTGTATCAAGGACTGTCAAAGTGAATCATGCACCGGATGACTTCTTGTGTTATTTGTCACATGTCTGTGGTGGTTAGACCAGTTATTTGCCCCCATGTCCTTTTGACTTGGTCCTTTTTATAGACAATTCTGATAAAAAACCAGCTAAATGATTCATCAGGTCATGAAGGTCAGATTGTGTGTCTAGAGGATGTAACACCTTTTCAGGTGGAATGAAAAAAACAGTCAGGACAGACCAATGACTATCTGGCTTCTTTTACAGTGTTGATGTCATTGTTGATGTCACAAAATATATTTCTGGTTTCTGCCCACAAGGGAAAATGTAATTTCTCCTTGTGGGCTTAATAAAGTGTACTTCTTCTTCTTCTATACTAAGCTCAAACAAATGTGCACTGGGATTGGGTAACAGGAATATGTTGGACGGACGCTATTGAAGTATTTAGTGAAATCTGGAAACACTATCGCTGAACTGATATCTTCTTATTTTTTACTTTTTTTAATTTGAAGTATTAGTTTTGGTGAGTAATTTTCTCTTATTATATTTGATATAGAGATAATTTATTGAATAGGAAACTTTACACTGTGTTGTTTCCATCATACAATGTGGGGTTTTCTTTTAGACCGTTTTGTGATCTATTCCTTTTTGGACTGTAATTAGGTGTTGTGTGTCTGTAGTCTTTCAATTGTATTCATATAAGGCTAAGCAGAAAAAAAAACAATGGCAATTTATGTTGTTCATTAGTCATGGATTTTTGAAGTATAAAATATTTTCTAATTATTATGCAAATTAGTAATTTTCTTGAATACTGAATGAAAACCAAATGGCCAAAACCTTTTCAGATAAATATGAATTAAAAACATGATTTTTTTTCTCATATATTTTGGTTACCACAATTAACTTTCTGGTAGTTTTGTTTTGACATATGATGATTGATATTTCAAAAGGCCACATAAAAAGAACAACAACTCACATATGTTTTTTTTTGTTTGTCACTGTTGTGTTATTGGGTGGCACGGTGGTGCAATTGGTAGCGCTGGCACCGCACAGCAAGTGGGTTGCAGGCTTGAGTCCCGCTCTGTGCGGAGTTTGCATGTTCTCCCCGTGTCTGTGTGGGTTCTCCCAGTGTTCTCCGGGTTCCTCCCACCTCCAAAAACATGCACTTCAGGTTCATTGGCCGTTTCCAAATTGACCATTGTGTGTGTGTGTGTGTGTGTGTGTGTGTGTGTGTGTGTGTGTGTGTGTGTGTGTGTGTGTGTGTGTGTGTGTGTGTGTGTAACTCCGCAGTATACTGGGATCACGTCCAGAGTTTCCCCTTTCCTTGTCTTGAGAAACATAGTCATTTTTCTAGAAAATTACTTCATGTTTTCTAAGGTTCTGTAGAACTTCAAGAATAATAATAAATGTCATTCACAATGTGGTGTATAAAACATTTTAAATGGACTGAAAGATGAAATTGAAAAGCAAATATTCTTGTTCATGTTCCAGATTTAGAAAACAATAGATTTGCATAAAAATAAAATATTTTAAGATTGTTGCCGTTCATATACTTTGTTAATAATTGAGTCAATGTCCTTTCAAAAGTTGCAGGTTCAAAAGTTGACAAAATGGGTCTTGAACCAAAGTTATCAATTTGGCTAATACTAACAGGTACGTTCGTTTTCAATGAATAACAAAAGAAAGACATGAAAGTGTCAATAATGCTCTGGAAAATTAATTTTCAAAAGGATGTTATATTAAACAATTCAGTCCCTCTGTTCTTTTCCCACAGTCACTGTTGGGCTTCATTTTATAATGGAAACACAAGCCTCAGATCGGTCAGGTGACACCAAGGGTACAACTGTAGGATTAACATCAACTGAGGGACCAACAACCACAGGAGAATCAACAACATCAACTGAGGGACCAGCAACCACAGGTGACTCAATAACATCAAGTGAGGGACCAACAACCACAGGAGACTCAACAACATCAACTGAGGGACCAACAACCACAGGAAACTCAACAACATCAACTGAGGGACTAACAACCACAGGAGGCTCAACATCATCAACTGAGGGACTAACAACTACAGGAGACTCAACAACATCAACTGAGGGACCAACAACCACAGGAGACTCAACAACATCAACTGAGGGACGAACAACCACAGGAGACTCAACATCATCAAGTGAGGGACCAACAACTACAGGAGACTCAACAACATCAACTGAGGGACCAACAACCACAGGAGACTCAACAACATCAACTGAGGGACCAACAACCACAGGAGACTCAACAACATCAACTGAGGGACCAACAACCACAGGAGACTCAACAACATTAACTGAGGGACCAACAACCACAAGAGACTCAACAACATCAACTGAGGGACCAAAAACCACAGGAGACTCAACACTATCAAGTGATGGACCAACAACCACAGGAGACTCAAAAATATCCAGTGATGGACTAACAACCACAGGAGACTCAACAACATCAACTGAGGGACCAACAACCACAGGAGACTCAACAACATCAGCTGAGGGACCAACAACCGCAGGAGACTCAACAACCTCAACTGAGGGACCAATAACCACAGGAGACTCAATTACATCAACTGGTGGACCAACAACCACAGGAGATTCAACAACATCAACTGAGGGACAAACAACCACAGGAGACTCAACAACATCAACTAAGGGACCAACAACCACAGGAGACTCAACAACATCAACTGAGGGACCAACAACCACAGGAGGCTCAACAACATCAACTGAGGGACCAACAACCACAGGAGACTCAACAACATTAACTGAGGGACCAACAACCACAGGAGACTCAACAACATCAACTGAGGGACCAACAACCACAGGAGACTCAACACTATCAAGTGATGGACCAACAACCACAGGAGACTCAAAAATATCCAGTGATGGACTAACAACCACAGGAGACACAACAACATCAACTGAGGGACCAACAACCACAGGAGACTCAACAACATCAGCTGAGGGACCAACAACCGCAGGAGACTCAACAACATCAACTGAGGGACCAATAACCACAGGAGACTCAATTACATCAACTGGTGGACCAACAACCACAGGAGATTCAACAACATCAACGGAGGGACCAACAACCACAGGAGACTCAACAACATCAACTGAGGGACCAACAACCACAGGAGACTCAACAACATCAACTGAAGGACCAACAACCACAGGAGGCTCAACAACATCAACTGAGGGACTAACAACCACAGGAGACTCAACAACATCAACTGAGGGATCAACAACCACAGGAGACTCAACAACATCAACTGAGGGACCAACAAGCACAGGAGACTCAACAACATCAACTGAGGGACCAACAACCACAGGACACTCAACAACATCAAGTGAGGGATCAACAACCACAGGAGAATCAACAACATCAACTGAGGGATCAACAACCACAGGAGAGTCAACAACATCAAGTGAGGGATCAACAACCACAGGAGAATCAACAACATCAACTGAGGGATCAACAACCACAGGAGACTCAACAACATCAACTGAGGGACCAACAACCACAGGAGACTCAACAACATCAACTGAGGGACCAACAAGCACAGGAGATTCAACAACCACAGGAGACTCAACAACATCAACTGAGGGACCAACAACCACAGGAGACTCAACAACATCAAGTGATGGACCAACAACCACAGGAGATTCAACAACATCAACTAAGGGACTAACAACCACAGGAGGCTCAACAACATCAACTGAGGGACCAACAACCACAGGAGACTCAACAACATCAACTAAGGGACAAACAACCACAGGAGACTCAACAACATCAACTGAGGGACCAAAAACCACAGGAGACTCAACAACATCAGCTGAGGGACCAACAACCACAGGAGGCTCAACAACATCAACTGAGGGACCAACAACCACAGGAGACTCAACAACATTAACTGAGGGACCAACAACCACAGGAGACTCAACAACATCAACTGAGGGACCAACAACCACAGGAGACTCAACACTATCAAGTGATGGACCAACAACCACAGGAGACTCAAAAATATCCAGTGATGGACTAACAACCACAGGAGACACAACAACATCAACTGAGGGACCAACAACCACAGGAGACTCAACAACATCAACTGAGGGACCAACAAGCACAGGAGACTCAACAACATCAACTGAGGGACCAACAACCACAGGAGATTCAACAACATCAACGGAGGGACCAACAACCACAGGAGACTCAACAACATCAACTAAGGGACCAACAACCACAGGAGACTCAACAACATCAACTGAAGGACCAACAACCACAGGAGGCTCAACAACATCAACTGAGGGACTAACAACCACAGGAGACTCAACAACATCAACTGAGGGATCAACAACCACAGGAGACTCAACAACATCAACTGAGGGACCAACAAGCACAGGAGACTCAACAACATCAACTGAGGGACCAACAACCACAGGAGACTCAACAACATCAAGTGAGGGATCAACAACCACAGGAGAATCAACAACATCAACTGAGGGATCAACAACCACAGGAGAGTCAACAACATCAAGTGAGGGATCAACAACCACAGGAGAATCAACAACATCAACTGAGGGATCAACAACCACAGGAGACTCAACAACATCAACTGAGGGACCAACAACCACAGGAGACTCAACAACATCAACTGAGGGACCAACAACCACAGGAGATTCAACAACCACAGGAGACTCAACAACATCAACTGAGGGACCAACAACCACAGGAGACTCAACAACATCAAGTGATGGACCAACAACCACAGGAGATTCAACAACATCAACTAAGGGACTAACAACCACAGGAGGCTCAACAACATCAACTGAGGGACCAACAACCACAGGAGACTCAACAACATCAACTAAGGGACAAACAACCACAGGAGACTCAACAACATCAACTGAGGGACCAAAAACCACAGGAGACTCAACAACATCAGCTGAGGGACCAACAACCACAGGAGACTCAACAACATCAACTGAGGGACCAACAACCACAGGAGACTCAACAACATCAACTGACGGACCAACAACCACAGGAGATTCAACAACATCAACTGAGGGACCAACAACCACAGGAGACTCAACAACATCAAGTGAGGGATCAACAACCACAGGAGACTCAACAACATCAACGGAGGGACCAACAACCACAGGAGATTCAACAACATCAACTGAGGGACCAACAACCACAGGAGAGTCAACAACATCAAGTGAGGGATCAACAACCACAGGAGAATCAACAACATCAACTGAGGGATCAACAACCACAGGAGACTCAACAACATCAACTGAGGGACCAACAACCACAGGAGACTCAACAACATCAAGTGATGGACCAACAACCACAGGAGACTCAACAACATCAAGTGAGGGATCAACAACCACAGGAGACTCAACAACATCAACGGAGGGACCAACAACCACAGGAGATTCAACAACATCAACTGAGGGACCAACAACCACAGGAGAGTCAACAACATCAAGTGAGGGATCAACAACCACAGGAGAATCAACAACATCAGCTGAGGGATCAACAACCACAGGAGACTCAACAACATCAACTGAGGGACCAACAACCACAGGAGACTCAACAACATCAACTGAGGGACCAACAACCACAGGAGGCTCAACAACATCAACTGAGGGACCAACAACCACAAGAGACTCAACATCAACTGAGGGACCAACACCCACAGGAGACTCAACAACATCAAGTGATGGACCAACAACCACAGGAGACTCAGCAACATCAACTGAGGGGTCAACAACCACAGGAGACTCAACAACATCAACTGAGGGACGAACAACCACAGGAGACTCAACAACATCAACTGAGGGACCAACAACCACACGTGACTCAACAACAATAACTGAGGGACCAACAACCACAGGAGACTCAACACTATCAAGTGATGGACCAACCACCACAGGAGACTCAAAAATATCCAGTGATGGACTAACAACCACAGGAGACTCAACAACATCAACTGAGGGACCAACAACCACAGGAGACTCAACAACATCAACTGAGGGACCAACAACCACAGGACACTCAACAACATCAAGTGAGGGATCAACAACCACAGGAGAATCAACAACATCAACTGAGGGATCAACAACCACAGGAGAGTCAACAACATCAAGTGAGGGATCAACAACCACAGGAGAATCAACAACATCAACTGAGGGATCAACAACCACAGGAGACTCAACAACATCAACTGAGGGACCAACAACCACAGGAGACTCAACAACATCAACTGAGGGACCAACAACCACAGGAGATTCAACAACCACAGGAGACTCAACAACATCAACTGAGGGACCAACAACCACAGGAGACTCAACAACATCAAGTGATGGACCAACAACCACAGGAGATTCAACAACATCAACTAAGGGACTAACAACCACAGGAGGCTCAACAACATCAACTGAGGGACCAACAACCACAGGAGACTCAACAACATCAACTAAGGGACAAACAACCACAGGAGACTCAACAACATCAACTGAGGGACCAAAAACCACAGGAGACTCAACAACATCAGCTGAGGGACCAACAACCACAGGAGACTCAACAACATCAACTGAGGGACCAACAACCACAGGAGACTCAACAACATCAACTGACGGACCAACAACCACAGGAGATTCAACAACATCAACTGAGGGACCAACAGCCACAGGAGACTCAACAACATCAAGTGAGGGATCAACAACCACAGGAGACTCAACAACATCAACGGAGGGACCAACAACCACAGGAGATTCAACAACATCAACTGAGGGACCAACAACCACAGGAGAGTCAACAACATCAAGTGAGGGATCAACAACCACAGGAGAATCAACAACATCAACTGAGGGATCAACAACCACAGGAGACTCAACAACATCAACTGAGGGACCAACAACCACAGGAGACTCAACAACATCAAGTGATGGACCAACAACCACAGGAGACTCAGCAACATCAACTGAGGGATCAACAACCACAGGAGACTCAACAACATCAACTGAGGGACCAACAACCACAGGAGACTCAACAACATCAACTGAGGGACCAACAACCACAGGAGGCTCAACAACATCAACTGAGGGACCAACAACCACAAGAGACTCAACATCAACTGAGGGACCAACACCCACAGGAGACTCAACAACATCAAGTGATGGACCAACAACCACAGGAGACTCAGCAACATCAACTGAGGGGTCAACAACCACAGGAGACTCAACAACATCAACTGAGGGACGAACAACCACAGGAGACTCAACAACATCAACTGAGGGACCAACAACCACACGTGACTCAACAACAATAACTGAGGGACCAACAACCACAGGAGACTCAACACTATCAAGTGATGGACCAACCACCACAGGAGACTCAAAAATATCCAGTGATGGACTAACAACCACAGGAGACTCAACAACATCAACTGAGGGACCAACAACCACAGGAGACTCAACAACATCAACTGAGGGATCAACAACCACAGGAGGCTCAACAACATCAACTGAGGGACCAACAACCACAGGAGGCTCAACAACATCAAGTGAGGGACCAATAACCACAAGAGACTTAACAACATCAACTGAGGGACCAACAACCACAGGACGCTCAACAACATCAACTGAGGGACCAACAACCACAAGAGACTCAACATCAACTGAGGGACCAACACCCACAGAAGACTCAACAACATCAACTGAGGGACCAACAACCACAGGAGACTCAACAACATCAACTGAGAGACCAACAAGCACAGAAGACTCAACAACATCAACTGAGAGACCAACAACCACAGGAGACTCAACAACATCAACTGAGAGACCAACAAGCACAGGAGACTCAACAACATCAACTGAGGGACCAACAACCACAGGAGACTCAACAACATCAAGTGATGGACCAAAAACCACAGGAGACTCAACAACACCAACTGAGAGACCAACAAGCACAGGAGACTCAACAACATCAACTGAGAGACCAACAAGCACAGGAGACTCAACAACATCAAGTGATGGACCAACAACCACAGGAGACTCAACAACATCAACTGAGGGACCAACAACCACAGGAGACTCAGCAAAATCAACTGAGGGATCAACAACCACAGGAGACTCAACAACATCAACTGAGGGATCAACAACCACAGGAGACTCAACAACATCAACTGAGGGACCAACAACCACAGGAGACTCAACAACATCAACTGAGCGACTAATAACCACAGGAGACTCAACAACATCAACTGAGGGACCAACAACCACAGGAGGCTCAACAACATCAACTGAGGGACCAATAACCACAGGAGACTCAACAACATCAACTGAGGGACCAACAACCACAGGAGACTCAACAACATCAACTGAGGGACCAACAACCACAGGCGGCTCAACAACATTAAGTGATGGACCAACAACCACAGGAGACTCAACAACATCAAATGAGGGACCAACAACCACAGGAGACTCAACAACATCAACTGAGGGACCAACAACCACAGGAGACTCAACAACACCAACTGAGGGACCAACAACCACAGGAGACTCAACAACACCAACTGAGGGACCAACAACCACAGGAGGCTCAACAACATCAACTGATGGATCAACTGCCAACGAAGCTTCAAGTACAACTGAACTGTCATCAACAAACCGTGTGTCAGAAACAACTGGTGGATCAACTACAGCAACAACAGATGAATCAATTGACACCACTCCCATCTCTGTCACTGAAGTTTTAACTACAAGTCAAGAATCAACAACAATCAGTGAATCAACAACAGATACTCTTATTTCTAGTCCTCTCACCACTGTTACCACTGCCACTGGGAGTACTGTTAGTCCTACTCCTCTTTCTACCTCTACCAGTAATGATGTTATCACTACCAGTGCCAGTACAAATATGTTTACTCCCTCTGCTGCCACTAATGTCACCACTATGAGTAGTATTCTGATTACTGATACTTCTACTCTTCCTATTACTACTAATGCTACCACTGCCAGTACAAGTACCAATATTTCTCCTCTTCCTTCTACCACTAGTACAATTAATGAGATTACTGCTAGTATCACCACCAATACTACTACTTCTACTAATACTACTACGACCTCTGTTAGTGCCAATACTACTACTGATATTAGTACTACGAGTAATACCACCACGACTACTAACAGAACTACTTCTACTACTACCATTAATGCTAAGATTTCAAGCACTCCTGCTAATACTACTCCTACTACTACTACCACTAATGATACCACCGCTAATGCCAGTACCAATACTACCACAATGACTACTACTCCTTTTACTACAACCTCTGTTAGTACCAATACTACTGCCACTACTATTGATAACATGACCATTATTCCCACTCCTCCTTCCACATCTATTATCACTAATGCAAACAGTAATATTTCAACCACTACAACCACCACCACTCGCTCTACTACCACCTTGGTCACGACTACTACTACCACTCCAGCTCCCCCAGTGGCTGTGGTTATTGCAGTCGTTTTGATAGTTCCATTTGAACCAGCACTCGAGGATCCAAACAGTCAACAGTTCCAGCAGCTTGAAGCTGTGATTGTAAATGATGTAAGTAGAATATTTTACCAATACTCATAGGTGTGATGAGAAAGTTTCAAATTCTCAGTTCTTAATTGGACAATACTGGATCTTTTCACATCTCTTTTCTGATTCTTTCACGCAGTTCACAATTGTCTACAGGAGGCGTTTTGGCGTTGTGTTTCTACGCATTATTGTCGTAGGGTTCAGGTAACACCAAAAAGTCCTACTGTTTTACTTCATGGCTTGCAGTCATGAATTTCATTCATTTATTTAAACGACATCATCTGCAATGATAAAAACATTTTTCATACAGACCAGTTGTGACCGGTAGACGAACGGTTGGAACTGAAGCAATAGTGGAGGTTGTGTTGAACAACACTGCAACATCCGATCAAATGCCAACGACTGATGATGTTGCACAAACCTTAGTGAATGCATCTAACGACGGTACCTTGAACACTTCTATTGATGCCAGTTCAGTCAGCGTAATAGGTAAGTTATGAGGAAGCTGACGCTTCATTCCTGTTGCTGTTGGACTAACAGTCTGTCTCTCATTATCTATCTTTGTGTCATGACAGTTGAGGTTTTTATGGGGTTTTATGTTTGGATTTGGGTCAACTGAATGAACGAATGCCTCAATTAGAAATATGAATAGTTGATGCCATATTTACAGCTAACTTTCATCTATTTACCATATTTTTTTATTTCACTCAATCCCTATTTGTTAATTCTTTTGTTTTCAACAGCTTTGACTACAACTTCAGCTCCCACGACCATTGCAACAACTCGTAAGTAAACTGTAACTGGTCATTTCACACCAGACGTTTAATTTTTTCATCATAGTTCTTTATATTGTTCAATCTTTATTTGTTTTTACAGCATCAAGTTTCCCAACTCCAGCTCCAACAACCAATGCAACTATTCGTAAGTAAACTGCAACTTTATATTTTCATCTTTTATTTTTTCACCATACTTCTTTATATTGTTCAGTCATTATTTGTTTTTGCAGGTTTAACCGAAGGACCGGCTGAAACCGGAGGTACAACTGTAGGATTAGCAACATCAACTGAGGGACCAACAACCACAGGAGGCTCAACAACATCAACTGAGGGACCAACAACCACAGGAGACTCAACAACATCAACTGAGGGACCAACAACCACAGGAGACTCAACAACATCAAGTGAGGGATCAACAACCACAGGAGAATCAACAACATCAACTGAGGGATCAACAACCACAGGAGACTCAACAACATCAACTGAGGGACCAACAACCACAGGAGACTCAACAACATCAAGTGATGGACCAACAACCACAGGAGACTCAGCAACATCAACTGAGGGATCAACAACCACAGGAGACTCAACAACATCAACTGAGGGACCAACAACCACAGGAGACTCAACAACATCAACTGAGGGATCAACAACTACAGGAGGCTCAACAACATCAACTGAGGGACCAACAACCACAGGAGGCTCAACAACATCAAGTGAGGGACCAATAACCACAAGAGACTCAACAACATCAACTGAGGGACCAACAACCACAGGACGCTCAACAACATCAACTGAGGGACCAACAACCACAAGAGACTCAACATCAACTGAGGGACCAACACCCACAGAAGACTCAACAACATCAACTGAGGGACCAACAACCACAGGAGACTCAACAACATCAACTGAGAGACCAACAAGCACAGGAGACTCAACAACATCAACTGAGGGACCAACAACCACAGGAGACTCAACAACATCAAGTGATGGACCAAAAACCACAGGAGACTCAACAACACCAACTGAGAGACCAACAAGCACAGGAGACTCAACAACATCAACTGAGAGACCAACAAGCACAGGAGACTCAACAACATCAAGTGATGGACCAACAACCACAGGAGACTCAACAACACCAACTGAGGGACCAACAACCACAGGAGACTCAGCAAAATCAACTGAGGGATCAACAACCACAGGAGACTCAACAACATCAACTGAGGGACCAACAACCACAAGAGGCTCAACAACATCAACTGAGGGACCAACAACCACAGGAGACTCAACAACATCACCTGAGGGACCAACAACCACAGGAGAGTCAACAACATCATTTGATGGACCAAAGACCACAGGAGACTCAACAACATCAAGTGAGGGACCAACAACCACAGGTGACTCAACAACATCAACTGAGGGACCAACAACCACAGGAGACTCAACAACATCAACTGAGCGACTAATAACCACAGGAGACTCAACAACATCAACTGAGGGACCAACAACCACAGGAGGCTCAACAACATCAACTGAGGGACCAATAACCACAGGAGACTCAACAACATCAACTGAGGGACCAACAACCACAGGAGACTCAACAACATCAACTGAGGGACCAACAACCACAGGCGGCTCAACAACATTAAGTGATGGACCAACAACCACAGGAGACTCAACAACATCAAATGAGGGACCAACAACCACAGGAGACTCAACAACATCAACTGAGGGACCAACAACCACAGGAGACTCAACAACACCAACTGAGGGACCAACAACCACAGGAGACTCAACAACACCAACTGAGGGACCAACAACCACAGGAGGCTCAACAACATCAACTGATGGATCAACTGCCAACGAAGCTTCAAGTACAACTGAACTGTCATCAACAAACCGTGTGTCAGAAACAACTGGTGGATCAACTACAGCAACAGCAGATGAATCAATTGACACCACTCCCATCTCTGTCACTGAAGTTTTAACTACAAGTCAAAAATCAACAACAATCAGTGAATCAACAACAGATACTCTTATTTCTAGTCCTCTCACCACTGTTACCACTGCCACTGGGAGTACTGTTAGTCCTACTCCTCTTTCTACCTCTACCAGTAATGATGTTATCACAACCAGTGCCAGTACAAATATGTTTACTCCCTCTGCTGCCACTAATGTCACCACTATGAGTAATATTCTGATTACTGATACTTCTACTCTTCCTATTACTACTAATGCTACCACTGCCAGTACAAGTACCAATATTTCTCCTCTTCCTTCTACCACTAGTACAATTAATGAGACTGCTGCTAGTATCACTACCAATACTACTACTTCTACTAATACTACTACGACCTCTGTTAGTGCCAATACTACTACTGATATTAGTACTACGAGTAATACCACCACGACTACTACCAGAACTACTTCTACTACTACCATTAATGCTAAGATTTCAAGCACTCCTGCTAATACTACTCCTACTACTACTACCACTAATGATACCACTGCTAATGCCAGTACCAATACTACCACAATGACTACTACTCCTTTTACTACAACCTCTGTTAGTACCAATACTACTGCCACTACTATTGATAACATGACCATTATTCCCACTCCTCCTTCCACATCTATTATCACTAATGCAAACAGTAATATTTCAACCACTACAACCACCACCACTCGCTCTACTACCACCTTGGTCACGACTACTACTACCACTCCAGCTCCCCCAGTGGCTGTGGTTATTGCAGTCGTTTTGATAGTTCCATTTGAACCAGCACTCGAGGATCCAAACAGCCAACAGTTCCAGCAGCTTGAAGCTGTGATTGTAAATGATGTAAGTAGAATATTTTACCAATACTCATAGGTGTGATGAGAAAGTTTCAAATTCTCAGTTCTTAATTGGACAATACTGGATCTTTTCACATTTCTTTTCTGATTCTTTCACGCAGTTCACAATTGTCTACAGGAGGCGTTTTGGCGTTGTGTTTCTACGCATTATTGTCGTAGGGTTCAGGTAACACCAAAAAGTCCTACTGTTTTACTTCAAGGCTTGCAGTCATGAATTTCATTCATTTATTTAAACGACATTATCTGCAATGATAAAAACATTTTTCATACAGACCAGTTGTGACCGGTAGACGAACGGTTGGAACTGAAGCAATAGTGGAGGTTGTGTTGAACAACACTGCAACATCCGATCAAATGCCAACGACTGATGATGTTGCACAAACCTTAGTGAATGCATCTAACGACGGTACCTTGAACACTTCTATTGATGCCAGTTCAGTCAGCGTAATAGGTAAGTTATGAGGAAGCTGACGCTTCATTCCTGTTGCTGTTGGACTAACAGTCTGTCTCTCATTATCTATCTTTGTGTCATGACAGTTGAGGTTTTTATGGGGTTTTATGTTTGGATTTGGGTCAACTGAATGAACGAATGCCTCAATTAGAAATATGAATAGTTGATGCCATATTTACAGCTAACTTTCATCTATTTACCATATTTTTTTATTTCACTCAATCCCTATTTGTTAATTCTTTTGTTTTCAACAGCTTTGACTACAACTTCAGCTCCCACGACCATTGCAACAACTCGTAAGTAAACTGTAACTGGTCACTTCACACCAGACGTTTAATTTTTTCATCATAGTTCTTTATATTGTTCAGTCTTTATTTGTTTTTACAGCATCAAGTTTCCCAACTCCAGCTCCAACAACCAATGCAACTATTCGTAAGTAAACTGCAACTTTATATTTTCATCTTTTATTTTTTCACCATACTTCTTTATATTGTTCAGTCATTATTTGTTTTTGCAGGTTTAACCGAAGGACCGGCTGAAACCGGAGGTACAACTGTAGGATTAGCAACATCAACTGAGGGACCAACAACCACAGGAGGCTCAACAACATCAACTGAGGGACCAACAACCACAGGAGGCTCAACAACATCAACTGAGGGACCAACTGCCAACGAAGCTTCAAGTACAACTGAACTGTCATCAACAAACCGTGTGTCAGAAACAACTGGTGGATCAACTACAGCAACAACAGATGAATCAATTGACACCACTCCCATCTCTGTCACTGAAGTTTTAACTACAAGTCAAGAATCAACAACAATCAGTGAATCAACAACAGATACTCTTATTTCTAGTCCTCTCACCACTGTTACCACTGCCACTGGGAGTACTGTTAGTCCTACTCCTCTTTCTACCTCTACCAGTAATGATGTTATCACTACCAGTGCCAGTACAAATATGTCTACTCCCTCTACTGCCACTAATGTCACCACGATGAGTAATATTCTGATTACTGATACTTCTACTCTTCCTATTACTACTAATGCTACCACTGCCAGTACAAGTACCAATATTTCTCCTCTTCCTTCTACCACTAGTACAATTAATGAGACTACTGCTAGTATCACCACCAATACTACTACTTCTACTAATACTACTACGACCTCTGTTAGTGCCAATACTACTACTGATATTAGTACTACGAGTAATACCACCACGACTACTACCAGAACTGCTTCTACTACTACCATTAATGCTAACATTTCAAGCACTTCTGCTAATACTACTCCTACTACTACTATCACTAATGATACCACTGATAATGCCAGTACCAATACTACTACTACAACCACTACTTTTACTACAACCTCTGTTAGTACCAATACTACTGCCACTACTATTGATAACATGACCATTATTCCCACTCCTCCTTCCACATCTATTATCACTAATGCAAACAGTAATATTTCAACCACTACAACCACCACCACTAGCTCTACTACCACCTTGGTCACGACTACTACTACCACTCCAGCTCCACCAGTGACTGTGGTTATTGCAGTCGTTTTGATAGTTCCATTTGAACCAGCACTCGAGGATCCAAACAGCCAACAGTTCCAGCAGCTTGAAGCTGTGATTGTAAATGATGTAAGTAGAATATTTTACCAATACTCATAGGTGTGATGAGAAAGTTTCAAATTCTCAGTTCTTAATTGGACAATACTGGATCTTTTCACATCTCTTTTCTGATTCTTTCACGCAGTTCACAATTGTCTACAGGAGGCGTTTTGGCGTTGTGTTTCTACGCATTATTGTCGTAGGGTTCAGGTAACACCAAAAAGTCCTACTGTTTTACTTCATGGCTTGCAGTCATGAATTTCATTCATTTATTTAAACAACATCATCTGCAATGATAAAAACATTTTTCATACAGACCAGTTGTGACCGGTAGACGAACGGTTGGAACTGAAGCAATCGTGGAGGTTGTGTTGAACAACACTGCAACATCTGATCAAATGCCAACGCCTGATGATGTTGCACAAACCTTAGTGAATGCATCTAACGACGGTACCTTGAACACTTCTATTGATGCCAGTTCAGTCAGCGTAATAGGTAAGTTATGAAGAAGCTGACGCTTCATTCCTGTTGCTGTTGGACTAACAGTCTGTCTCTCATTATCTATCTTTGTGTCATGACAGTTGAGGTTTTTATGGGGTTTTATGTTTGGGTTTGGGTCAACTGAATGAACAAATGCCTCAATTAGAAATATGAATAGTTGATGCCATATTTTCAGCTAACTTTCATCTATTTACCATATTTTTTATTTCATTCCATCATTATTTGTATATTCTTTTGTTTTTAACAGTTTTGACCACAACTCTAGCTCCCACAACCAATGCAACAACTCGTAAGTAAACTGTAACCGGTCACTTCACTCCAGTGGTCGTTACAGCAAAGAAATGATATCTGTCTATTGTTGAGTATCAAAAATGTTCTGATTTTTTTTTATGTGTGTGTGTGTGTTTTTTTTAACTTTCTGTAAATTGTGTACAGCCACAACAAGTTCATTTACTCCTACAACAGCTGTAGCTACCACACAGATTCTAGTGATTTTCACGTCTCTTGGGGAGACATTCACAGTAGACTTATTGAATCCATCATCTCCAGCATTTATGAGTCGATCCTCACTGATAGAGACAACAGTAAGTCTCTCTCCTGCAAAATATCAGGGGTCCTATTTCATTGATAATGTTTATCAAGATATATATCGTGTCACAATCAAGAGTGTACATATAATAAATTTGTCAGAATTGCGGAGACTCAATAATCAGACACACCAAGGTTACTGTCACAATAATTTTATCGTTTCTCTGCAGCTTAAACCTTTCTATGACGCGGCATTCCCATCATCATTCATGTCCTTGATTGTCCTTGAATTCAGGTAACAATTTATTTCGTAATGTCAAGATGAAATAAGCTTTAGAGTTTGTCAAAGGTTCTTATATCGATCATCACATTTTGTCATGTTTCCTTTTACAGAAATGGTTCAATTCTTAATGAGATGGGACTTGAATTTGTGTCAGACCTTGTTCCCAATATCAATGAGATTGCTAATGTTTTGATCAACGCATCTTCAAACATCACAGCCTTCAACATCACCGTCTCCTCCATCACTGTGAATGGCACAGGTAAACAACACTGAATGCTGCTTCATCAATAACGTACAATAATACTGATCTGATCACTAAAGCAATGTTTCCTTTTCTCATCAGACATAAGTGTTTCCAGTGGAGCGAGTCACAAAATCAGTCTCATCACTGCATCCTTCCTTGTGATGTTGTCATGGCTACTGTCAAGCCAGCATTAGCATCTACGTATGTTTCCATGAGAAACCCCATCAGAAAAGGGGAGCTATCACTGCTATGAAGACGGACTTCAAATACCCAAGAAGACCTCTGAGGGCTACAACTGTCATGAAGCTTGTGTAGAACTTTCATCTTCAAATTCTGTGTTAGTTATTACCACACGCTGACAACAAAGGTTGATCAGAATGACACATTTATTCCGCATTGATAACTTCATAACTGAGAATTCTCTATTGTAGAGTTAACATGTCAGACAGCCCATCGGTGAAGAAGATTCCTCCTTTGGAGAATTGAAACAATACAATAAAAAAAACCCAATCAGAGCTGAGATTTATTCCCTCAGAACAACAAGGAACAATGCAAACATAATCAGGCTTCTTGTACACAATTTTCATGAAGTGTTCAATGTAATGCCATGGATGACTATATCCAGTGATGTTTGATAATTATATGTACATAAAGTTTCACACACATCTATCTTCTGTAAGGTTATCAAGTGCAGCAAACGAGACGATGAACTGATAAAGACGTGTGCAAACACACACATCTATTGGACTGAATGAATGATTCATAACAACAATGTACCAAAATCAAATAATTTAAATGTGATATGAACTGTATGAATTTGGTTGATGTGTTGTAATGAGAGAGATGTTTTTGATTCAGGGGACGGGAATTTTACAAGCCAATGGCTTCTACCCGTCAACCCTTTTTTTCTTTTCGGATGTTGTTGTTGATGTTCCAAAACTGATGAAAGTGAAGTGTGCATAACATGTCTGGAAAGAAAAAAATAAACTGATTAAAAATCTAAAATCTCCACCCTTGGGCATGTGGGGGAGGTTTGTGGACCCATCTTTGAAGATGCTGCTGCTCTGTCCTCCGCGGTGGCCGTGTCCTCAGTGAGGCTCAGTGACAATCTACTGAGAAGATGGAAGAGCCGACTCACCGCACAGCAACTGACTTGGATCAGTTTTTATTCTACAGGTCTTTTAAATCCAAGACCCGATCAGCCTCAGTGACAGTGATGGAAAAAAAAATCTACAAACTGATGGTTAAAATTTTAAACAAAGACAAACTTAAAGCTCGGGCTCACACACCATGGAGGGTTCACCTTCGTCTGGCACCGGGTGTGAACCCTTCATGGGAGTCTTTCTACCAGCCACCGTTAACCAAAAAGGTTGGAGATCTCCAATGGAGGATTTTAGAGGATGGTGCTGTGTCCGTCAACAGTTTTATTTCAATTTTTAATCCAAACTTGTTGGAGAACTGTCCATTCTGTTCCCACAGAGAAACTGTTTTCCACTGCTTCCTGGACTGTCAGAGGCTCACAAGTCAGTTCCTGCTTTTAGAGAGACAAACATTTTTACAGATTTTGGAACTTAATGATAGACGCTTTCTGTTAAGAGGCGCAGCGTTGATTTTTGAAAAAATGAAAAGCTTTTAAGCACGCCTTATGGTGCATAAAATACAGTAATTTGTTTTTTGTGAATAAACGTGCTTTTAAAACTCAAAAAAAGTCTCTTTCAATAAATCTTTTTTTCTAATTTTCTTTCTCTATCTTTTCCCTCTCATTGCAGATTATGTCTTCCTCCCTTTGTGTATTTTCCCTCCATTGTAATTGATAACTCAACCCCTGATTTGGTCTCACCTGTGTACACATACCTGGTTTATCAATCGTACACTCATGAGAATCATCTCGAGTGTTTTTCTTGGCACCAGTTTTTGTTTTATCTTTTGAGAGCAGATTTTAATCGTCACTTGGGAGTGTTTTTCTCGGTCAACTTTGTGTTTAAATAAAAGTATTTGTTCTGCGGGTTGTGCGGTTCAAACCCTGTGCCAATCATGTTTCAACAGATTTGTCAAACTGATTCTCAGCTCAGTTCTACATACTGCCACAAAAAGAAATGTGAACCAGATAGTATCAGTATCATGGATTGTTGTATCAAGGACTGTCAAAGTGAATCATGCACCGGATGACTTCTTGTGTTATTTGTCACATGTCTGTGGTGGTTAGACCAGTTATTTGCCCACATGTCCTTTTGCCTTGGTCCTTTTTAAAGACAATGCTGATAAAAAACCAGCTAAATGATTCATCAGGTCATGAAGATAAAAAAAAACATGACGAGAAACATAACATTTAAAATATATTTATTACAATGTAGCACACAGTCCTAGAACCGTGTACCTATGTCACTTCTCTTAGGTCGACCCCAGTTTTCTTTCATGACTTCCTGGTCCGATTTTTTTCTTGTCTGCCTTCAGATTGTGTGTCTAGAGGATGTAACACCTTTTCAGGTGGAATGAAAAAAACAGTCAGGACAGACCAATGACTATCTGGCTTCTTTTACAGTGTTGATGTCACGACATATCTTTCCGGTTTCTGCAAATATATTAGGCTCAAACAAATGTGTACTGGGATTGGGTAACAGGAATATGTTGGACGGACGCTATTGAAGTATTTAGTGAAATCTGGAAACACTATCGCTGAACTGATATCTTCTTATTTTTTACTATTTTTAATTTGAAGTATTAGTTTTGGTGAGTAATTTTCTCTCATTATATTTGATATAGAGATAATTTATTGAATAGAAAACTTTACACTGTGTTGTTTCCATCATACAATGTGGGGTTTTCTTTTAGACCGTTTTGTGATCTATTCCTTTTTGGACTGTAATTAGGTGTTGTGTGTCTGTAGTTTTTCAATTGTATTCATATAAGGCTAAGAAGAAAAAAACAATGGCAATTTATGTTGTTCATTAGTCATGGATTTTTGAAGTATAAAATATTTTCTAATGAATTATTATGCAAATTAGTAATTTTCTTGAATACTGATGAAAACCAAATGGCCAAAACTTTTTCAGAAAAATGTTAATCGAAAACAAGATTTTTTTTCTCATATATTTTGGTTACCACAATTAACTTTCTGGTAGTTTTGTTTTGACATATGATGATTGATATTTCAAAAGGCCACATAAAAAGAACAACAACTCACATATGGTTTTTTTTGTTTGTCACTGTTGTGTTATTGGGTGGCAGGTGGTGCAATTGGTAGCGCTGGCACCGCACAGCAAGTGGGTTGCAGGCTTGAGTCCCGCTCTGTGCGGAGTTTGCATGTTCTCCCCGTGTCTGTGTGGGTTCTCCCAGTGTTCTCCGGGTTCCTCCCACCTCCAAAAACATGCACTTCAGGTTTATTGGCCGTTTCCAAATTGACCATAGGAATGAATGTGTGTGTGTGTGTGTGTGTGTGTGTGTGTGTGTGTGTGTGTGTGTGTGTGTGTGTGTGTGTGTGTGTGTGTGTGTGTGTGTGTGTGTGTGTGTGTGTCTGCAGTGTACTGGCATCGCGTCCAGAGTTTCCCCTTTCCTTTTCTTCAGAAAAAGTGATTTTTCTTGATAATTACTTCATGTTTTCTAAGATTCTGTAGAACTTCAAGAAGAAGAATGAATATCATTCACAATGTGGTACATAAAATATTTTAAATGGACTGAAAGATGAAATTGAAAAGCAAATATTTTTGTTCATGTTCCAGATTTAGAAAACAATGGATTTGCTTAAAAATAAAATATTTTAAGATTTTTGCCGTTCAGTCAATGTCCTGTCAAAAGTTGCAGGTTCAAAAGTTGACAAAATGGGTGTTGGACCAAAGTTATCAATTTGGCTAATACTTACAGGTAAGTTAGTTTTTAATCTTCTTCTTCTTTTCCTTTGGGCTTTTCCCTTCAGGGGTCGCCACAGTGAATCAGCCGCCTCCATCTAACCCTGTCCTCTGCATCCTCTTCTCTCACACCAACTACCTTCATGTCCTCTTTCACTACATCCATAAACCTCCTCTTTGGTCTTCCTCCAGGCCTCCTGCCTGGCAACTCAAAACTCAGCATCCTTCTACCAATATATTCACTATCTCTCCTCTGGACATGTCCAAACCATCTCAGTCTGGCCTCTCTGACTTTATCTCCAAAACCTCTAACATGTGCTGTCCCTCTGATGTACTCATTCCTGATCCTATCCTTCCTGGTCACTCCCAGAGAGAACCTCAGCATCTTCATCTCTGCTACCTCCAGCTCTGCCTCCTGTCTTTTCCTCAGTGACACTGTCTCTAGACCAAACAACATCGCTGGTCTCACCACAGTTTTGTACACCTTTCCTTTCATTTTAGCTGAAACTCTTCTATCACACATCACACCTGACACTTTTCTCCACCCGTTCCATCCTGCCTGGACACGCTTCTTCACCTCTTTTCCACACTCTCCATTGCTCTGGACTGTTAACCCTAAGTACTTCAAATCCTCCACCTTCTTGATCTCTTCTCCCTGTAACCTCACTCTTCCACTTGGGTCCCTCTCATTCACACACATGTACTCTGTCTTACTGTGGCTAACCTTCATCCCTCTCCTTTCCAGGACAAACCTCCACCTCTCTAGCTTCTCCTCCACCTGTTCCCTGCTCTCACTGCAGATCACAATGTCATCTGCAAACATCATAGTCCATGGAGATTCCTGTCTAACCTCGTCTGTCAGCCTGTCCATCACCATAGCGAACACGAAGGGGCTCAGAGCTGATCCCTGATGCAGTCCCACCTCCACCTTGAACTCCTCTGTCACACCTACAGCTCACCTCACCACTGTCTTACAGTCCTCATACATGTCCTGCACCGCTCTAAAATACTTCTCTGCCACCCCAGACTTCCTCATACAATACCACAGTTCCTCTCTGGGCATAAGCTTTCTCCAGATCTACAAAAACACAATGCAGCTCCGTCTGGCCTTCTCTGTACTTCTCTATCAACATCCTCAAAGCAAATACTGCATCTGTAGTACTCTTTTTTGGCATGAAACCATACTGCTGCTCACAAATGCTCACTTCTGCCCTTAGTCTAGCTTCCACTACTCTTTCCCATAACTTCATTGTATGGCTCATCAGCTTTCCTCTGTAGTTGCCACAACTCTGCACATCTCCCTTGTTCTTAAAAATGGGCACCAGCACACTTCTCGTCCACTCTTCAGGCATCTTCTCACTATCTAAGATCCTGTTGAACAACCCAGTCAGAAACTCTACTGCCACCTCTCCTAGACACTTCCAAACCTCTACAGGTATATCATCAGGACCGACTGCCTTTCCACTCTTCATCCTCTTCAGTGCTCTCCTCACTTCATCCTGGCTAATCTTTGCTACATCCTGGTCCACAACAGTCACCTCTTCTAGTCTTTGTTCTCTCTCATTTTCCACATTCATCAACTCTTCAAAGTACTCTTTCCATCTTCCCATCACACTGCTGGCACCTGTCAATAGACTTCCATCCCTATCCTTAATTACCCTAACCTGCTGCACGTCCTTCCCATCTCTATCTCTCTGTCTTGCCAGCCTGTATAGATCAGTCTCTCCCTCCTTACTGTCCAACCTAGCATACAAGTCATCATAAGGCCCTTGTTTGGCCTTTGCTACCTCTACCTTCACGGTACGCTGCATCCCCCTGTACTCCTGTCTACTCTCCTCAGTCCTCTCAGTGTCCCACTTCTTCTTAGCTAACCTCTTTCTTTGTATACACTCCTGTACCTCCTCATTCCACCACCAAGTCTCCTTATCTACTTTCCTTCCAGATGACACACCAAATACTCTCCTACCTGTCTCCCTGATCACATTAGCTGTAGTTGTCCAGTCATCTGGAAGCACCTCCTGACCACCCAGAGCCTGTCTTAACTCCTTCCTAAAGGTCATGCAATACCCTTCCTTTTTTATCTTCCACCATTTCGTCCTCTGCTCTGTCTTTGCTCTCTTCATCTTCCTCACCACCAGAGTCATCCTACACACCACCATCCTATGCTGTTTGGCTACACTCTCGCCTACCACTACTTTACAGTCACTGATCTCCTTCAGGTTACATCGTCTACACAAGATGTAGTCTACCTGTGTGCTCCTACCACCACTCTTATAGGTCACCCTATGTTCCTGCCTCTTCTGGAAGAAAGTATTCACTACAGCCATTTCCATCCTTTTTGCAAAGTCAACTACCATCTGTCCTTCTGCGTTCCTCTCCTGGATACCAAACCTGCCCATCACTTCCTCATCACCTCTGTTACCTGCACCAACATGTCCATTGAAGTCTACGCCAATGACAACTCTCTCACTTCTAGGTATGCTCTGCATCACTTCATCAAAGTCCAACCAGAATTTCTCCTTCTCCTCCAGCTCACAACCTACCTGTGGGGCATACCCACTAACAACATTGAACATCACACCTTCGATTTCTAGCTTCAGACTCATCACTCTATCCGACACTCTTTTTACCTCCAGGACATTCCTAACAAACTATTCCTTCAAGATAATTCCTGCTCCATTTCTCTTCCTATCTACACTATGATAGAGCAACTTGAACCCTGCTCCTAACCTTCTTGCCTTGCTACCTTTCCACCTGGTCTCCTGGACACACAGTATGTCTACCTTCCTCCTCTGCATCATGTCAACCAACTCGCTATCTTTTTAATGAATAACAAAATAAAGACATGAAAGTGTCAATAATGCTCTGGACAATTAATTTTCAAAAGGATGTTATCTTAAACAATTCAGTTCCTCTGTTCTTTACCCACAGTCACTGTTGGGCTTCATTTTATAATGCAAACACAAGCCTCAGACACCGAGGGTTCAACTTCAGGGTCAGGTGACACAGAGGGTTCAACTTCAGGGTCAGATGACACAGAGGGTTCAACTTCAGGGTCAGGTGACACCGACGATTCAACTGAAGGATTAACAACATCAACTGTTGGACCAACAACCACAGGAGACTCAACAACATCAACTGATGGATCAACTGAAATCGAAGCTTCAAGTACAACTGAACTGTCAACAAGCCTTGTGTCAGAAACAACTGGTGGATCAACTACAGCAACAACAGATGAATCAATTGACACCACTCCCATCTCTGTCACTGAAGTTTTAACTACAAGTCAAGAATCAACAACAATCAGTGAATCAACAACAGGTACTCTTATTTCTAGTCCTCTCACCACTGTTACCACTGCCACTGGGAATACTGTTACTCCGACTCCTCTTTCTACCTCTACCAGTAATGATGTTATCACTACCAGTGCCAGTACAAACATGTCTACTCCCTCTAGTGCCACTAATGTCACCACTATGAGTAATATTCTGGTTACTGATACTTCTACTCTTCCTATTACCATCAATGCTACCACTGCCATGACCAGTACCAATACTGCTACTACTACTAGTTCCTTGAATGTCTCTATTGATGCCAGCTCAGTCAGTGTAATAGGTAAGTTATGAGGAGGCTGACACTTCATTCCTGTTGCTGTCGGACAAACTGTCTCTTGTCTGTCCTTGTGTTATGACAGTTGAGGTTTTTCTAGGTATATGTTTATCTTAAGCGTCACGGTGACGCAGTGGGTAGCGCTGACGCTGCTCTGTGCAGAGAAAGTATGTTCTCCCCGTGTCTGTGTGGGTTCCCTCCAGGTTGTCCAGCTTTCTCCCACCCCCAAATTGACCATAGGTATGAGTGTGTGCTTGCATGTCTGTCTGCATCCCGTTGTGGCTCCGCAGTGCACTGGCATCACACCCGGAGTTTCCCCCACCTTATGTCCTAAGTCAGCTGGGATAGGCTCCAGCTCCCTGCGACAGTGGATGTAGCTGTAGTGAAAACGAATCAATGAATATCTTTGACCCAAGTTTGGGTCAATTGGGGTTATTGTTGGGCAGTAGAAAGAATACTTTCAGTATCTCTTCAATCCTGCTACCATGTTTTCCACTGAGGAAGCAGATGTCTCAGAGGTGGACTTGTCCATCACCCAAGCTTAAGTCACTGAGGTGGTTGCCAAACTCTTTTATGGCAAGGCACTGGGGTTGAATGAGATTCACCCTGAGTACCTCAAGTCTCTGGATATGCAGGGATTGTCTTAGTTGACACGTCTCTTTAACATTGCATGGCGGCTGTGGACAGTACATTTTGATTGGCAGACCAACATGGTGGTCCCTCTTTTCAAAAAGGGGGACAGGAGGGTGTGTTACAACTCTAGGGGAATCAGACCGATAGTTGGCCACCACACGTATTCTATTTGTCAAGCTGATCAAGTCACTTTTTTCCCCATTTTTCATGTTTCTGTTTTAATTTTTTTTTTTACTTGCTACAGCAACAATGATTTCAGCTACAACGGCTGTGGCTCCCACAGAAATCCCAATGTCTTTCACGTCTCTTGGGAAGACATTCACAGCAGACTTAATGGATCCATCATCTCCAGCATTTATGGCTCGAGCCATGCTGATACAGACATCAGTAAGTCTCTCTCGTGCAAAATATCAGGAGTCCTAACTCACTGATAACATTTATCAAGATACAACTCATGTCACAATAATGAGTCTACATATAATTAATTTAAATGTCAGTGTCTGTACACAGCTTAGACTTGTGCCTTCTGTCTGGGCTGCAGACAAGATAAACAACAGCGTGGGGGTTGAGGTTACAGCTGAGCTGAGAACTCATCTTCAATCAACTCAATCAACTTTTATTTATGTAGCGCTAAATCATATCTGAAGACATTTCAAAGCGCTTTAAAGATAGAAAGCCAACAATGCCCTCCAGAGCAAGCATAAGCGACAGTGGCGGGGAAAAACTCCCTCATTGAGGAAGAAACTCCGGGTAGGACCCAGGCTCTAGAGGGCGGTCATCCGCCTTGACCATTTTCAATAAATGGCCTATTTTAATTTTTCCATATATATAAGGCGCACTGGATCATAAGGCGCACTTTCAGTTTTTGAGAAAGTTAAAGGCTTTTAGGTGCGCCTGATAGTGTGGAAAATACTGTAATAAATTCAAAAGTCAGACCTGTGATGACTGAATAATCAGACACATCGAAGTTACTTTCTTTTTTTTTCCTGCAGCTTGAACCTTTCTACGACGAAGCATTCCCATCATTCATATCCTTGAATGTCACTGAATTCAGGTAAAAAAAAATTTATATGATACCATGATGAAATAAGCTTTAGAGTTTGTAAAATATTCCTACGTAATTGATAAAATTTTGTCATGTTTCCTTTTGCAGAAATGGTTCAATTATTAATGACTTACTGCTGGCATTTTTGGCTAGTAGTGTTCCCAATATCAATGATATTGCAAATGTTTTGATCAATGCATCTTCAAACATCACAGCCTTCAACATCACCATCTCCTCCATCACTGTGAATGGCACAGGTAAACAACACTGAATGCTACTTCATCAATAACGTTCAATGCTGTTGATCTGATCACTAAAGCAATGTTACCTTTTCTCATCAGTCATAAGTGTTTCCAGTGGAGTGAGTCACAAAATCAGCCTCATCACTGCATCCTTCTTTGTGATGTTGTCATGGCTACTGTCAAGCCAGCATTAGCATCTGTGTTTCCATGAGAAACCCCATCAGAAAAGGGGAGCTATCACTGCTATGAAGACGGACTTCAAATACCCAAGAAGACCTCTGAGGGCTACACCTGTCATGAAGCTTGTGAAGAACTTTCATTATTAAATTCTCTGTTAATCACATTTATTCACCGGTGATAACTTTCTGTAGAATTCTTTATTGTAGGGTTGACATCTCAGACAGCCCATCGGTGAAGAAGACACCTAACATCCTTTTGGAATACTGAAACAAAAAAACCCCAAAACAATCAGTACTGGCATTCTTTTCTCCAGAAGAACAGAAATGATGCAAACAATATTTGGTTTCTTGGACTGTGTTCAAGTGTTCAACATTGTAATGCCATGGAGGACTATTCAAACAAAATATATAACAAGATATGATGCGCTCCATGACAGTGGAAGTGACGCAATCGTAGACATCGGGGTGAATCCATATCAGCGCTGTTATGTAAGGCAAGCGACAACATTGCAAGCCGACATTATTACATACATATTACATTGCTGTAATGGCTGCCCTGACTGATGAAGCGACGGGTGTCATGGGTGGCGCATGACCCCACATGACAGTGCTGCTGCAGTGCAGATTTTAAGGTTTCCTGATGCCAGACATCAAGAAATTTTTTTTTAATCATAACAATAAACAAAATATATATTACTTTACAATGAGGTTACTGTCCTTTTAATTCTATCTACATGAATTTGATACACGTGTATCTGCTACAAAATTAACTATGCTTTTGCACAATGTGAAAAAAAGGCTGCTATGATGTCATGATATAAAAGCTTATGAATTATTTATGTGAAATGAATACACTAAATTGATTTAAACATGCTCCGTTACTTTTTGTCCACATCTTAGATAGTTACTTGGATTACTTCTTAAAACAAAAAGTTTTGAACATGCCAAACTAACAGATGTTATGAAATAAATAAAGTGGTGCTTCTTTGTTAAACTTCAAGCTGATGGGAGAACATTATCTGTGCCTTTAATATAAATATACTCAATGTGTGTCACCTTAGACATGTACAATGTTTCTGTTTTCATTTATCATCACACGAGCAATGTGTTAGTGTCTTTGTCACGGGGTGTGAACAGGACCCAAGTGCAGCACAAAGAGACAATATAGGAGTTAAGTTCAACAGTGTTTATTTTCGGGCCGGGTCGAGTGGGAATCGAACCTGGGTCTCCCAGGCGGCAGGCAGGCAGGCAGGTAACCGCTAGGCCAATGGAGCACGCTGGAGACACAATGGATATCTCCAGAGAAAGGGAGCAGGCAGGAGACGAGGTCAAGGGACGGAAGGCTAGTCAATTTACCGGGGCTGGAACAGGAGGCAGAGTCGTTGGACAGGCGAGGGTCAGGTTTACCGGCACAGAGACACGAGGCAGAATCCGTGGACGAAGGGCGGGTAGGTTGGCTGGGAAACAGACGAGAGGCAGAGTCCAGGGATGAAACAGGTCGTGATCGGGCAGGCAATCCGGAGTAGAATGCTGGAGAGTAGGACATGGGTCGATTACAATCTGGCAGAGACTGAGTGTGAGACGTGGGTTTAAATACTGGACTGATTGCAGATGGGCTGTAGGTGTGGGTGATCAGCAGGAGGTGTGGTCAGGCTGGGAGGTGGGACAGTGGAAACTGTGGAGCAGATTGCAGGAACGGAGTGATCATGACAGGACCCCACCTTCAAGGGATGGCTCCTGACGTCCCAAAAACCGACCTGGGGCAGGAGGTGGGGGAAAACAGGAAGGCGGGCTAGAATTCTTGGGACCCCAAGGACTCCATGCCCCCGGGGTCAAGCGCCTCCCCCTTGGATGCAGGCCTGTCCCCCTTTGACTCCTCTCGACGAGGCCGCCCACGGGTCCGAGGTGCTGGTTGCTCCGGGTGTTGGTGGTGGAAATCGCGCACCATCAGGGGGTCCACATGTGGCGACCCGGGACCCAAGACCTCTCCTCTGGACCGTACCCCTCCCAGTCCACCAGGTACTGCAGTCCGCGACCCCGGTGGCGGGAATGAATGATGCGACGGACCGCATAGACTGGTCCTCCTTCAACTTGGATGGCAGGAGGCGGAGGGGGATGAGCTGGGGACAGAGGGCTCTCATGCACAGGTTTGAGTCTCGAGACATGGAAAGTGGGGTGAACCCGCATAGTGCGAGGTAATTGTAACCTTACTGCCGTCGGGCTGATTATCTTAGAGATTGGGCCCACAAACCTGGGAGCCAGCTTTTTGGACTCTAGACGCAGGGGAAGGTCTCGGGTGGAGAGCCACACCTTCTGGCCCACCAGATATTCGGGTGCAGGAGTCCGGCGGCGGTTAGCAGCGGTGGCATAGCGCTCCCCGGTGCGGACTAGGGTGTCGCGGGCCCTGGACCACACCTAACGGCAGCGGCGCACATGAGCAGAGGCAGAGGGGCAGGAGACCTCGGCATCCAGGGCAGGAAACAGAGGCGGTTGGTAACCATAAACACATTGAAAGGGTGAGAAACCGGTGGCGGAGCTGGTCAGCGAATTGTGGGCATACTCAACCCACACCAAATGGAAAGCCCAAGAGGTGGGCTCCCGGGAGACCATGCAGCGCAGAGCGACCTCCAGGTCCTGGTTCATTCGCTCCGTCTGACCGTTGGTTTGTGGGTGAAAACCCGAGGACAGGCTGGCGGTGGCACCAATTAAGCGACAGAACTCCCTCCAGAATGCAGAGGCAAACTGGGGACCACAGTCTGACACCACATCCAGGGGCAGTCCATGAATACGGAAGATGTGCTGTGTTATGAGTTGAGCAGTCTCCTTGGCAGAGGGAAGCTTCGGCAAAGGAACAAAATGAGCCATTTTGCTGAATCTGTCTACAATGGTGCAGATGACAGTGTTACCTTCGGAGGCTGGCAGGCCGGTGACAAAATCAAGTGAGATGTGAGACCAGGGGCGCTGAGGTACGGGGCTGCAGGAGACCAGCGGGAGCCTGGTGGGACGCTTTGTGTCGGTTGCAGACCTGGCAGGCCTTAACAAAGTCCCTGACGTCCTTCTCCAGAGACGGCCACCAGAAGCGCTGGAGAAGAAGGTCCCGGGTCCTGAGAGTCCCTGGATGGCACGCTAGTTTGGATGAATGACCCCACTCCAAAACCTCAGAGCGGAGGTCAGCCGGGACAAACAGGCGGTTATCGGGACAGGCACTGGGTCCCGGCTGGCCCTCAGTGGCGGCACGGACTCTTTCCTCAATGCCCCAGGTGAGGGTGGCAACCACGCAGGAAGAAGGAAGAATGGTCCCTGGTTCCGCCGTGGCCTCCTCACCTTTCTGGAATTGCCGGGACAGGGCATCAGGTTAGACATTTCTAGAGCCAGGGTGATAAGAAAGGGAAAAGTTAAAACGGGTAAAGAACAAGGCCCGCCGGGCCTGGCGAGGGTTCAGGCGTTTTGCGGTGCTGATATATTTCAGGTTCTTGTGGTCGGTCCAAACCAGAAACGGCTGTTTGGCCCCCTCCAACCAGTGCCGCCACTCCTCCAACGCCAGCTTAACAGCTAACAGTTGCGATTACCAATGTCATAGTTTTGCTCGGCAGGGGAGAGGCGGCGGGAGAAGTAGGCGCAGGGGTGGAGCTTCTGGTCGGAGATTGCCCTCTGGGAGAGGACGGCCCCAACCCCAACATCCGAGGCGTCCACCTCCACGACAAACTGCCGGTCTGGGTCCGGCATCCGAAGAATGGGGGCTGTGGTGAACCGTTCCTTGAGGGTGCGGAAGGCGGTAGCGGCCTCGGGTGTCCAGGAGAAGGAGACCTTTGAACTGGTGAGCGCAGTGAGGGGAGCCGCCACCGAGCTGTAGTTGCGGATGAATCGCCGGTAAAAGTTGGCAAACCCCAGGAATCGTTGCGGCTGCTTTTGGGAGTCTGGCGTGGGCCACTCGGTGATGGCAGAGACCTTGGACGGGTCCATCTGGATCTTCCCTGGGGAAATGCTGTAACCCAGGAAGGAGATCGATGAAGCATGAAACTCACATTTCTCAGCCTTGGCAAACAGGGAGTTCTCCAGGAGTCTCTTGAGGACTGCTTTTACGTGCTGAACATGCTCCTGGGTAGACTGGGAAAAAATGAAAATGTCGTCAAGGTAGACAAAAACAAATCTGTTAAGCATGTCCCGGAGTACATCGTTTACCAGCGTCTGAAATACGGCGGGGGCGTTAGTGAGCCCAAAAGGCATCACCAAATACTCAGAATGTCCCACAGGAGTATTGAAGGCCGTTTTCCATTCGTCCCCCTCACGAATGCGGACCAAATGGTAGGCGTTACGGAGGTCTAGCTTGGTGAATACCCAGGCCCCTTGCAGGAGTTCAAATGCAGAGGTCATTAGAGGCAATGGGTACCGGTTCTTTACCGTGATGTTGTTCAGGCCCCGGTAATCAATGCAGGGGTGCAGGGACTTGTCCTTCTTCCCCACGAAGAAGAACCCAGCCCCGGCCGGGGAGGAGGAAGGGTGGATGATCCCGGCGGCTAACGAGGCGTTGATGTACTCCTCCATGGCCTGTCGCTCTGGCTGAGAGAGGGAGTACAACCTTCCCTTGGGAGGGGAGGTGCCTGGGAAGAGGTCGATGGCACAGTCGTAAGGCCGGTGAGGAGGCAAGGACAACGCCTTGGCCTTGCTGAAGACCTGCCGGAAGTTGTGATATTCCGGGGGAACCCCGGTCAGGTCGGGAGGGTCGGTGGGGGGTGATGGTGACAACTGAGGCGCCGCCGCTTGACGAAGGCAGGTTAGGTGACAGGAAGCCCCCCAATCCAGGATGCTTCCAGCCTCCCAATCGACGTGGGGGTTGTGACACCGGAGCCATGGGAAGCCCAGGACGAGAGGCAGGCCAGGGTGATCCAGGATGTGGAACTGAATGAGTTCATGGTGGTTGCCTGAAAGTAACATGCGAACTGGGGAGGTCTGGTGTCTGATGGTGCCCAGTTTGTGTCCATCCAAGGCTCGTGCAGGAACTGGCTGAGGTAGAGGGACCCGTTTAAGCTTCAGTTGCTGAGCCAACTCTTTGCTGATAATGCAGGCCTGGGCACCAGAGTCTATCAGGGCAACTAAGGAGTGGGATCCCTCAGGCAGGAGAAGACGGACCTGGAGCAGCGGTTTCTGGTCGGGGGGAGACTGTATCTTGGTCGAGCTCACCAGTATCTCCCTGATTACGGGTAAGCTCTGCCTTTTGCTGAACATGTGGCTACCATGTGGCCTCCCTCCCCACAATACAGACATAGCCTGGAGCGAAGACGACGTTGGCGTTCCTCTGGGGCAAGGGAGGTGCGACCCAACTCCATTGGCTCTGACTCCTCCGACGGCCGGCCTGTCAAGAGAGGTGAGCTGGGGGAGTTCCGACCGAGTGAAGCTGATGACTGATGTCGGACGGCCTCCTGGCGCCTTTCCCGCCTCCGGACCTGGATGCGACGATCAATTCGGGTCGCCAGCTCAATGACCCCATCCAGTGAAGTAGGGACCTTGTGAGAAACCAGTTCATCCTTGATGTAGTCCGCCAGGCCGTGAAGAAAAGTGGCAACCAGGGCCGTAGAGTTCCAGCCGCTCTGACTGGCCTTGGTGCGGAAATCTATGGAGTAACTTGCCACCGTCTCGTTCCCTTGGCGCATGCCCAGTAGTCCCCAATCCGTCTCTGACCTGGAAGACCCCAAGCCAAAAACCTTGCGCAAATGGAAGGAGACACAGGCGGGAGACTGCCTCTCCCACTCAGCAGTGCCCCACAGTCGCGCCCGCCCCGTCAGGTGGTTGATAGTGAAAGCCACCTTGGCTTGTTCGGAAGCAAAAGTGCGGGGCTGAAGGGAGAAGAGCAGGGAACAGTTAGTCAAAAAAGGACCACAGGTCTCAGGATCTCCTCCATACCGTTCTGGCGTTCCCACCCGGGGTTCAGGAGCAAATGTGTCGACGTTGGAAGGGCGGACCCCAGAGGAGAAGGGACTGGGAATGTTCTGTGCCGCTGTGCCCTCCGCTGGTGGTCGTGACCCAGTGCCGACCCCCATGACATCCAGACGGGCAAAGATGTTTGCGAAGGCAGCGTCGAGCTTGCTCTCCAGGGTGGAGAAACGAACCTCATGCTCTCGAAGGACGTCAGTGACTGCAGTGTGGCCGGACACCTCTGGGGAAAGGGAGCTCGCACTGCCTGTGCGACTCGTGGAAGTGGGATTGTGTGCTGGGTCCATTACTGGCCAGATTATACTGTCACAGGGTGTGAACAGGACGCAAATGCAGATGAGAGGCAGAGTCCAGGGACGAAACAGGTCATGATCGGGCAGGCAATCCGGAGTAGAACGCTGGAGAGTAGGACATGGGTCGATTACAATCTGGCAGAGACTGAGTGTGAGACATGGGTTTAAATACCGGACTGATTGCAGATGGGCTGTAGGTGTGGGTGATTAGCAGGAGGCGTGGTCAGGCTGGGTGGTGGGACAGTGGAAACTGTGGAGCAGATTGCAGGAACGGAGTGATCATGACAGTCTTAAGTTTATCATCAGAGGTTTAGGTACTGCATGTTTTTTTACATTAAAGGGACTTGATATACTTCAGTCAGTCTAACTACGAGTCATTATTTCCATCTATCTATCTAAAATACCTTTGTTCACCAGTTGTTTGACAATAATATCACTATAGACCCCCATAATATTCATGATGTAAATTTGTATAAGTTATTTATTTTACATGAATACACAAAAAGAATTTAAATGTGCTCCTCTCCTCTCCTTTATCTTTTTTTTGTTTTACAATCTGAGAAAAATTATTCTTAAATTTGTTACTTGGATTATGTCTTGAAACTCAAATACTTGGAAATGCCAAAATAACAAAAAGCCTGCATGTTGATGGGGGTACAGTATTTACTATTTATATAAAATATATATACTCCCTGAGCGCCATCTTAGGAATGTAGGATGTTTGAGTTTTCAGTTATGATAGCACTATCATTTAGTGTTTTAATTAACTGACTTAATTGAGATAATCATTTTTATTTGTTTAGTTTATTTTCTTTACGGACATTTATTACAACAGACTTCTCACCTTTATTACATTTACATCAACAACATTTGAAAAAAAAAAAGGGCTGACGGGTAGAAGCCTTTTGGCTTGTGAAATTCCCGTCCCCCAGAATTAACAAACACCTCTGTCACCTCTTTCATTATAATATGTTGTCGACCAATTCATAAATTAAATTTACAGCATTTTCCACACTATAAGGCGCACTGGATTATAAGACACACTGTATGTTTATGAGAAAAATGTAGCCGCGGATGAGCAACGCTCGTCGAGAGGGGGCAAGGGGGGGTCCCGGGGGCCTCCCTCGGGGAATTTTTTAGAAAATGGGGTTGTTTTCCTGCATTCTGAGGGCAAAATCTTCTGTTCAGTTTACTTACAAAAATACACTAAAGTCGACAGTTAAAGCTTAACTATCTAACTATCCAAGTTTTACTTGGACTAGAAGACATTTTAACTTTGACCATCACCACCACCAACACCATTGGTATGCCAGAGTTTAGTTTTGTCTTTGTTTTTAATTCGATAAAATGATTTTTCATTTCAATTTAAAAAGGCATGAAAAATAGCAAGCGAGGTGAATACACATTTACATGCATCGCTGGTTATTCCTGCTGGTCATAGGGATCAAAAGTCTAAGACTACTAAAAAGTATTGACAATATCTTTCATTTACCTTCTGATCGGTCTGTCACCACTCCTACACCCTCTCAGCATTCACCATTTGTTGTTCAATTAGAATTTTAACACAAATTCTACTATAAAACACTGGATTCGTAATTTCTTTCGATCAATCATCCTCGCCTTGTCGTACACCAATTCACGGGTTTAGTTAGTAAAATAGAATCTTTGTTTTTCATTGGACGACAGGAGGTCATGACCCGAGTGCATATTTAATGACTGGGAGCGTTCGGGTCACTTCGGCTATTTCCGTCGGCTATTTCCGTCGGCGCATGCCGACAGAAATAACAGCGCTAGTGAGAGAAAAAGTTTGTTATCGCTCAGCGATTTTCGCAAATCCAAAAAAATTGTAAGTTTTAGCATTATTTTCCTAAAAATAAGAACGCCACTGTGGCTACACTGGTTAAAAACCTTGTAGCCAATTTACACACCTGGAATTTACACACCTATGGCGACGTGGCGAATGGCTAGCGCAAGCCCAGAAAAGGTAGAGAGATGGTTGACATGATGCAGAGGAGGAAGGTAGACATACTGTGTGTCCAGGAGACCAGGTGGAAAGGTAGCAAGGCAAGAAGTTTAGGAGCAGGGTTCAAGTTGTTCTATCATGGTGGAGATGGGGAAAGAAATGGAGTAGGAGTTATCTTGAAGGAGGAGTTTGTTAGGAATGTCCTGGAAGTAAAAAGAGTGTCAGATAGAGTGATGAGTCTGAAGCTAGAAATAGAAGGTGTGATGTTCAATGTTGTTAGTGGGTATGCTCCACAGGTAGGATGTGAGCTGGAGGAGAAGTGTATAGACAGGTGCCAGCAGTGTGATGGGAAGATGGAAAGAGTACTTTGAAGAATTGACGAACGTGGAAAACGAGAGAGAACAAAGACTAGAAGAGGTGACTGTTGTGGACCAGGAAGTAGCAAAGATTAGTCAGGATGAAGTGAGGAGGGTATTGAAGAGGATGAATTGGAAAGGCAGTCGGTTCTGATGATATAACTGTGGAGGTAACAGCAGTATGGTTTCATGCCAAAAAAGAGTACTACAGATGCAGTATTTGCTTTGAGGATGTTGATAGAGAAGTACAGAGAAGGCCAGAGGGAGCTGCATTGTGTTTTTGTAGATCTGGAGAAAGCTTATGACAGGGTGCCCAGAGAGGAACTGTGGTATTGTATGAGGAAGTCTGGAGTGGCAGAGAAGTATGTTAGAGCAGTGCAGGACATGTATGAGGACTGTAAGACAGTGGAGAGGTGTGCTGTAGGTGTGACAGAGGAGTTCAAGTTCATTATCACTAGACCTTCATGCCCCCTATCAATGTAGTCACAACATATTACATCCACTGAACTCTTCTTCCACCGTCTCAGATGTGACCCTGAGCATGCTCACAATATAATTTTCCCCAGGAACAGCAGGTTTTGTTAGAATTACAGATGAAGAAGACAAGAAGTTGACTTAGCCAGTGTTCTTACAGTCTCCGCACACAGTATTACGATGAGTCACGCTTTGTGCAGCGTTTACATGTTCTCCCCTTGTCTGCATAGGTTATCTCCGGGTTCTCCAGTTTCCTCCCACCTCCAAAACCATGTGCTTCAGGTCAACTGGCCGATCCAAATTGCCCGTCGGTGTGAGTGTGTGCTTGCATGTTCGTCTGTGTCTCAGTGTGGCTCCGCGTTGCACTGGCGTCGCGCCTGGAGTTTCCCCCACCACACGCCCTAAGCCAGCTGGGATAGGCTCCCCGCAACAGCGGATAAAGCGTTGTTAAGGAAAATAGAAGAATGATTTGCGTGCGCTCTATAATGAGCATTGTGAACAGGTATTATAGCTTATAGCTTTTCTTATAAGAAACGGTGTGTTTGAAGCTATAGAGGTGATCTCACACTAGAGGATTGTGAAACAAAGCCATTTCAAAAATGTGTGGTAGATTCACAAAGGGTGGATTGCATACGACGTCAGAGTTTGGCGAACCGCCATGAAGAGATGTGTGCCAAAAGAGACGTGTGCAAAAAGAGACGTGTGGTTCCAGCTGTTGCATTCCTTTTCACACGGAGTGCAACAGACAGCATCATAACTGACTCGCCACACCTCTTTGCTATTTTTCGTATCAGTCTGAAGTCATATTCTAATTTTCTGAGATACTGAATTGAAATATATCGGTCTGTGTATAATGAATTGAAATAATATAGTTTCACTTTTTAAATGGAATTACTGAAATAAATAAACTTTTCATGATATTCTAATTATATGACCAGCACCTGCACATTGTACGTTTGTTCCCTGCTCAAAATTTTGCAGAGGTGTGGATAAAATGAATGGAATGCCAAAAAGGTCACATGAATTCTGACAACAGAGCGAGCTGTTCACTCAGTTTGAGATTTGACGAGTTAGTTTGATATGACGTAAAATCTTAATCTATAGGTTGTTAATGTTAGGCCATTAGCATTAGGATGCATACTCTTGCTATGTAGGCGTGATCAGCCCCGTAACCTAATGAGGACATCTTCATCATCTTCATCTTCCACATCATTGGCTGGCAAAGAAAATGAAGTTTCATGTCTTTTTAAGTTTGTATTGAATATGAACCCTAACCTGAACCCTAAATCCAATTTTTTTGACAAGTCGCACCCTCTTCCCACCTATAGTATAACTACTATTAAGCACTATGTTCCTATCAATTATCATGCTGAGTTGGGGGAGAGAGAGCCATCGCCTTGATTTGTGTTTCTGTACATTTAGCAGTTACCACTCCCACAAAAAGAATGTTTATGTCACAAAAGGGAATGCCTGCGCTAAATTTGCATTTCAAGCTACAGTGACGTACGTATATGACACAAAACACAACATTTTTACGACTCTACTTTTCACAAACCTTAGAATTTTGAAGGGTGTTGTTTACTTTAAAAGCAGATGCACCAGTGTCCTTTAACCAAACATTTATTTATGGAAAAGATGGAATGGTGAACATTTGGAATTCAGTCTATATGTGCACTATATGTGACAAAATGTGTTCAAAATGCGTCATTCTGGTTCGTGGTAATATCTTAGACTGAAACTTTTCTCACTGCAGATGAGTACCAGAATCAGATAATAAGAAGCTGTGGGACGAAAGCAGTTGAAGAATTAAGTCAAATCTAGAAATTCTGTAATTTCATTTTTAATTTATTTCAAGTCTTGCTTTTGGTAAGTAATTTTTTTCTCTTCATATGTGACATAAAGGTAATTTAAACGTGTTTTTTTTCCGACATTTTTTAATATTCCTCTTTAGATCTTACGAAATTTCTCTCTAGATCCATACTAATGCTATGATGAAAAAACGCAATGACATATTTTGTTCATCATTCTCTGATTTTTGTAATAGAAAATATTTTTTTTACTGAATTATAAACACATTTCTGATTTTTTGTATGCTAAATGAAAACCAAATGGCCAAAATATCTTTACAAACATGTCACTGAAATGATAATTACTGCTTTCCAAGCCTCCGTATACAATGAAAGTCATTCAGACTGATGTGTATAAAACATTTTAAAATGAACTGAAACATAAAAGTGAAAGGCAAACACTTTTGTTTATGTTATATATTTTGAAAACAATGTAATTACTTAAAAATCTAACATTTTAAGATGTTTGCTGTTCATATACTTAGTGAGTGAGTCGCTGTCCTGTCAAAATTTGCAGGTTCAAAAGTTGACAAAATGGGTGTTGGACCAAAGTTATCAATTTGGCTAATACTTACAGGTAAGTTAGTTTTCAATAAATAACAAACTAAAGACTTGAACGTATCAATAATGCTCCAGAAAATTAATGTTAAACACAAGTCCCTCTGTTCTGTACCCACAGTCACTGTTGGACTTCATTTTGCAATGGAAATAAAAGCCATAACTGGTGATATGTTTAAAGATTCAGCTGAAGGATCAGCTGAAGGATCAGCTGAGGGATCAGCTGAAGGATCAGCTGAAGGATCAGCTGAAGGATCAGCCGAGGGATCAGCCGAAGGATCAGCAGAGGGATCAGCTGAGGGATCAGCTGAAGGATCAGCTGCAGGGTCAGCTGAAGGATCAGCTGAAGGATCAGCTGAGGGATCAGCTGAGGGATCAGCTGAAGGTTCAGCCGAAGGATCAGCTGAAGGATCAGCTGAAGGATCAGCCGAGGGATCAGCCGAAGGATCAGCTGAGGGATCAGCTGAGGGATCAGCTGAAGGATCAGCCGAGGGATCAGCCGAAGGATCAGCTGAGGGATCAGCTGAGGGATCAGCTGAAGGATCAGCCGAGGGATCAGCCGAAGGATCAGCTGAGGGATCAGCTGAGGGATCAGCTGAAGGATCAGCTGCAGGGTCAGCTGAGGGATCAGCTGAGGGATCAGCTGAAGGATCAGCCGAAGGATCAGCTGAGGGATCAGCTGAAGGATCAGCCGAGGGATCAGCCGAAGGATCAGCTGAGGGATCAGCTGAGGGATCAGCCGAAGGATCAGCCGAGGGATCAGCCGAAGGATCAGCTGAGGGATCAGCTGAAGGATCAGCTGCAGGATCAGCTGCAGGATCAGGTGAAGGATCAGCCGAAGGATCAGCTGAAGGATCAGCTGAAGGATCAGCTGAGGGATCAGCTGAGGGATCAGCTGAGGGATCAGCTGAGGGATCAGCTGAAGGATCAGCTGAGGGATCAGCTGAAGGATCAGCCGAGGGATCAGCCGAAGGATCAGCCGAGGGATCAACTGAAGGATCAGCTGCAGGATCAGCTGAAGGATCAGCTGAAGGATCAGCCGAAGGATCAGCCGAAGGATCAGCCGAAGGATCAGCTGAGGGATCAGCTGAAGGATCAGCTGAAGGATCAGCTGAGGGATCAGCTGAAGGATCAGCTGAAGGATCAGCTGAAGGATCAGCTGAAGGATCAGCTGAAGGATCAGCCGAGGGATCAGCCGAAGGATCAGCCGAAGGATCAGCTGAAGGATCAGCCGAAGGATCAGCTGAAGGATCAGCTGAAGGATCAGGAGATATTGAGGAAACTACTCCAACTCCAAATCCCACAACCAATGCAATGACTGGTAAGTAAAGTGTAACTGGTCATTTCACAACAGTGATCGTTACAGCAAAGAAGTACACCATTTATTGATGGTGTATCTGTCCAGTCTCTCACTGAGTGTCAAGAATGTTCTGATTCTTCTGTGGGTGTTGTTTATCCGTAAGTTTGGTCGTAAAAATGTGAACTCAAGACATTTCTACTTCGTATTTATTGTTGATAGTGTTCCATTGTTTTCCTTTTTTCTTCAAGACGATCAAGCTACAGTGATGTCTGCAGCAACAACTGGTGCACCAACAACAGGTCCATTGTTTGTATAAAATATTTGCTGAATACTCTGATTTTTATTCAAATCTCTTGAGATTTAATATCAACGAGATTGCAAGTTTTACGAGCCGTAGTCAATGGAGCAAACAATACCAACTACTATTCTCGCCAGCTCAGTTATGTTATGAGGAGCCTCGATTCTTGTCACTGTAGGGCAAACAGTTTGTCTCTCATTACCTATCATTGTTTCATGACTGTTGAGGTTTTAGTTTAGTTTAGTTTTTTTCAGACATGTTAATATAACAGACTTCACACCTTCATCACATATACAACATCAACAACATCCGAAAAAAAGGGCTGACAGTTAGAAGCCAATAGGCTTGTGAGATTCCCGTCCCCCAGAATCAACAAACATCTCTCTCATTAGAATATGTAATCATCAAACTCAGACATTAAAAGTTTTCAACCAGTTCATACATTGAATTTTGACAGACAATCATACCCTTATCCACTTTCAGATATTAGCCTTTTACCCTAGAGCATAAACATGTTTACATTCTTCTTAGGAACACAAGGTTTGTTAACATCATGGATAGCCAAAACTAGAAGTTGACCCTGCCAGTGTTCTCCACAAGAATATAATGATCACCTTCACCTCTTTCAGCAGACGGTGTTTATACAAGAATTAACCAGTTTGTTGCAGACACTTTAACAGTTTTACATGGTATTATATTTTCAAAAGATATCAACATGCTCTTTTATGTCTCAAAATTAATGTTATCCCATGTTATCACAAATACATGTTTTTTTTTGTTGCTGTTGTTTTTTTTGTTTTGTTTTGTTTTGTTTTGTTCATTAGTCCATGTTTCTGACATCGATGATGTTGATTTTTTGAACTGTTCCATGAAATACTTGATGTGTCAAAAATCGTAGAGCTCCCACTATTGAAGTGACTCTGTTGTGCTGATCTTTGGTGTAGTAACAACTCTTGTCCGTCTTTATTGCTCATATTTCACCAACTCCTCTGCACCCCTGATCACCATTGTTTTCATCTGGTCTGGAGAAAGCCCCTTTGTTCTGATGAAGATCCTGCAGTTGTTCGTCCAGGTGTTGTCCATCAGTCCATTCTTCTTCAGTTGTCGAGCTTTTTTAGCGATATCAACATTCTTTTTAGTGAGATTCTCATTAATGAAGACATTTTTTCCTTTCAGTTTGAAGCCTTGTTTCAGAAGAGCAATCTTGTGTTTACGATTGTTGAATTTTATCAGCACTGCAGGTGGTCTCCTGCCTCCAGATGGTAATGGGTAACACGTCTCAATCTGGTCCGGATCTATAGTTATCTCCAGATCCCTCAGTTGAGAACTTACTTGTTGCTCCAGAGATTCGATGTCAGCGCTAGCCACAGCATTTCTGTAATTCCTCAGCTTGATTTTGATTCCGGTGATGATCACATCATTTATACAAATGCAAATCATCAATTCTTTGTTGTCCCTGTTCCATGGCAACAATTCTTCGGTCTTTTTCCTCCATGTCTTTCTGCATTTTCTTCATTTCGACCTTCATTTATTCCAATGCGTCTAGCACTGGTTTTAGCTTTTCGTCCAGCTTTTTATCAAAGTCACTCCCTAACTTATCAAAGTTGCTCTTCAACTCACTCTTTAATTCTTTCATAGAGACCATCTGGTCTTTAGTATCCTCCGATTTTCCTTTTGGTTTCGTCATTTTGCAGAGAATAAGTGAGAGTCAGTCTGGGTATGAGTTAGAGAGATAGCGACAACAGGAGACAGAAGAAAGACGTCTGCTCCCGTTGAGAGCTAGAAGTGTTGATGAGGTTTTTATAGGGTTTGTGTTCATCCCAAGTTTGGGTCAACTGAATGAACAAATGCCTCAATTGGAAATATGAATAGTTGAGGCCAAGGTTTAACTTTGTCAACAGCAGCGTTCATGTTCTCATCACCTGCTGTGCATGTGGTGACTGAGCAGGTGGGGTTAAGTAGACATGGAACACTGGCCTGGTGTTCCAAGTTACTTGATGCCATCTCATCTCCACCTTGCAAGACACAGAGCAAACACACAGGACCCTAGAAGGGTCAAAGCCCTGGGGCCGCCACACGTACTCTATTTGTCAAGCTGATCAAGTCACAATGACTTTTTCCCATATTTTATGTTCCTCTTTTAATTTTTTTTTACTTGCTACATTGACTTCAGCTACAACGGCTGTGGCTACCACGGAAATCCCAATGTCTTTCACGTCTCTTGGGGAGACATTCACAGAAGACTTGATGGATCCATCATCTCCAGCGTTTATGGCTCGAGCCATGCTGATAGAGATATCAGTAAGTCTCTCTCGTGCAAAATATCAGGAGTCCTAACTCCTAAGTCAGACTGGTGATGACTGAATAATCAGACACATCAAAGTTACAATTATTGTCTTTGTCACAGCAGCTTGAACCTTTGTACGACACGTCATTGTTTATCAAGATGTATATCATGCCACAGTCAAGAGTCTACATATAATAAATTTAAATGTCAGTGTCTGTACTTACAATTAACCTTCCTTTTTTCCTGCAGCTTGAACCTTTCTATGAGGCCACATTCCCAGAATTCATGTCCTTGAATGTCACGGGATTCAGGTAATAATTTTATTTTATGATGTCATGATGAAATAAGTTTTAGAGTTTGTACAATATTCCTACATACCAGATAAAATTTTGTCATGTTTCCCTTTGCAGAAGGGAAATTATTAATGACTTACTGGTGGCATTTTCGGCTGGTAATGTTCCCAATATCACCGAGATTGCAAATGTTTTGATTGATGCATCTTCAAACATCACAGCCTTCAACATCACCATCTCCTCCATCACTGTGAATGGCACAGGTAAACAACACTGAATGCAACTTCATCAACAACGTACAATAATACTGATCTGGTCACGAAAGCAATGTTTCCTTTTCTCATCAGTCATAAGTGTTTCCAGTGGAGTGAGTCACAAAATCAGCCTCATCACTGCATCCTTCTTTGTGCTGTTGTCATGGCTACTGTCAAGCCAGCATTAGCATCTGTGTTTCCATGAGAAACCCCATCAGAAAATGAGATCTGAGTTCTTCTATGAAGAAGAACTTCAAATACCCAAGAAGACCTCCGAGGGCTACAACTGTCATGAAGCTTGTGAACTTTCGTCATTAAATTCTCTGTTAGTTATTACCACACACTGACAACAAAGGTTGACCAGAATGACACATGTACTCACCATTGATAACTTTCTGTAGAATTCTTTATTGTAGGGTCGACATCTCAGACATCCCATCGGTGAAGAAGACACCCTGACATCCTTTTGGTATACTGAAACAAAAAACCCCAAAACAATCAGTACTGGCATTCATTTCTCCAGAAGAACAGAAACGATGCAAATATAATTTGGTTTCTTGAACTATAGTTCATTCATTCATCTTCTGAACCCACTTCAAAGCACTAGCTTTGATCTATGATCTTGCTCACACTCGCCTTCTCCCTCGTCTTTCTATTTTATCCGGTTCCTGAGTGTACAAAAGTTAAAGTTTGACTTTGACCTAGTTTTCCCCAAGGTCAACATCATCATTGTCATCAAAAAAATGGTCAGTGGTGTGCCATAGATGACTATCCAGTGATGTTTTATACCTATATATACTATAAGGCGCACCTAAAAACATTGTCTTTTCTTGATAATTACTTCATTTTTTCCAATCTTCTGTACAACACCAATAAGAATGATGACTGTCATTCACACTGCGGAATATTAAACATTTTAAATGGGCCCACACAAAATTTAAAGGGAAATATTCTATTCTATCGGCTGTCTGAGGCCATGTTCACATGTTGCCGGGTATTTCCAGAAAGGAATATATTTTCCTACGGGTAGACCTATCATTTATGTGACAACGCATATTTCAGTCACAAAAATGATAGTCTTTGAAAACCCCTGTTTTGCGTCTGCGTGTGGGCGGCTGTAACCGGGGTGTTGGGCTTTGATACGTCTTGCCTGCATGAAGTCGGTTATCTATTTTCCGATAGATAACCACTCCACGTCAAAGACATGTGGACAAACATTTTGACACCTTAATATTTGTCTTTTTTTTATTAGAATCATAACATTTATATATTGTATAAATTTCTCAATCGCCCGTCTCAATTTTTGTTGCTGTTGTCTTTCTTTTATAACAAATGCACCTGGGCGGAGGGGTAGTCTTCATCTCGTTGTCCATGTAAACCTGTTTGTATGTACGATGACAATAAAATTGATTGATTGATTGATTGATTGATTGATTGATTGATTGATTGATTGATTGATTGATCCATTCATTCATTCATTCACATTCCCCGTCAAAGACATCGACACCAGTTTGGGTCAGACCCGGACACACTGCCAGCTGGTGGGAGAACCCTGAGATGGAAGACATCCTCCAGGCGGGACGAAGTGAATTTCCACACGTCCTGATCCCCGCTCCTGTCGTTGTCGGAATTTTTCTGGTAATAAGCATGTTGATCAATGCTCTCATGCGGTTACGTGTGAACAGAGTTGTTTCGTTTTTATAAAAACAAGGTCATGTGGATTCAATTTTTTTGTAAGTGGAAGGGAAAAACATTCGGTTTTAATATTCCTGATGCATCCATCCTACTGTATATCATATTCTTGTTCATATTACAGATTTAGGAAACAATAACGGCTTATGAATCAAATATTTTAAGATGTTTGCTTTCATATACAGTATTTTCCGCACTATAAGGTGCACTGGACTATAAGGCGCACCTTCAATGAATGACCTATTTCAAAACTTTTTTCACAAAGAAGGCATACTGGATTTTAAGGCGCAGTCAGTTTTTGAGAATATTAAAGGCTTTTAAGTGTGCCTTACAGTGCAGAAAATACTGTACTTTTTGAGTGAGTCGCTGTCCTGTCAAGATTTGTAGGTTCAAAAGTTGACAGAATGGGCGTTGGATCAAAGTTATCAATTTGGTTAATACTCACAAGTAAGTTAGTTTTACTAATTCACAAAGATGAAAAGTGAAGCTGTCAATAGTGCTCCACAGGAGACTCAACAACATCAACTAATGCAGGGGTGCTCATTACGTCAATTGTGATATACCAGTCAATTCCAAAGGCAATATGTAGTAGAATTAACATAACGTCTGACTTTTTCTGAAATTCATGTGACTGTACATGCACAAGCAATGGCGCTAAGCACAGCCAAACTGACCAGCAAGCCAGTGAGTTACCTCCAATTTTTAACTTACAGTATTTTTCGCACCATAGGGCGCACCTAAAAGCTTTTAATTTTCTCAAAAACCAACAATGCACCTTATAATCCCGTGTGCCTTATACATGGAAAAAGGTTTAAAACAGGCCATTCATTGAAGGTGCGCCTTATAGTCCAGAAAATACTGTAGATGAAAGAAAAAATGTGAAAATGAGTGGAGGAGCTGAGGGTGGAGACGACAGAAAACCACACCCAATGGGACGAGGACTTTGCATTTTCAAAGTGTGTTTGCCTCTCTTGCCAGAGTACCACCTGCTTGCTTCACTTCATTGTGTTCAACAATGTCATGCATGAGAATCCAGTAATGTTTACCAATTACTTAATTTATATGAGATGTTCTGAATGAATTTAAATATGCAACTCTTTTTTGTCCAATTCTGAGAAAAATAATTCTTTGCTTTACTTCTTAAAAAACAAAGGCTTGCACGTGCCAAACTAACATACAAACTGCAAGAACAGTATTTACTGTTATATTTATACAGACTCCATGAGTTTCTTCTTAGGAATGTAGGATGTTTGAGTTTCTAATTATATTTCATAATACATAAACACTGGACTTCAAACAGAACTCCTACACACATCTGCCATCTGCTGTTCACCTTTAAAGGAATATCTTATCTTATCTTATCAACACTGATTGTGTTAGTGTCTTAAATAAATTACATAAGTAATTCAGATCATCATCAGAAGTTGAAAACAGCCATTTATAATGCTTATGAAAAAAATTCTGTCAGTCCTGTGTGATTATTTTGAATTTTATTTTTGTGAATAAAGGTGCTTTTTAAAATAAAAAACTTTCTTTCTTTCTTTCTTTCTTTCTTTCTTTCTTTGGCTGCTCGTTCTGTCCTCGCAGAGAAACTGTTTTTCATTCCTTCCTAGACTGTCAGACTCGAAAATCTGTTCCTGTTTTTAGAGGGAATCTTTCTCTCATTCGGTCTCGTTTTTGACAAACATGTATACTGTATGTTATTGGTTTTAAATCAAAAAAAGTATTGGCAGATTTTAAACTTTCTTTGGGGCCAAGGAAAGTTGGCAATTTATTTAAGCAGAAGAAAAAAGGTTGAAGGTTCGTCTGACTGCAGTGCAGAAGACATTTTACAAACAATTTGGCAAACAGGAATCAGAATCAATTTTAACTATTTCAGAGCTATGAATGATTTAGATATGTCTTATGTCTTATGTTTTGTGTTGAGTGAGAAACTTGGTATAATTCACATATATTTTGTTTAGATTCTTTTAGATTCTTTATTATTCTCTTGCTATTCTTTGTTTTTGAAACGTGAATTCCTTTTTTTGTGTGAATCTCTTTTAGATTTAGTGTCAGTGTGATTACTTTATAATTGGGGTCTTGTGAAGAAATGTGCTTTTAAAAATCAAAAAAATCTTTCTCATTTTGTGTAAGTTCCCTCCATTGTAATTGATAACTCAACCCCAGATTGGGGTTGAGTTACACAGATTGGTCTGTGTACCCCTACCTGGTTTATCAATCGTCCACTCATGAGAATCATCTCAAGTGTTTTTCTCTTTGGTTTCTCAAACATCCAAGTGTGTTACGTTCATGTCTCATCTGAAGAATGTTAGACATGGCTTTGTGATCTTAAGGTCCAGGGGACAGAGGTCTGTGAACATGTCTTCATCTGTCAGTGATTACCACTCCCATAAAAAGAATGTATTCCTGTCAGTCAGAAAAGGGAATGCCAAGGCTAAATCTACACAACAGTGACATATATCAAACTATACTAATGCATTTTTTAATTACTTTTCACAAGAATTTAAATTTTGAAGGGTGCCGTTTCCCTAAAATGCAGGTGCACCAAGGGTCCTTTAACCAAACATGTACTGATGGAAAAGATGAAGTGATGAAGCACTCAAATGGAATGCAGTCAAAACCACTCAGAATTGACTAATGACTGCATGGGACAATGCATCTTTCATCATCTTTCTTTGTGTTCGGTGTTGATGTCATAACACGTCATACTGGTTCGTGGTAATATATTAGGCTGAACATTTGCCATCAGAGATGAGTACCAGGATCGAGTAAAAAGAATCTGTTGGAGGGAAGCAATTAAAAAAATCAAGTGGCATCTGGAAACACTATAATTAAACTGATATCTTCGTGTTTTTTTCATTTTTAAATTGTTTCAAGGATTGCTTTCGGTAAGTAATTTTCTCTCCTCCTCCTCATCATCAAAATGTTATACTGTGATGTTTTTATTTTACAACATGACTGTTTTCGTAATTTTTCTTCTGAGACTGTTATTAGGTGTTATGCGTGTATATATTTTTAAATTCATCCATACTGATGCTATGACAATAGAAATAAATGACATATTATGCTTTTCATTAGTCTTGGATTTTTGCAATATAAAATGTTTTCTAATAAATTATTAAACACATGCTGAATGAAACTAAATGGCCAAAATATTTTGTGTAAAATGTTCACGGAAATGAAAGAATTTCTTTTTTACACATTTATGGATCACCGCAATTAAATTTTCATTACTTTTGTTTTGAAACATGATAATGTAGATTTTATAAGGACACATAAACAGAACAACTTCTTTATTTTGTATTTGTTTGTCACTTTTGTATCATCTCATATCACTGTTAAACAAGATTCAGACATTAAGGGTTACCGTTTTTAGTAAGTTTTGATATTTTTGCTCAAAACTATTACATCTACTGGGAATTCTTTTTCTTTATAAATGCAGTGCCTTTTCATGATAATTACTTCATGCTTTCCAAGCTTTGGTAGAACATCAATAAGAACAATGAATGTCATTCAGCCTGTGGTGTATAAAAGATTTTACATAGGTGAAACATGAAATTGAAAGGCTAATACGCTTGTTCATTTCATATATTTGGAAAGCGATATAACTGGTTATAAATCAAATATTTTGAAGATATTTGCTGTTCATATACTTTGTGAGTGAGTCGCTGTCCTGTCTAAATTTGCAGGTTCAAAACTTGACAAAATGGGTGTTGGACCACAGTTATCAGTTTGGCTACTACTCACAGGTAAGTTAGTTTTTAATAAATAACAAGACGTGAAATTGTCAATAGTGCTCCAGAAAATGAATGTTTAGCAAAAGTTCCTCTGCTCTTTACCCACAGTCACTGTTGGACTTTATTTTATAACGGAAACACGAGCACAATCAGGTGATGGTGAAGTTGTTCCAACTGTGAAAGTTCGTTTTGGTTTGATGGAAACATTTACTCCGGACCTCAATGACTCAAGCAGCCCAGCATATATGGCACTGGAAATGAGAGTTGTAGATGAAGTAAGTACAGTGTCTTACCAATTCTCATATTTGGGATAAGAAAGTTTAAAACAATTGTAGTTTTTATTTGGAAATGACTGAATCTTCTTACATTTGCTCTGTCTTTCCTTCATTCAGTGCACAACAATCTGCTCAAACGCTTTAGGTGATGCGTTTGAAGAGTGTGATCTCCAGAACTTCAGGTATCATCAGTCCTACTGTTTTACTTTACATGGCTTGTAATCATTAATTTCAGGCATCTATTTCAACAATGACATCATCTGTAATAATAAAAAGAGTTGTGTTTTTGATACAGACTAGCATAGACAGCGACCCAACAGGGTCAAGCTACAGCAGATCATCTGTAATACTAATAGCAGACGCATTTTTGATACAGTGAGGTTACGGCCAGGAGACGACAATCTACTACTGCAGCAAATATGGCGATTCGGCTGGACAGTTCTATACCAGCAAGTGAACTCCCAACGGCTGATACTGTTGCAAACGCCATAGTCGAAGGAGCAGCCAATTCGTCCTTGATTAACGCCAGCTCAGTTGTAATAACAGGTATGTTCACAGGAGCCTTCATTCCTGTCGCTGTAGAAAAAACAGTCTGTCTCTCTATGATCTATCTATGATTGTTATCTATGACTGTTGAGGTTTTGATGGGGTTTATGTTGATCCTAAGTTTGGGTCAACTGAATGAACAAATGCTTTAATTAGAAATATAATTAGTGGACACCAGACTTTTGTCTAACTTTCATCTTTTCACCATATTTCTTTATATAATTCTATCTTCATTTGTTTTTACAGCTGCAAGTTTCCCAACTCCAGCAACTACTGGTAAGTAAAGTGTAACTGGTCGCTTCACTCCAGTGGTCGTTTCAGCAAAGAAATCCAACACTAATATCTGTCCTCTTGTTGAGTGTCAAGAATGTTCAGATTTTTCTGTTGGTCTTTTTTTAATCAGACCAACTTTTTTTTTTTTTCTTTTTTAAAGTTTGGTCAGCTGCAGTTAAGAAAAGTTAATTTCTATTAAAAAACACAAATGTAAACTCAAGACATTTCTATTTCATATTCATTGTTCACGGTGTTCCATTTGTCACGGCCGGCTCGTTGGCCACGACACAAGTGGAAGACGTAGACGGGGCGGCTCCAAAGCTAACCGCAGTTTAACACATTCAACAATAAATACTGAGATGGGGTGTGGAAGTCAGTGTCAGCGATGCGTGAGGGTTCATGAATGGTTGGATAAGCTACATTATGTCAGTAGGGAGCAGGGCGGGGAGGGGGGGGGTAACAGGAATAGGGCAGTGTTTACTTTCTCAACAACTGCTACTGCTATTTCATGTTTTTGTTTTACTTTTTTTTAATTGCTACCACAGGAATCCCATTGTCTTTCACATCTCTTGGGGAGACATTCACAGCAGACTTAATGGATCTAACATCTCCAGCATCTATGGCCCGAGTCTTGCTGCTAACGGAAACAGTAAGTCTCTCTCATGCAAAATGTCCTAATTCATTGATAATGTTTATCAAGATGTATATCATGTCACAGTAAAGAGTCTACATATAATAAATTTAAATATCATAGTGGTGGAGAGAGAATAATCAGACACACCAAAGTTCCTGTATTAACCATTACTTTCTTGTTTTCTACAGCTTACACCTTTCTACAACAATTCATTCCCATCATTCCAGTCCATGAATGTCACTGGATTCAGGTAATAATTTTATTTGATAATGTCAAGATGTAATAAGCTTTGAAATATTCAAATTTTCAACCATTTTTGTGGTGTTTCCTTTGCAGAAATGGTTCAATTATTAATGACTTACTGCTGGCATTTTTGGCTAGTAGTGTTCCCAATATCAGTGATATTGCAAATGTTTTGATCAACGCATCTTCAAACATCACAGACTTCAACATCACCATCTCCTCCATCACTGTGAATGGCACAGGTAAACAACACTGAATGCTACTTCATCAATAACGTACAATAATACTGATCTAATCACTAAAGCAATGTTACCTTTTCTCATCAGACATAAGTGTTTCCAGTGGAGTGAGTCACAAAATCAGCCTCATCACTGCATCCTTCTTTGTGCTGTTGTCATGGCTACTGTCAAGCCAGCATTAGCATCTACGTATGTTTCCATGAGAAACCCCATCAGAAAAGGGGAGCTATCACTGCTATGAAGACGGACTTCAAATACCCAAGAAGACCTCTGAGGGCTACAACTGTCATGAAGCTTGTGAAGAACTTTCATTATTAAATTCTGTGACACATTTATTCACCATTGATAACTTTCTCTAGAATTCTCTATTGTACGGTTGACATCTCAGACATCCCATCGGTGAAGAAGACACCTAAATATCCTTTGGAGAATTGAAACAAAAAAAAAAATCATCACGGACATTAATTCCTTCAGAATAACAAAAACCATATAAACACAATTTGACTTCTTGAACGTCAGTGATATATTTAAAATAATTTACATTAAGTCCTTTCAAATTGATAGAAATAAAGATTAATTACATTTTCAGTGTTAGTCCATGTGAAAGTTCATTAAATGGACGATGGAAATTTTCACAATTTTCATGAAGTGTTCAATGTTGTAATGCCATGGATGACTATCAAGTGATGTTTTATAATTGTATCTACACAAAGTTTCATAAACATCTATCTTCTGTAGGTTATCTATACTTTTGCACAATGTGAGAAAAATACTAGACTCCCATGATAACATGATATAAAAGCTCAAAAATTATTTATTTTAAACGAATACACTAAATAGATTTAAACATGCTCCTCCCCTTTTTTGTCCATATCTGAGAAAAATAATTCTTAAATTTAATTAAGTTAATTGGATCAATTCATAAACCACAAAGGCTTGTACATGCCAAACTAATAGAGCAACAAATGTAAATCCCAAATGATGCTTTTTTGTTAAATTGCATGTTGATGGGGGAACAATATTAACTATTCCTATAATATAAATATACTCAACGAGCGTTACCTGAGGCATGCACAATGTTTCTGTTGTCATTTGTGTTAGTGTCTTAAGTTTATCATCAGAGGTTGAAAAGGACCACAGTTCATATTGTAAATTTGAATTAAAAAGAATTGGATTTATTTAGTGTATTCTGTCTGTACTGCAGGTTTGTTGCATTAAAGGGACTTGTTATACTTCAGTCAATCCAACACTGAGTCATTATTTCCTTCTATATCACTTTTTCTAAACTTTTATTTCTCTAACGCTGCTCTGCCTTTGCCAACTATGGCTTCTCCCGCTAGCCTCTCCTCTGTCTCTTCCTCTATTTACTCTATTTACTACAAAAACACAATGCAGCTCTCTCTGGCCTTCTCTGTACTTCTCTATCAACAGCCTCGAAGCAAATACTGCATCTGTAGCACACTTTTTTGGCATGAAACCATACTGCTGCTCACAAATGCTCACTTCTGCCCTTAGTCTAGCTTCAACCACTCTTTCCCATAACTTCATTGTATGGCTCATCAGCTTTATTCCTCTGTAGTTGCTACAACTCTGCATATCTCCCTTGTTTTTAAAAATGGGCACCAGGATGCCTAGTTTTGATCTGCCAAGCAGGAGACCAAAGAGGAGGTTTATGGATGTAATGAAAGCGGACATGAAGGTAGTTGGTGTGAGAGAAAAGGATGACCTGCAGCAACAAATGCCAGCTCACAAGGAACGCTCTTTCAGAATCTAAATACTATTTTGATTCCTGAGGGGGAAATTGCTTTTTGTTCCAGCTTCCCAGCTCCAGAAAGTACCACACTATTCTGAACTTTTTTTTGTCAAGTGCATTGGTGTTGTAATTCTAGTCCAGTTTATTGTTCAGGTGAATTCCCAGGTATCAAGATCTTGATGTCCATTCCCTGGATATTCACTGGTGTAACTGGGCAGAGAGCTCTTCTGTGGATATCCACCACCAGCTCTTTGGTTTTCCCAGTGTTGATCTGTGGGCAGTTCCTCTGGTACCAGTCCACAAAGTTCTGGGCCAGTTCTCTGTACTCCCTGTGGTCCCCATCTGTGATGAGGCAATTGTCAGAGAACTTCTGCAGGTGACAGATGGGAGAGTTGTCAGAGAAGTCTGCAGTGTAGAGGGTGAAGAGTAAAGGAGCCAGGACCGTTCCCTGCAGGTTCCCGTGCTGCAAACAACCACGTTTGACACATCCACTCGGGTCCTGACTAGCTGTGTGTGGTTGATGAGAAAGTCCAAAATCTGTCTGTGAAGTGATGGTCCAACCCGGTGTTCTCCAGCTTGTCCTTCGGACGTTCTGGGTGTATCGTGTTGAAGGCACTAGAGAAATGATTCTCACAGTGCTCCCAGGTTTCTGCAAGTGAGACAGGGCTCGGTGTTGGAGGAAGACGTCTACATGATGATAACTGGAGGAAGACGACTCCTCAGGAATTTTCTCACCGTCTAAGATCCTGTTGAACAACCCAGTTAGAAACTCTACCGCCACCTCTCCTAGACACTTCCATACCTCCACAGGTATATCATCAGGACCAAATGCCTTTCCGCTCTTCATCCTCTTCAATGCCATCCTCACTTCATCCTGACTAATCTTTGCTACTACTACACTAATTGCTGATTTCTCGTGATTAATGCATTTCAGGACCACCCATGAAAAACAAAAAAAATTTCACACTGGTACTAACTCAAACACAAAGGACAGTGGCTTTCACAATACTGTAATCTAAGCTATCCTCAATTGACACACTTCCACAGCTTTACCCACCAGCGAATCCAGCTCGGACTCTCTATGAATAATAAGAACTGTTAATGAAACTCATTGTCTTGGTGGTTTTGGTCCTTTGTTTTCTGCTCCAACAGAAGTATCTGGACTCTCCACCGGTTAGTGAGAACTTAAGTAACCTCTTGGATGAGAGGTAAAACATCTTCAACCAACCAAAAGCAAGTCTAGTTTAATCTATTTTTTTCTCTTATTGACTTACCTTGACCTGGAAGACTGAGAACCTTCACAGACATGCTTGACAATAGTGGCAAAATCCCGGTGTGTTGTGTTGATGCCTAACCTGATGAATGTTAGATATGGCATTGTGATCTTTATGTCCAGGGACAGAGGTCTGGGAAAGTGTCTCCATTTGACGATGATCACCTCTTGCTTGAGAAGAATGTGTTTATGTCAGTTAGAACAGGAAGTACCTCAAATAAATTTGGATTCTATGCTACAATGGCAGATATATAACAACCACCACATTGTTACTACTCAACTTTTCACACGACCTTCAATTACATTTGCAAGGTGTTAATTATTTAAAATTTGCAGGTGCACCAGTGTCCTTTAACCAAACATGTATTTATGTAAAAAGACAAACTGATGAACACTTAAGTGGAATGCAATCAAAACCACTCAGAATAGACTAAAGAATGTATGTGACAATGAATCGTTCACAATCTTCCCTTTATGTTCAGTGTTGATGTCACAACACGTCATTCTGGTTCGTGGTAATATATTCGACCTAAACATTTGTCATCACAGATGAGCACCAGGATCGGCTAACGAGTAGCCTTTGGATGGACAAAATTAAAAACTGAAGTAAAATCTGGAAACACTACCACTGAACTGATATATTCTCACTCACTTGAATTTAATTTATTTTACGTATTGCTTTTGGTAAGTATTATTTCTTCTATAAATTACTTCTGCAGGTAACTTATTGAAAAATAATCAAATGGACCTGATTTAGTCCATTTTTTACTAAATATGTTTTTGTAGTAATTTTTGTAAAATATTTCTTTTAAACCTTTACTGGGTGTTGTGTGTGTTGAGTCTTTTAATTTCATTCGTACTATGATGAAAGAACCCTACGACATATCATCTTGTTTATCAATCTCAGATTTTTGCAGTATAAAATCTTTTTAATTGAATTACACATTAGTGATTTTTTTGAAAGATGAATGAAAATCAAACGTCCAAAATATTTTTAAGAACATACTCACTGAATAACAAGTTTTTTTTTCGTATACAGTATTGTGGCTGCCGCAACTTAATTTTTTGTTTTGATACATGACAATGTATATAAGGCTACATAAACGTAAGTAGTTTATAGCGTGTTCTTCACTTTTGTGTCACCTCATCCCTGTAAAAACAACATTCAGACATTAAATGTTACCATTTTTAATTATTTTTTATTTGTTTGCTCAAAATTACTACATCTACTGAGAATTCCATTCCTTTAAAATTGTAGTGTATTTTCTCTATAATTATTTCATACTTTCCAATCTTCTGTCGAACATCAACAAAAGCGATGTCATTGACACTGTGGTATTTAAAAAAATTTTAGTGGACTGAAACGTGAAGCTGTTACAGATTTAGAAAACAATATAACTGCTTAAAAATGAAAATAAAAAAATGATGTTTGCTGTTCATACACTTTGTGAGTGAATCACTGTCCTGTTAAGAGTTGCAGGTTCAAAAGTTGACAAAATGGGTGTTGGACCAAAGTTATCAAGTTGGTTAATACTTACAGGTAAGTTGTTTTTTTAAATAAAGAAGATAAAAAAGTGAAAGTGTCAATCGTGCTCCAGAAAATTTCTGTTTAAAAACACAATCCAGTCCCTCTGTTCTTTACCCCACAGTCACTGTTGGGCTTCATTTTATAACAACCACACAAAGCATACCGACAGAAATGCCTGAAACAACAAGAGACTCAACATCAACCGATGGATCAACTACCATAGGAGTCTCAATAACATCAACCGATGAAAAAATTACCACAGGAGAAACTACAACATCAACCAATAGAACAACTACCCCTGGAGACTCAACAACATCAACCAATGGTTCAACTGCCACTGAAGCTTCAACTACAACTGAAGTATCAACAACAAATTCTGTGTCGGAAGAAACTCTTGGATCGACTGCAACAGGTACTTCAGCAACAACATGAATCAACAGCAGCTGGACCTTAAATATTATCTGAATGTTCATCAATAACAACTGACAAATACTGTGGCATCTACAGTATTAACAACAGTGTATTATCCACAATTAAAAGTTCAACAACAACAGGTCCATTGTTGGTATTTAAAACTCTGCTGGATGCTGTGATTTTTTTCATGTACTGTTGTACCATTATTCTAGTTGCTACAGCCACAATGACTTCTGCAACCACCAGTACAGCATCATTGACTCCTGCAACGACTGTGGCTACCACAACAAGGCGTTTGACTTTCAGATCTGATGGGGAGACATTCACCAATGACTTAATGAATTCATCATCTCCAGCATTTATTGCACGAGCCACAAGGCTGAAGGAAATAGTAAGTGTCTTCCATGGAGAGACAACCTGACCAAACTGTGTAAACTAATTAACTGATCATGTTTAACAAGATATATATAATCTCATAGTATTACTGCAAAGCTACCAACTTTCATTCACCGATGCGGTTTGCATAACATCAGCATTTATTCATGATTTTCAACCAAAGTCTACATAGGAAATGTAAACATCAGAGAATGGTGAAGATCATAATCTCTAATAATCTAACACACCAACGGTCCTGTACGTACAACTACTTTCTTGGTTCTCTGCAGCTTGAACCTGTCTTCAATGCAGCATTTGACTCTTTCAAGTCTTTGGAAGTCGCTTCATTCAGGTAATAACTTGATTTGATGATATCATGTTGAAATATTTTGTTAACTGTAAGGGATTTGTAGTAAATTCACACATTTTTAATCAAACTTTGGTGTTTCCTTCTGCAGAAATGGTTCAATAATCAATGACATCAATGTCATATTTCAATCATCTGTTGCTGACAATGGCAATGGGATTGCAAATGTTTTGATCAATGCATCGTCAAACATCACAGCATTCAACATCGACACCACTTCCATTTCTGTAACTGAAGTTTCAACTGCAACTCAAGGATCAACAGCGACAGCTCATTCAACAAGCGCAAATACTCTTAGTCCTCCTCTCATTATTACCACCAATGAGTCCATTATCATTGCTAACACTCCTACCCCTCTTACTACCCCTACTAGTAATAATACTACCACTACCAGTACTAACACAACTCTGTCTCCTCCCCCTACTGCCACTAATGTCAGCACTATCAGCAATAATACTATTACTCCTAGTCCTCTTTCTACCCCAACCAGTAATAATGCTACCATTACCAGTTCTAATACAACTATGTCCACTGTCCCTATGGCTACTAATGTCACCCCTACCAGTATTAATAATGCAACTCCTGCAACGACCGTGGCTACCACAACAAGATTTTTGACTTTCAGATCTGATGGGGAGACATTCACCAATGACTTAATGAATTCATCATCTCCAGCATTTATTGCACGAGCCTCAAGGCTGAAGGAAATAGTAAGTGTCTTCCATGGAGAGAAAACCTGACCAAACAAAGTCAAAGTCAAAGTCAGCTTTATTGTCAAGTGTACCATATGTGTTTGACTTACAGCACAGATGAAATTGCAGTCCTCTCTGAACCACGGTAAACAGGCAGCACAACAGGCAGTATAACAGGAAGTACAACAAGTAGTACAACACAGGCAGTACAACACAGGCAGGACAACACAGGCAGTACAATAGGCAGTACAACACAGGTAGTAGAACAGACAGTACAGCACAAATGTCTAAACCTAATTAATTGATCCTGTTCAACAAAATATCATATCATAGTATTACCTCAAAACTACCAACTTTCATTCACCGATCCAGTTTCCATAACATCAGCATTTATTCACGATTTTCACCCAAAGTCTACGTAGTAAATGTAAACATCAGATAATGGTGAAGACTGAATAATCCAACACGGCAAAGTTCCTGTAGAGTAGAGCGACTTCACCTCATCACGGACTTTTAGTAGATAGCCACGTGATACCATGCGCGTTCTATTGGCTGGCTGTATCCGGAAGTGCACTACATTCTGCTACAGATAGAAGGTGGTTTAATATTAGTATGTGGAGGGTTAATAAATGTTTAAATTACTGTAAATAATAAGATAAATAGTTTGTCACTATATCGCGGAATTTGTTATTCGCGTGTGGTTTCTGGAGCGTATGTGGAATGAGGGCGCACTATATACTCACAATAACTTTCTTGATTCTCTGCAGCTTGAACCTGTCTTCAGTGCAGCATTTGATTCTTTCAAGTCCTTGGAAGTCGTTTCATTCAGGTAATCTTTCCTTTCGGCTTTTCCCTTCAGGGGTCGCCACAGCGAATCAGTTACCTCCATCTAACCCTGTGTTCTGCATCCTCTTCTCTCACACCAACTACCTTCATGTCCTCTTTCACTACATTCATAAACCTCCTCTTTGGTCTTCCTCCAGGCCTCCTGCCTGGCAACTCAAAACTCAGCATCCTTCTACCAATATATTCACTATCTCTCCTCTGGACATGTCCAAAACCATCTCAGTCTGGCCTCTCTGACTTTACCTCCAAAACCTCTAACATGTGCTGTCCCTCTGATGTACTCATTCCTGATCCTATCCTTCCTGGTCACTCCCAGAGAGAACCTCAGCATCTTCATCTCTGCTACCTCCAGCTCTGCCTCCTGTCTTTTCCTCAGTGACACTGTCTCTAGACCAAACAACATCGCTGGTCTCACCACAGTTTTGTACACCTTTCCTTTCATTTTAGCTGAAACTCTTCTATCACACATCACACCTGACACTTTTCTCCACCCGTTCCATCCTGCCTGGACACGTTTCTTCACCTCTTTTCCACACTCTCCATTGCTCTGGACTGTTGACCCTAAGTACTTCAAATCCTCCACCTTCTTGATCTCTTCTCCCTGTAACCTCACTCTTCTACTTGGGTCCCTCTCATTCACACACATGTACTCTGTCTTACTGTGGCTAACCTTCATTCCTCTCCTTTCCAGGACAAACCTCCACCTCTCTAGCTTCTCCTCCACCTGTTCCCTACTCTCACTGCAGATCACAATGTCATCTGCAAACATCATAGTCCATGGAGATTCCTGTCTAACCTCGTCTGTCAGCCTGTCCATCACCATAGCGAACACGAAGGGGCTCAGAGCTGATCCCTGATGCAGTCCCACCTCCACCTTGAACCCCTCTGTCACACCTACAGCACACCTCACCACTGTCTTACAGTCTTCATACATGTCCTGCACCGCTCTAACATACTTCTCTGCCACTCTAGACTTCCTCATACAATACCACAGTTCCTCTCTGGGCACCCTGTCATAAGCTTTGTCCAGATCTACAAAAACACAATGCAGCTCCCTCTGGCCTTCTCTGTACTTCTCTATCAACATCCTCAAAGCAAATACTGCATCTGTAGTACTCTTTTTTGGCATGAAACCATACTGCTGCTCACAAATGCTCACTTCGGCCCTTAGTCTAGCTTCCACTACTCTTTCCCATAACCTCATTGTATGGCTCATCAGCTTTATTCCTCTGTAGTTGCCACAACTCTGCACGTCTCCCTTGTTCTTAAAAATGGGCACCAGCACACTTCTCCTCCATTCCTCAGGCATCTTCTCACTATCTAAGATCTTGTTGAACAACCCAGTCAGAAACTCTACTAACACCTCTCCTAGGCACTTCCATACCTCTACAGGTATATCATCAGGACCGACTGCCTTTCCACTCTTCATCCTCTTCAGTGCTCTCCTCACTTCATCCTGGCTAATCTTTGCTATTTCCTGGTCCACAACAGCCACTTCTTCTAGTCTTTGTTCTCTCTCATTTTCCTTGTTCATCAACTCTTCAAAGTACTCTTCCCATCTTCCCATCACACTGCTGGCACCTGTCAATAGACTTCCATCCCTGTCCTTAATCACCCTAACCTGCTGCACGTCCTTCCCATCTCTATCTCTCTGTCGTGCCAAACGGTATAAATCAGTCTCTCCCTCCTTACAGTCCAACCTAGCATACAAGTCATCATAAGCCCCTTGTTTGGCCTTTGCTACCTCTACCTTCACCTTACGCTGCATCTCCCTGTACTCCTGTCTACTCTCCTCAGTCCTTTCAGCGTTCCACTTCTTAGCTAACCTCTTTCTCTGGATACACTCCTGTACCTCCTCATTCCAACACCAAGTCCCCTAATCTACTTTCCTTCCAGATGACACACCAAATACTCTCCTACCTGTCTCCCTGATCACATTAGTTGTAGTTATCCAGTTATCTGGAAGCACCTCCTGACCACCCAGAGCCTGTCTTAACTCCTTCGTAAAAGTCATGCAACACTCTTCCTTTTTTAGCTTCCACCATTTCGTCCTCTGCTCTGCCTTTGCACTCTTCATCTTCCTCACCACCAGAGTCATCCTACACACCACCATCCTATGCTGTTTGGCTACACTCTCGCCTACCACTACTTTGCCTCCTTCAGATTACACCGTCTACACAAGATGTAGTCTACCTGTGTGCTCCTACCACCACTCTCATAGGTCACCCTATGTTCCTGCCTCTTCTGGAAGAAAGTATTCACTACAGCCATTTACATCATTTTTGCAAAGTCAACTACCATCTGTCCTTCTGCATTCCTTTCCTGGATACCAAACCTGCTCATCACCTCCTCATCGCCTTTGTTTCCTGTACCAACATGTCCATTGGAGTCTGCACCAATGACAACTCTCTCACTTCTACGTATGCTCTGCATCACTTCATCAAAGTCCAACCACAATGTCTCCTTCTCTTCCAGCTCACATCCTACCTGTGGAGCATACCCACTGACAACATTGATCATCACGCCTTCTATTTCTAGCTTCAGACTCATCACTCCATCTGACACTCTTTCTATCTCCAGGACATTTCTAATAAAGTCGTCCTTCAAGATAATTCCTTCTCCATTTCTCTTCCCATCTGCACCATGATAGAACAACTTGAACCCTGCTCCTAAACTTCTAGCCTTGCTACCTTTCCACCTGGTCTCTTGGACACACAGTATGTCTACCTTCCTCCTCTCTATCATGCCAACCAACCTTTTCCTGTCATAGTCCGAACATTCAACGTCCCTACTCTCAGTCCTATACTCTTGGCGTTCCTCTTCTCTCTCTTCCTACGAACACACTTTCCTCCTCTCCTTCTTCATTTCATTCAGGTAATAACTTGATTTAATGATATCATGTTGAAATACTTGTTAACTGTAGGGCATTTGTAGTAAATTCACACATTTTTAATCAAACTTTGGTGTTTCCTTTTGCAGAAATGGTTCAATAATCAATGACATCAATGTCATATTTCAATCATCTGTTGCTGACAATGGCAATGGGATTGCAAATGTTTTGATCAATGCATCGTCAAACATCACAGCATTCAACATCGACACCACTTCCATTTCTGTAACTGAAGTTTCAACTGCAACTCAAGGATCAACAGCGACAACTCATTCAACAAGCGCAAATACTCTTAGTCCTCCTCTCATTATTACCACCAATGAGTCCATTATCATTGCTAACACTCCTACCCCTCTTACTACCCCTACTAGTAATAATACTACCACTACCAGTACTAACGCAACTCTGTCTCCTCCCCCTACTGCCACTAATGTCAGCACTATCAGCAATAATACTATTACTCCTAGTCCTCTTTCTAGCCCAACCAGTAATAATACCACCATTACCAGTTCTAATACAACTATGTCCACTCCTCCTGTGGCCACTGATGTCACCCCTACTAGTATTAATACTGCAACTGCTGCAACGACTGTAGCTACCAGAACAAGGCGTTTGACTTTCAGATCTGATGGGGAGACATTCACCAATGACTTAATGAATTCATCATCTCCAGCATTTATTGCACGAGCTTCAAGGCTGAAGGAAATAGTAAGTGTCTTCCATGGAGAGAAAACCTGAGCAAACTGTCTAAACCTAATTAATTGCTCATGTTCAACACAATATATATCATGTCACAGTTTTACAACAAAACTACCAACTTTCATTCATTGATCCAGGATCCACAACTTCTGTATTTTTTCATGATTTTCACCCAAACTCTACGTAGGAAATGTAAACATCAGAGAATGGTGAAGACTGAATAATCAAACACACCAAAGTTCCTGTACTTACAACTACTTTCTTGGTTCTCTGCAGCTTGAACCTGTCTTCAATGCAGCATTTGACTCTTTCAAGTCTTTGGAAGTCGTTTCATTCAGGTAATAACTTGATTTAATGATATCATGTGAAATACTGTTAACTATGGGGCATTTGTAGTAAATTCACACATTTTTAATCAAACTTTGGTGTTTCCTTTTGCAGAAATGGTTCAATAATCAATGACATCAATGTCATATTTCAATCATCTGTTGCTGACAATGGCAATGGGATTGCAAATGTTTTGATCAATGCATCGTCAAACATCACAGCATTCAACATCGACACCACTTCCATTTCTGTAACTGAAGTTTCAACTGCAACTCAAGGATCAACAGCGACAACTCATTCAACAAGCGCAAATACTCTTAGTCCTCCTCTCATTATTACCACCAATGAGTCCATTATCATTGCTAACACTCCTACCCCTCTTACTACCCCTACTAGTAATAATACTACCACTACCAGTACTAACGCAACTCTGTCTCCTCCCCCTACTGCCACTAATGTCAGCACTATCAGCAATAATACTATTACTCCTAGTCCTCTTTCTACCCCAAACAGCAATAATACGACCATTACCAGTTCTAATACAACTATGTCCACTGTCCCTATGGCTACTAATGTCACCCTTACCAGTATTAATACTGCAACTCCTGCAACGACCGTGGCTACCACAACAAGATTTTTGACTTTCAGATCTGATGGGGAGACATTCACCAATGACTTAATGAATTCATCATCTCCAGCATTTATTGCACGAGCCTCAAGGCTGAAGGAAATAGTAAGTGTCTTCCATGGAGAGAAAACCTGAGCAAACTGTCTAAACTTAATTAATCGCTCATGTTCAACAAGATATACACTGTATATCATGTCACAGTTTTACAGCACAACTACCAACTTTCATTCATCGATCCAGGATCCACAACTTCAGTATTTTTTCTTGTTTTTCACCCAAAAGCTACATAGTAAATGTAATGAATGGTGGAGATTGAATAATCATACACACCAAAGTTCCTGTACTTACAATTACTTTGTTTTTCTGCAGATTGAACCTTTCTACACCGTAGCATTCCCATCATCCTTCATGTCCTTGAATGTCATTGGATTCAGGTAATAATTTCATTTGATAATGTCAAAATGAAATAAGCTTTAGAGTTTGTCAAATATTCCTGTATCGCTGATTAAATGTTGTGGTGCTTCCATTGCAGAAATGGTTCAATTATTAATGAGATTGGACTTGAATTTGTATCCGAACTTGTTCCCAATATCACCGAGATTGCAAATGTTTTCATTGATGCATCTTCAAACATCACAGACTTCAACATCGCCATCTCCTCCATCACTGTGAATGGCGCAGGTGAACAACACTGAATGCTGCTTCATCAATAACCTACAATAATACTGATCTGATCACTAAAGCAATGTTTCCTTTTCTCATCAGTCATAAGTGTTTCCAGTGGAGTGAGTCACAAAATCAGCCTCTTCACTGCATCCTTCTTTGTGCTGTTGTCATGGCTACTGTCAAGCCAGCATTAGCATCTGTGTTTCCATGAGAAACCCCATCAGAAAAGGGGAGCTATCACTGCTATGAAGATGGACTTGAAATACCCAAGAAGACCTCTGAGGGCTACACCTGTCATGAAGCTTTTGAAGAAGTCTCATCTTTTAATTTTCTGTTGACTTGAATGACACATGTACTCACCATTGATAACTTTCTGTAGAATTCTTTACTGCAGGGTTGACATCTCAGACATCCCATCAGTGAAGACGACACCTGACATCCTTTGGAATACTGGAACAGACAAAAAAAACCATCACTGACATGAATTCCTTCAGAACAAAAGGAACGATGCAAACATAATTTGGCTTCTTGAAAGATAGTGATAAATTTAAAATGATTTATAATTACTTTTCAAGTTCATTAAAACCAAAATTAATTACATTATAGTCAGTGTTAGTCGATGTGAAAGTATATGAAACTAGCTGATGCTCGTTTGTTAAACTGCATGCTGATGGGGGAACAATATAAAATATTCCTATAAAATAAATATACTCAATGAGCATTCCCTTAGAAATGTACAATGTTTTGGTTTTCATTTATTTTCACATTATCAATGTGTTAGTGGCTTAAGTTTATCATAGTTTGAAAAGGACCAAAATTCAAAATTCATGTTATTAATGATTTTTTTAAATTATTGTGCGTTTTTTCTGTACTGCAGGTTTGTTACATTAAAGGCACAAAATATATATCAGTCAGTCCAACCCCGAGTCATTATTTCCTTATATCTATCAAGCTATCAATCATTAAATTACATTAAAGGGACAGTAAAGTTAATTTTAAGTGACATATACGTTATTCATCGTTATGAAAAATAGAAGAAAATATAAATTTTATGTGTGTAGCATCATCCTTCTTCTTCTTCTTCTTCTTCTTCTTTTCCTTTGGGCTTTTCCCTTCAGGGGTCGCCACAGTGAATCAATTGCCTCCATCTAACCCTGTCCTTTGCATCCTCTTCTCTCACACCAACTACCTTCATGTCCTCTTTCACTACATCCATAAACCTCCTCTTTGGTCTTCCTCTAGGCCTCCTGCCTGGCAGTTCAAAACTCAGCATCCTTCTACCAATATATTCACTATCTCTCCTCTGGACATGTCCAAACCATCTCAGTCTGGCCTCTCTAACTTTATCTCCAAAACCTCTAACATGTGCTGTCCCTCTGATGTACTCATTCCTGATCCTATCCTTCCTGGTCACTCCCAGAGAGAACCACAGCATCTTCATCTCTGCTACCTCCAGCTCTGCCTCCTGTCTTTTCCTGAGTGACACTGTCTCTAGACCAAACAACATCGCTGGTCTCACCAGTTTTGTACACCTTTCCTTTCATTTTAGCTGAAACTCTTCTATCACACATCACACCTGACACTTTCCTCCACCCGTTCCATCCTGCCTGGACACGCTTCTTCACCTCTTTTCCACACTCTCCATTGCTCTGGACTGTTAACCCTAAGTACTTCAAATCCTCCACCTTCTTGATCTCTTCTCCCTGTAACCTCACTCTTCCACTTGGGTCCCTCTCATTCACACACATGTACTCTGTCTTACTGTGGCTAACCTTCATCCCTCTCCTTTCCAGGACAAACCTCCACCTCTCTAGCTTCTCCTCCACCTGTTCCCTGCTCTCACTGCAGATCACAATGTCATCTGCAAACATCATAGTCCATGGAGATTCCTGTCTAACCTCGTCTGTCAGCCTGTCCATCACCATCCTATACTCTTGGCGCTTCTTTTCTCTTTCTTCGTGCGAACGCACTTTCCTCCTCTCCTTCTTCGACCAACATTAATCCAATCTCCACCGGCGCCCTGTAGGTCAACAGCGCCGATGGCGGTCGTTGTTAACCCGGGCCTCGACCGATCCGGTATGGAAGTCATAGGTTTGATTCGCATCTTTGATTTGGCAAAAGTTTTATGCCGGATGCCCTGTGTAGCATCATCCGTTTGGTCAAAAAAGCTTAAAATCTGCGCCGCAGCAGCTTCCGCATTCAGTGGTCACGTGGGCGTCAACGTCACTTGCGCCCAACATAGTTTGACAGCCATAAGAAACAATGCAGCTCTAGACGCGATTTACACCAAAAGTATCATGGTTACCTGTGCGGTGAACGGTTGTGTCAACAGGACAGCAAAAAGACGCCACTTTCAAATAAATTCACTGTGGAATTAATAACAACTAGTTAGATGCGGTTAGCTCAATGCTAACATAATATGGACAATCCCATTGACGGGCTAGCGCGCTAGCATTTTTAGGTATAAAGAACGACAGGTCCTTGTCTTCGCGTCTTTTTGCTGTTCTGTTGACACAACCGTTCATCGCGCAGGTAACCATGATACTTTTGGTGTAAATCGCGTCTAGAGCTGCATTGTTTCTTATGGCTGTCAAGCCATGTTGGGTGCCAGTGACGTATGACGCCCACGTGACCACAGAATGCGGAAGCTGCTGGCGAAGATTTTAAGCTTTTTTGACCAAACGGATGATGCTACACATATAAAATTTATATTTTCTTCTATTTTTCATAATGATGAATAACATATGTCACTTAAAATTAACTTTACTGTCCCTTTAAGATACATTACACATGTGTAAAATGTCTGTTCAGCATCATGAACTTGTGCACCACTGTAGCTCTTGTCTGTAAGTCTCCTGTGCCCAGAATATTCTGTAATAAAGCTTCGAAGGACTGTTCATCGTCTCCAGAGATTATAATTAGATAAGTATTTGTTGAACTTGTCTGTCTATATCATCGATGATATTATTGGATTTCTCCTCAGTCTATGCATGATTTGAATTGACCTAAGAAAATCGGAGCCCCACTACAATGGAATTCAGTCTATATGCGCGCTATATGTGGCAATGAATCGTTCACAATCTTTCGCAGCCTTCCCCAGCTGGCTTAGTGCATGAGGCAGGGGACACTCCGGGCATGACGCCAGTGCACCGCAGAGCCACACAAAGACACAGACAACCACACACGCACACACTCACACACTGAGGTCAATTTGGGACCGGCCATTTCACCTGAAGCGCATGTTTTTGGAGGTGGGAGGAAGCCGGAGAACACAGAAAGAACCCACGCAGACACGGGGAGAACGTGCAAACTCCACACAGAACGGTGACAGCGCTACCCACTGTGCCATTTTTAAATTAATTCAGTGTTTTACAGCAGGTTTGTTCCAGTTTGCGTTCAAGGCAATCCAATGCTGAGTCATTCTTTCCTTGTAATTGTATGTCTTTCTGTCCGCCCATAGGCACACATCATTCAACATCATTATCTGATGATGGTGGCAAAAATCCAGGCGCAATTTTCATTTTTCACCTGAAGAATGTCAGACATGGCATTGTGATCTTAACATTCCAGGGACTGAAGTCTGTGAACATGTCTTCATCTGACAGTAATCACCACTCCCTTGAAAAGAATGCATTTACGTCATTCGGAACAAGTCATGCCAATGATACATTTGGATTCTAAGCTGCAGTGACATATATCATACTGAACAGTCCTCTTTTCTTTGTTGTTATTGGGCCAGTTTGTTCCTTCATTCGTTTGTTTGTTTTGTTTGTTCGTTTCCTGCTCAGAAGTTCACAGACATGTGGAGGAAAGAAGGACGAAATGCTGTAGATGACGTGACAACAGGAAAAACAAAAAAGCCCCATGAAGTCTGACATCAGAGCAAACAGCTCACTTAGTCTGAGATTTGTTGAGTCATTTTGACACGACGTTAAATCTTAATCTATAGGTTGTTAATGTTAGGTTTTACAGACCGTTAGCAACAGGCTAAATCCTCTTGTCCTGAAGCCTAATTAAACCATCTTCATCATCTTCACCTTCTACATTGTGACCGGCACACAAAATGAAATGTTTCATGTTTTTTTTTAAGTTTATATTAAATATGAATGTTCAGCTGGTTGGAATTTAGGCTGATAGGTCCTACCATTAACCTAAAAAAATATTAGTGCATATTTTTTCAAGATTGGAAAAAAAACACCTCCTCTTGTTTTGTTTTTTTTGTTTTTTTTTGACAAATCACACTCTGCAAACATGTATTGATGTTAAAGATGATCTATGGACACTTGAATGGTCAATAAATCAGAACATCATTCTGGTTTGTCCTAATTATTACACAGAAAGATTTATGTGTTATTTTAACACTGTAAAAGTGAAGCTGTAGCAGAGACATTTGTCTAGCTATGCAGTAGCGCCCCCAGCAGGTCAGTAATTGTAACAAGACACAGCAATTTGTCATCAGAGATGACAGATGATCACTAGCATGAGGAAAAAAAGAACCCAGGAGGGTGCAATTAAAGAATTAAGTGAAATCTGGAAATATTATCATTGAACTAATTTATTCGTATCCATCTATACAGTATATATTTTTTACGTATTGCTTTTGGTATTTTTTATATTTGATATTGAGTGTCTTCAATAGAAAATGTGATTTCTTTAGATATTTTTGTGTAATATTTCTTTTTAGAATGTTATTAGATGGTGTGTGTATACATTCTTAAACTCATCCGTACTAATGCTACGACAAAAAAACAAAATGACATTTTATGTTGTTCCTTAGTCTAGGATTTTGGTGAAATAAAATATTTTCCACTGAATTGTTAAGCACCTTAGTTATTTTTTGAATGCTGAATAAAACCAAATGGTCGAAGTTTTTTGAGAAACATGTTAAATGAAATGAGAGAATGCTCTTTTTTAATACATACGTATATGGGTAACAGCAATAACTTTTTTGCCACTTTTGATTTAATACATAAAAATGTACATCACGCCACATAAACAGAACAGCTCATTTATAGTTGGTTTTCACTGTTGTGTCATCTCAGCAATGTGAAAACAAGATTCAAAAATTAAATGTTGCCATTTTTAGGTAGCTTTGATTTGTTTGCATAAAACATGTACGAAGAATTTATTTTCATTATAAACGCAATGTCTTTTGTTTGTTTTGACTTTTGTTGTCTCCTGCTGACTTCAACTTGGGGGAGTAGTTGGACGGTGGAAGGATACTTTGAGGATCACCTCAATCCCACTGACATGTATTCCAGCGGTTAAACACAGCTGGAGGATTTAAGGGTGCAACTGTGACACCCATGAATGTGCGATCACATTATGTGATTAAATTGCTGCAGCTTTATATGGTTTTAGTAAGAACCCCGTCGATTGAGTTCATTTATTAATTTATTGAGAATGAATTCCTGTGTTCGCCACAAGGGGGAGTGCTGACGGCGCAGGTGTTGAGCTCTCCCCTTCAGTTCAGTACGGAGACGAGGAGACGAGAGAAATAAACACCTCACCGTTACCTGTGGTGACATTTCTTGTTTCTTACAGATCAGTAACAGGTGAAATGTCATGTTTGTTGTCTGAAAGCAAGGTGTGCCAAATTCAGTGGCTGGCCGTGCATTTCATACCCAGGCCTTCAGTGATGCTGTCCTTAGTCAAATTTGCATAAATACATCCCAAAAGGCTGTGAGCAGCTCCCACAGCTGCCACCAATGTAGCATTCAGGACTGAGACGTTTATAACTTCTCTCAAATGGGACAAAAACCTGCGTCAGCCCAGCTCCTCTTATTGTCACTTGCACAGAAGAATCCCGCAGCCACACCTTTATAGACGTCACACATCTACATCACAGAACAAAACTTACTGAAATGACCATCATTTATGACACCACAGCTAGAGAAATTAAATACAGACATACACTAACACACTGCTAGATTTTGCATCACCTCTATCAGGTATAAAACGGGCTATTTCCTGCAGGGACACAAGTCTCTTTGTGTATCTCCACTACAATCATGCAGCTGCACAAGTGCGCCACATTATTTACACACATTGCAGAAGAGCAAGAAATTTTTTCATTTTTAGTATATTTGTCATTTTATTTCATTATAATTGATGTGATATAAATGAAATTAACTTACAAGAACATTAAATATGAAAACTTAGATAAATGAAATCCTTGTACACACCGAAACAGCTGTTCAAACGGCTAATTTAAACACAAAATCCATTCTCCTTTCTTTCCTCAAGAACACTCCACTAGCTAGAACAGGTTAGCTACTTCTGGTTAGCTATTTCAGGTTAGCTAGCTCAGGTGAGCTAGAACAGGTTAACTAGAACAGGTGAACTAGAACAGGTTAGCTAGCTCAGGTTAGCTAGAACAGGTTAGCTAAAACAGGTTAGCTAAAACAGGTTACCTCCTTCAGGGATGGACCCTTGTCTCAATAGTTTCTCTTCAAATGTGCGTCTGCATAGTGTCTGCATAGCACCGCCTTCTCAGAGTGAGTATCCAATCACAGGACACGTACATGTCAGGTGAACGAGAAGCCAGCTAGAAAGCCGTAGCAACACCAACTCGTGATCTGATTGGCTATCGCATCTGTCTATTTACTGTATGTACCGTTCACTCACAGTGGAGGGAGATCTGCATTCTAGATTCTGCAGGGTCCTGGGCAGATTTCATTCAACCTGGCAACACAAGCTAACACAAGCCGAATTCTGATTGGATAAAACCCCTCTAACCTAAAAATAGAACGCTGACCCAGTGTTGGCCTATGTCATATTATATCCAAATGTATAGTTATATATTTATACATATATTTGTATATATATATTTATTTAAGGAAAATGCATTAAAATATACAGTAATTAACTTTCATCATAAATATTATCATGATTTCTGGTTATGTTAGACCAGCAGAGAATGCCTTGCTGGCCCTGACCGCCCAGTGCTGGGCGGTCAGGGCCAAATTCAGTTTCACCAAGGGCCACATCTGCATCACGGCTGTCCTCAAAGGGCCAGATTATAAATGTAACTAAATGTAAAGTAAAATAAATGTAACTACCCCTTAATATTAAATAACTGAATTTATTATTTATTCAAGTTACAAACATTACAGCAGGACAGAAAAAATGTTTGATTGCTGTTCCACTTTAACATAAATATTTTTAATTTGTCAGGTTATTAAACCCACAGAACTCAATCAAGGAACATAAATAATAATTAAATAATAACATAAATACACTGTTTATGTTAAATAATTAGTTGCTATAACTAATGTCCTTATTCGTCCTTTTTCTTACATAAAGTCATTTGTGACTTGTAAGACAATCAGTCGCAGACACAAATGACAGACTAGGGGCATTTAGATGGAAAATGGCTTAAAGTTTATTCATAATAATTGGACTTTTATACTTTTTATAATGGATAACGTTTTTATAATGGATAACACACTACAAAATGTGATCAATAGTTTAAAGATAGGGATATACTTCAAGCATGTGTTACAAGGTGCAGGGAACTTTTACAAAATATGGTGATTACATAAAGATGCAAAGTAAAAACAACACATTTTGTCAAGTTATCCAAATACATTGTCATAGAAAACGTGCAACAATACCCCGCTCCATCACCACTTCACTCAGACTCAATATTAATGTGTTATCGGTAGCCGGTCACACTGGTGGTTCTTTCAACATTGACAATAGTGGAATGCAGCAGCACCTTATTTCATAGCACAAAAGAAGGGAGTGTGCTCCAATATTCAGCCAATGACAGCATTATCTATTTTTCCTGTTGGGCTTGTTCTTTTCTATGGTGTCTATATATTTGTGATAAATACTTCACGTCATTTGTATTTACTCCATTCCAATATATAAGGACCCACCACATGCAGACCGTCACATAATGTGAAAGTTTTAGAAAATCACAGATGAAATACAGACACTGTTATTTTTCGTGAAGCATCTTAAGCAGGAAAAGGGATTGTTTCCTTTTCATTCTCAGTCTTTTTCACTTAGGGTGAGTACAGGTTTAAATCCATAATGTCATTTTTCAACATTTGTACAGTATTTTGCCAGTGTGGGTCTGTGTGTGAGATAAAGAGTGATAAAATGTTTAATGTTTTAAAACTAGTGAAACTTCACCTGTTAAAAAAAAAACATGTGACTTGAATTGGAATTTTCTGTTACAAATATTAGCAACTGCATTTTCAAAATGGAAAACTTTATTAATCCGAGTGGGGATTCAGGAGTTTCTGTATCAAAAAATCTGACGAGACTGAACTGCTTTCAATATGTAGAAAAAAAAATCACAATATTCTCTATTATATACACTATTTTGACTGGTGGAACTTGTTCACTTTTAGCTCTTTAGTTAAATTATGACAAGTAATAAAGAGGAAAGTGTGATATTGCAGGAATTTGATGTCAGAATATGTCAAATTAACTTTGGGATAGTTCAGATGATGTTCCTTTGAATTACAATTCCAAGCCAATGATGGTGTATTGCAAATTTCCATGTACGATACATAATGATGTCAAAAACAGCATCAACATTAACACTGATACTTTGATAAGTAAGAATTGAATTATGCATATCTATATACATATAATAAGAATGTCTGCAAAAATACAGAACTGAGGAAAGAATAAAGGAGCTGATTTACTCTTTGAAATACTTGAAAATTTTAGAGTGTCATTGGAGGTCACGACAAGTCTTTATTTCTATTGTAATATTTCTCAAAAATTGTCAATATTATGAAGAAAATCAAATTACCAAAAATCAAGTCCTCTAATAAAAGATTAACCTTGGACCAAAGTTTACAAATGGATTGAACCACACGTTCGCTATCAATTTCATTCGATATATCTAAATATGTAATTATATAATCACTGCACCTTGTCCCTTTTCTTTTATTTGTCTCTGCTCCATTACCTCTTTACTAAAACTCTGTTTGTCATACTTGTCACGGGGGTGAAGTATTCTGTTCGGTAGAATGCATGGTAGCCTTGTTTCAGAAGACAAAAGAAGGTAAAATGCAATGGAGGAAAATGACATTGACGAATTCTGCATTTTGTAATTTGTGTTTGCTCACACTGTAAAAACATTTCTGTAAATAGTGTGACCTATGAGTCACATCATGAACCTTAACTCCATTATATGACGGACCTCACGTGTGCTGTCAAATATGCTGGGTTTTTATAATACTGATGTGAACTGGGCTCAACATAGAAAACAGTTTCATTGTTTGAGTTTTTTTTTTTTTTTTTAAAAAAACATTTCAAGCACGTTGAAAAAGGGAAATTTATCGTTGAATGAAATTACATTTAATGAAATTTTCTGATTTTTTTTTTTTTAAGGGTCTGTGGCTATTTTTGGCCATTGCAGTGCCAGTTTGGAGGCTGATTCTATCTGCCATCTCCAGTGAGAAACAAATGTGGGGGAAAATGAACTGTGGAAAATGTAATAATTATATTCAGATTTGTTGAAAATAAATAAATAAATGTTGAATGTTGAAATAAATAAGAAGGTTTAAGATTAAATTCATTTAGATGAGATGTATGGACGCAAAATGAGTGCTTTCTCTTGTCTTTACTGTGCTTTCTTGATTGATGCTGACATATTTTGTGAAACTCTCATATCAATTTGATGTTCTTGTGCAAACCACAGGACACATTATCACCGTGAGCAAAAAAGCGATTTGGATCAAAATTTTTCACACGTTGCTTCTACACTGTATAGCTAAGCCTCTGTATCTTTTGATTTATAGATTCACGAGAAATCATCATGGGCATTAGATGGATGTCGGCAATTTTATTAATTCTAATAGGTAAGGTGAAAGAGTAACAAAAATTGCCTCCACAGTGTGTTTGTATAATATACAAGAAAATGAAGAGAATGACACACAGGTACTTGTAGGCTGTTTGACATTATAAAAGAACTACGGTTGGTTTATAAAAACCAGATAACATCACATGAAGAGATAATGAAACTGTGTTTTATATATATATATATATATATATATATATATATATATATATATATATATATACAGAATATATATACATATATATACAGACCCTTTCCAAAAAATTAGAATGACGTGGAAAAGTTGTTTAATTTCCATAATTCCATTCAGAAAGTTAAACTTTCATATATTATAGATTTATGGCCCACAGTTTAAACAATTTCAGGTATTTATTTACTTATTTTTACATAATTTTGGCTTCCAGCTCATAAAACCCACGAAAACAGGATTTCAAAAAATTAGAATTCTTCGAAGAAATCACCATTTATTTCTCAGTTTTTGCAGAAAAGAAAGAAAGAAATCAATCAAAATATGGTACTTTCAAAACGATATATCAATCGTCAATACTTGTTTGGGAATCCCTTTGCCTTAATCACTGCCTTGATGCCACATGGCATTGAGCCAATCAGCCTGTGGCATTGCATAGGAGTTATGGAAGCCCAGATTTCTTTGATGCTTGCTGTCAGCTCTTCTTTGTTGTTGGGTCTGGTGCCCCTCATTTTCCTCTTGAGAATACCCCATAGATTCTCAATGGGGTTTAGGTCCTGCGAGTTGGCTGGCCAGTCAAGCACTGTGATGGCATGAGCATCAAACCAGGTTTGGTGCTTCTGGCAGTATGGACAGGGGAGATGAAAGGGGGAAGATGAAATTTGCATCTCCACACAGATCCTCAGCAGAAGGAATCATGAAGTCCTCCAAAACATTGTGGTAGACTGTTGCGGTGACCTTGGATTTAAGAAAGCCGAGTTTACCAACACCTGCACTGACTGACTGACTGTGGATATTTCACACTGGACCTCAAGCAGCTTGGGTTCTGTTCCTCACCCATCTTCCTCCAGACCCTTGGACCTTGATTCCCGAATGAAAGGCACACTTTACTTTCATCGGAAAAGAAGACATTGGACCACTGGCCAACAGTCCAGTCCTTCTTCTCCTTGGCCCAGTAGAGCCACTTCCTACGTTGGCTCTGGTTCAGAAGTGGCTTGACCAGAGGAACCCGACAGTTTTAGCCCATCTCCCGGATGCGTCTGAACATGGTGGTTTTTGAAGCTGTGACTCCTGCCTCAGTCCTCTCTTTCTGGATCTCTTGCCAGATTCTTGAATCTTCTCTGTTTGAGAATCTGCTGAAGCCCACGGTCATCTCTTTTGCTAATGCATCTTCCCCTGCCACATTTTTCCCTTCCACTAGACTTTCCATTGATATACTTGGACACAGCACTCTGAACAGCCAGCCTCCTTAGCTATGAACTTTTGAGGTTTCCCAATCCTATGGAGGGTATCAATGATGATCTTCTGGGCACCTGTCATGTCTGCAGTCTTCCACATATTGAACCGAACTGAGACAATTGAACCAAACCAAAGCAAATAAATAACACCTGGGGAAACCTGTGCATGTGGTTTGAGTTTAATAGATGATTAGTGTGTGACACTCAGTTTAAAACATTCATGCCCTGATGATTTCTTCACAGTATTCTAATTTTTTTGAAATCCTGCTGTCATGGGTTTTATGAGCTGGAAGCCAAAATTATGTAAAAATGAACAAATAAATACCTGAAATTGTTTACATTGTGGGCCATGAATCTATAATATATGATAGTTTAACTTTCTGAAGGGAATTATGAAAATTAAACAACTTTTCCACGACACTCTAATTTTTTTGGAAAGGGGCTATATATATATATATATATATATATATATATATATATATATATATATATATATATATATATATATATATATATATATATATATATAATCTAAAACATCTCATGACTGCATTATATGGAATTTCATGATATTATTTGAACACAAAAAGCATTTCAAAATTAATCTTTCATGTATTTGTTTCGGTGATTACACTGTAGTTTTTCCAGATTTGAAAAGAATTACTGCAATGGAGCTGGAAACCAACAATGCTAAAAGGGAACCAACTATAGACGAATCAAATTTATTGTCAACAAAAGGATCAGATGAACTAACAGCAAATGTGACAACTGTGACAAATGATTCAAAAGATGTCACAACTACAAAAGTGATGGAAATATCAATGTCAGACACATTTCTTCACACACAAATGGAAGACTGGGAGAAAAGACCTGGTCCAACAACACTAAAATCAGAAACAACCACGACTGAGTCAATGAAAAGCATAACTGATATGACGACAACATCTACTCTTACAACAAAAGCAATGGAAACAACAGTAATAACGAATCTGACAAATGCAGCAGAAAGAAGGACGCCTGTGCCATCAGCATCGCAATCGACCACTATTGAAAGAAAACCTCATACAATGGCAGTCAAATTAGTGAAAGTAATCACAAGTGTGAGTCCCAGAGTGCAAAAAAACACTGAGGTTCCGATATCAACAGCACGCACGTCACCTAAGTTGACCACAACCAAAGCAGAAACATCTCAACCCGCTATTACTGTCACATCTCCACAAATTATGTCGACTGTGACAACAACCAGCAGGGGAACAACAACACATGCTCCTACATCAACAACCACAGCAACACCAACCTCAGGTTTCAGCACTGCAACGCAGGCAACTACTCAAGTCACTGCAACACCTGCAAGCACAATGACACCTAAGTTGACCACAACAATAGCAGAAATATCACAACCAGCTGAAACTAACACATCTCCAAAAATAACCCGAACAATAAGCGAGGGGACTACTACACCTCATCCCACACAGCAAACAACAGTGAAAACTTCCACTGGTTCAACGCACAGCTCAAGTTCAACAGCAGCACCTAGTCCCACAACAAGGACAACTGCTACAACATCAACTTTGCTCACAACACTTGAAAAAAAAACAAAGCCTGCTCCATCAACAATGGAAACAACAACCACAGAACACAAAACAGCATCTGTTCTATCAACATCTCAAAAGACAACCTTGGAAACAAAAACCCCACGTACTACAGTTGTATCATCAGAAAAAACAACCCCAGCCGTCGCCACTGCACGGCTCACGACTGGAAGGGCGTTGTCAATGACAACACGCACAATGGCGTTTACGTTGACGGAAACCAAAGCAGAAACATCTCAACCCGCTATTACTGTCACATCTCCACAAATTACATCGACTGTGACAACAACCAGCAGGGGGTCAACAACACATTATCCTGCATCAACAACCACAGCAACACCAACTTCAGGTTTCAGCACTGCAACGCAGGCAACTACTCAAGTCACTGCAACACCGGCACGCACAACGACACCTAAGTTGACCACAACAATTGCAGAAACATTACAACCAGCTAAAACTAACACATCTCCCAAAATAACCCTAACAATAAGCGAGGGGACTACTACACCTCATCCTACAGAGCAAACAACAGTGAAAACTTCCCCTGGTTCAACGCACAGCTCAAGTTCAACAGCAGCACCTGGTCCCACAACAAGGACAGCTGCTAAAACATCAACGTTGCTCACAACACTTGAGGAAAAAACAACGCCTGCTCCATCAACAATGGAAACAACAACCACAGAACACAAAAATGCATCTATTCCATCAACATCTCAAACAACAACCTTGGAAACGACAACCCCACGTACTACAGTTGTATCATCAAAAAAAACAACCCCAGCCGTCGCCACTGCATGGCTCACCACTGGAATAGCGTCGTCAACGACTACACGCACAATGGCGTCTATGTTGACCACAACCAAAGCAGAAACATCTCAACCCGCTACTACTGTCACATCTCCACAAATTACATCGACTGTGACAACAACCAGCAGGGGGTCAACAACACATGCTCCTACATCAACAACCACAGCAACACCAACCTCAGGTTTCAGCACTGCAACGCAGGCAACTACTCAAGTCACTGCAACACCTGCACGCACAACGACACCTAAGTTGACCACAACAATAGCAGAAACATCACAACCACCTGAATCTAACACATCTCCCAAAATAACCCTAACAATAAGCGAGGGGACGGCTACACCTCATCCCACACAGCAAACAACAGTGAAAACTTCCCCTGGTTCAACGCACAGCTCAAGTTCAAATGCAGCACCTAGGCCCACAACAAGGACAACTGCTACAACATCAACTTTTCTCACAACACTTGAAGAAACAACAAAGCCTGCTCCATCAACAATGGAAACAACAACCACAGAACACAAAACAGCATCTGTTCTATCAACATCTCAAACAACAACCGTGGAAACAACAACCCCACGTACTACAGTTGTATCATCAGAAAAAACAACCCCAGCCGTCGCCACTGCATGGCTCACCACTGGAATAGCGTCGTCAACAACTACACGCACAATGGCGTCTATGTTGACCACAACCAAAGCAGAAACATCTCAACCCGCTATTACTGTCACATCTCCACAAATTACATCGACTGTGACAACAACCAGCAGGGGGTCAACAACACATGCTCCTACATCAACAACCACAGCAACACCAACCTCAGGTTTCAGCACTGCAACGCAGGCAACTACTCAAGTCACTGCAACACCTGCACGCACAACGACACCTAAGTTGACCACAACATTAGCAGAAACATCACAACCAGCTAAAACTAACACATCTCCCAAAATAACCCTAACAATAAGCGAGGGGACGACTACACCTCATCCCACACAGCAAACAACAGTGAAAACTTCCCCTGGTTCAACGCACAGCTCAAGTTCAACAGCAGCACCTAGTCCCACAACAAGGACAACTGCTACAACATCAACTTTGCTCACAACACTTAGGGAAACAACAAAGCCTGCTCCATCAACAATGGAAACAACAACCACAGAACAAAAAACAGCATCTGTTCTATCAACATCTCAAACAACAACCGTGGAAACGACAACCCCACGTACTACAGTTGTATCATCAGAAAAAACAACCCCAGCCGTCGCCACTGCACGGCTCACCACTGGAATAGCATCGTCGATGACTACACACACAATGACGTCAAGGTTGACCACAACCAAAGCAGAAACATCTCAACCCGCTATTACTGTCACATCTCCAGAAATTACACCGACTGTGACAACAACCCGCAGGGGGTCAACAACATATGTTCCTACATCAACAACCACAGCAACACCAACCTCAGGTCTCAGCACTGCAACGCAGGCAACTACTCAAGTCACTGCAACACCTGCACGCACAACGACACCTAAGTTGACCACAACAATAGCAGAAACATCACAACCAGCTGAAACTAACACATCTCCCAAAATAACCCTAACAATAAGCGAGGGGACTACTACACCTCATCCTACACAGCAAACAACAGTGAAAACTTCCCCGGGTTCAACGCACAGCTCAAGTTCAACAGCAGCACCTAGGCCCACAACAATGACAACTGCTACAACATCAACTTTGCTCACAACACTTGAAGAAACAACAAAGCCTGCTCCATCAACAATGGAAACAACAACCACAGAACACAAAACAGCATCTGTTCTATCAACATCTCAAACAACAATCGTGGAAACAACAACCCCACGTACTACAGTTGTATCATCAGAAAAAACAACCCCAGCCGTCGCCACTGCATGGCTCACCACTGGAATAGCGTCAACAACAACTACACGCACAATGGCGTCTATGTTGACCACAACCAAAGCAGAAACATCTCAACCCGCTATTACTGTCACATCTCCACAAATTACATCGACTGTGACAACAACCAGCAGGGGGTCAACAACACATGCTCCTACATCAACAACCACAGCAACACCAACCTCAGGTTTCAGCACTGCAACGCAGGCAACTACTCAAGTCACTGCAACACCTGCACGCACAACGACACCTAAGTTGACCACAACAATAGCAGAAACATCACAACCAGCTGAAACTAACACGTCTCCCAAAATAACCCTAACAATAAGCGAGGGGACTACTACACCTCATCCCACACAGCAAACAACAGTGAAAACTTCCCCTGGTTCAACGCACAGCTCAAGTTCAACAGCAGCACCTAGGCCCACAACAATGACAACTGCTACAACATCAACTTTGCTCACAACACTTGAAGAAACAACAAAGCCTGCTCCATCAACAATGGAAACAACAACCACAGAACACAAAACAGCATCTGTTCTATCAACATCTCAAACAACAATCGTGGAAACAACAACCCCACGTACTACAGTTGTATCATCAGAAAAAACAACCCCAGCCGTCGCCACTGCATGGCTCACCACTGGAATAGCGTCGTCAACAACTACACGCACAATGGCGTCTATGTTGACCACAACCAAAGCAGAAACATCTCAACCCGCTATTACTGTCACATCTCCAGAAATTACACCGACTGTGACAACAACCCGCAGGGGGTCAACAACATATGTTCCTACATCAACAACCACAGCAACACCAACCTCAGGTTTCAGCACTGCAACGCAGGCAACTACTAAAGTCACTGCAACACCTGCACGCACAACGACACCTAAGTTGACCACAACAATAGCAGAAACATCACAACCAGCTGAAACTAACACATCTCCCAAAATAACCCTAACAATAAGCGAGGGGACTACTACACCTCATCCCACACAGCAAACAACAGTGAAAACTTCCCCGGGTTCAACGCACAGCTCAAGTTCAACAGCAGCACCTAGGCCCACAACAATGACAACTGCTACAACATCAACTTTGCTCACAACACTTGAGGAAACAACAAAGCCTGCTCCATCAACAATGGAAACAACAACCACAGAACACAAAACAGCATCTGTTCTATCAACATCTCAAACAACAATCGTGGAAACAACAACCCCACGTACTACAGTTGTATCATCAGAAAAAACAACCCCAGCCGTCGCCACTGCATGGCTCACCACTGGAATAGCGTCGTCAACAACTACACGCACAATGGCGTCTATGTTGACCACAACCAAAGCAGAAACATCTCAACCCGCTATTACTGTCACATCTCCACAAATTACATCGACTGTGACAACAACCAGCAGGGGGTCAACAACACATGCTCCTACATCAACAACCACAGCAACACCAACCTCAGGTTTCAGCACTGCAACGCAGGCAACTACTCAAGTCACTGCAACACCTGCACGCACAACGACACCTAAGTTGACCACAACAATAGCAGAAACATCACAACCAGCTGAAACTAACACGTCTCCCAAAATAACCCTAACAATAAGCGAGGGGACTACTACACCTCATCCCACACAGCAAACAACAGTGAAAACTTCCCCTGGTTCAACGCACAGCTCAAGTTCAACAGCAGCACCTAGGCCCACAACAATGACAACTGCTACAACATCAACTTTGCTCACAACACTTGAAGAAACAACAAAGCCTGCTCCATCAACAATGGAAACAACAACCACAGAACACAAAACAGCATCTGTTCTATCAACATCTCAAACAACAATCGTGGAAACAACAACCCCACGTACTACAGTTGTATCATCAGAAAAAACAACCCCAGCCGTCGCCACTGCATGGCTCACCACTGGAATAGCGTCGTCAACAACTACACGCCCAATGGCGTCTATGTTGACCACAACCAAAGCAGAAACATCTCAACCCGCTATTACTGTCACATCTCCACAAATTACATCGACTGTGACAACAACCAGCAGGGGGTCAACAACACATGCTCCTACATCAACAACCACAGCATCACCAACCTCAGGTTTCAGCACTGCAACGCAGGCAACTACTCAAGTCACTGCAACACCTGCACGCACAACGACACCTAAGTTGACCACAACAATAGCAGAAACATCACAACCAGCTGAAACTAACACATCTCCCAAAATAACCCTAACAATAAGCGAGGGGACGACTACACCTCATCCCACACAGCAAACAACAGTGAAAACTTCCCCTGGTTCAACGCACAGCTCAAGTTCAACAGCAGCACCTAGTCCCACAACAAGGACAACTGCTACAACATCAACTTTGCTCACAACACTTGAGGAAACAACAAAGCCTGCTCCATCAACAATGGAAACAACAACCACAGAACACAAAACAGCATCTGTTCTATCAACATCTCAAACAACAACCGTGGAAACGACAACCCCACGTACTACAGTTGTATCATCAGAAAAAACAACCCCAGCCGTCGCCACTGCACGGCTCACCACTGGAATAGCATCGTCAATGACTACACACACAATGACGTCTAGGTTGACCACAACCAAAGAAGAAACATCTCAACCCGCTATTACTGTCACATCTCCAGAAATTACACCGACTGTAACAACAACCCGCAGGGGGTCAACAACATATGTTCCTACATCAACAACCACAGCAACACCAACCTCAGGTCTCAGCACTGCAACGCAGGCAACTACTAAAGTCACTGCAACACCTGCACGCACAACGACACCTAAGTTGACCACAACAATAGCAGAAACATCACAACCAGCTGAAACTAACACATCTCCCAAAATAACCCTAACAATAAGCGAGGGGACTACTACACCTCATCCCACACAGCAAACAACAGTGAAAACTTCCCCGGGTTCAACGCACAGCTCAAGTTCAAAAGCAGCACCTAGTCCCACAACAAGGACAACTGCTACAACATCAACTTTGCTCACAACACTTGAGGAAACAACAAAGCCTGCTCCATCAACAATGGAAACAACAACCACAGAACACAAAACAGCATCTGTTCTATCAACATCTCAAACAACAACCGTGGAAGCAACAACCCCACGTACTACAGTTTTATCATCAGAAAAAACAACCCCAGCCGTCGCCACTGCATGGCTCACCACTGGAATAGCTTCGTCAACGACTACACGCACAATGGCGTCTAGGTTGACCACAACCAAAGCAGAAACATCTCAACCCGCTATTACTGTCACATCTCCACAAATTACATCGACTGTGACAACAACCAGCAGGGGGTCAACAACACATGCTCCTACATCAACAACCACAGCAACACCAACCTCAGGTTTCAGCACTGCAACGCAGGCAACTACTCAAGTCACTGCAACACCTGCACGCACAACGACACCTAAGTTGACCACAACAATAGCAGAAACATCACAACCAGCTGAAACTAACACATCTCCCAAAATAACCCTAACAATAAGCGAGGGGACGACTACACCTCATCCCACACAGCAAACAACAGTGAAAACTTCCCCTGGTTCAATGCACAGCTCAAGTTCAACAGCAGCACCTAGTCCCTCAACAATTACAACTGCTACAACATCAACTTTGCTCACAACACTTGAGGACACAACAAAGCCTGCTCCATCAACAATGGAAACAACAACCACAGAACAAAAAACAGCATCTGTTCTATCAACATCTCAAACAACAACCGTGGAAACGACAACCCCACGTACTACAGTTGTATCATCAGAAAAAACAACCCCAGCCGTCGCCACTGCATGGCTCACCACTGGAATAGCGTCGTCAACGACTACACGCACAATGGCGTCTATGTTGACCACAACCAAAGCAGAAACATCTCAACCCGCTATTACTGTCACATCTCCACAAATTACATCGACTGTGACAACAACCAGCAGGGGGTCAACAACACATGCTCCTACATCAACAACCACAGCAACACCAACCTCAGGTTTCAGCACTGCAACGCAGGCAACTACTCAAGTCACTGCAACACCTGCACGCACAACGACACCTAAGTTGACCACAACAATAGCAGAAACATCACAACCAGCTGAAACTAACACATCTCCCAAAATAACCCTAACAATAAGCGAGGGGACGACTACACCTCATCCCACACAGCAAACAACAGTGAAAACTTCCCCTGGTTCAACGCACAGCTCAAGTTCAACAGCAGCACCTAGTCCCACAACAAGGACAACTGCTACAACATCAACTTTGCTCACAACACTTGAGTACACAAAAAAGCCTGCTCCATCAACAATGGAAACAACAACCACAGAACAAAAAACAGCATCTGTTCTATCAACATCTCAAACAACAACCGTGGAAACGACAACCCCACGTACTACAGTTGTATCATCAGAAAAAACAACCCCAGCCGTCGCCACTGCATGGCTCACCACTGGAATAGCGTCGTCAATGACTACACACACAATGACATCTAGGTTGACCACAACCAAAGAAGAAACATCTCAACCCGCTATTACTGTCACATCTCCAGAAATTACACCGACTGTAACAACAACCCGCAGGGGGTCAACAACATATGTTCCTACATCAACAACCACAGCAACACCAACCTCAGGTCTCAGCACTGCAACGCAGGCAACTACTAAAGTCACTGCAACACCTGCACGCACAACGACACCTAAGTTGACCACAACAATAGCAGAAACATCACAACCAGCTGAAACTAACACATCTCCCAAAATAACCCTAACAATAAGCGAGGGGACTACTACACCTCATCCCACACAGCAAACAACAGTGAAAACTTCCCCGGGTTCAACGCACAGCTCAAGTTCAAAAGCAGCACCTAGTCCCACAACAAGGACAACTGCTACAACATCAACTTTGCTCACAACACTTGAGGAAACAACAAAGCCTGCTCCATCAACAATGGAAACAACAACCACAGAACACAAAACAGCATCTGTTCTATCAACATCTCAAACAACAACCGTGGAAGCAACAACCCCACGTACTACAGTTTTATCATCAGAAAAAACAACCCCAGCCGTCGCCACTGCATGGCTCACCACTGGAATAGCTTCGTCAACGACTACACGCACAATGGCGTCTAGGTTGACCACAACCAAAGCAGAAACATCTCAACCCGCTATTACTGTCACATCTCCACAAATTACATCGACTGTGACAACAACCAGCAGGGGGTCAACAACACATGCTCCTACATCAACAACCACAGCAACACCAACCTCAGGTTTCAGCACTGCAACGCAGGCAACTACTCAAGTCACTGCAACACCTGCACGCACAACGACACCTAAGTTGACCACAACAATAGCAGAAACATCACAACCAGCTGAAACTAACACATCTCCCAAAATAACCCTAACAATAAGCGAGGGGACGACTACACCTCATCCCACACAGCAAACAACAGTGAAAACTTCCCCTGGTTCAATGCACAGCTCAAGTTCAACAGCAGCACCTAGTCCCTCAACAATTACAACTGCTACAACATCAACTTTGCTCACAACACTTGAGGACACAACAAAGCCTGCTCCATCAACAATGGAAACAACAACCACAGAACAAAAAACAGCATCTGTTCTATCAACATCTCAAACAACAACCGTGGAAACGACAACCCCACGTACTACAGTTGTATCATCAGAAAAAACAACCCCAGCCGTCGCCACTGCATGGCTCACCACTGGAATAGCGTCGTCAACGACTACACGCACAATGGCGTCTATGTTGACCACAACCAAAGCAGAAACATCTCAACCCGCTATTACTGTCACATCTCCACAAATTACATCGACTGTGACAACAACCAGCAGGGGGTCAACAACACATGCTCCTACATCAACAACCACAGCAACACCAACCTCAGGTTTCAGCACTGCAACGCAGGCAACTACTCAAGTCACTGCAACACCTGCACGCACAACGACACCTAAGTTGACCACAACAATAGCAGAAACATCACAACCAGCTGAAACTAACACATCTCCCAAAATAACCCTAACAATAAGCGAGGGGACGACTACACCTCATCCCACACAGCAAACAACAGTGAAAACTTCCCCTGGTTCAACGCACAGCTCAAGTTCAACAGCAGCACCTAGTCCCACAACAAGGACAACTGCTACAACATCAACTTTGCTCACAACACTTGAGTACACAAAAAAGCCTGCTCCATCAACAATGGAAACAACAACCACAGAACAAAAAACAGCATCTGTTCTATCAACATCTCAAACAACAACCGTGGAAACGACAACCCCACGTACTACAGTTGTATCATCAGAAAAAACAACCCCAGCCGTCGCCACTGCATGGCTCACCACTGGAATAGCGTCGTCAATGACTACACACACAATGACATCTAGGTTGACCACAACCAAAGAAGAAACATCTCAACCCGCTATTACTGTCACATCTCCAGAAATTACACCGACTGTAACAACAACCCGCAGGGGGTCAACAACATATGTTCCTACATCAACAACCACAGCAACACCAACCTCAGGTCTCAGCACTGCAACGCAGGCAACTACTAAAGTCACTGCAACACCTGCACGCACAACGACACCTAAGTTGACCACAACAATAGCAGAAACATCACAACCAGCTGAAACTAACACATCTCCCAAAATAACCCTAACAATAAGCGAGGGGACTACTACACCTCATCCCACACAGCAAACAACAGTGAAAACTTCCCCGGGTTCAACGCACAGCTCAAGTTCAACAGCAGCACCTAGTCCCACAACAAGGACAACTGCTACAACATCAACTTTGCTCACAACACTTGAGGAAACAACAAAGCCTGCTCCATCAACAATGGAAACAACAACCACAGAACAAAAAACAGCATCTGTTCTATCAACATCTCAAACAACAACCGTGGAAACAACAACCCCACGTACTACAGTTGTATCATCAGAAAAAACAACCCCAGCCGTCGCCACTGCATGGCTCACCACTGGAATAGCTTCGTCAACGACTACACGCACAATGGCGTCTATGTTGACCACAACCAAAGCAGAAACATCTCAACCCGCTATTACTGTCACATCTCCACAAATTACATCGACTGTGACAACAACCAGCAGGGGGTCAACAACACATGCTCCTACATCAACAACCACAGCAACACCAACCTCAGGTTTCAGCACTGCAACGCAGGCAACTACTCAAGTCACTGCAACACCTGCACGCACAACGACACCTAAGTTGACCACAACAATAGCAGAAACATCACAACCCGCTGAAACTAACACGTCTCCCAAAATAACCCTAACAATAAGCGAGGGGACTACTACACCTCATCCCACACAGCAAACAACAGTGAAAACTTCCCCTGGTTCAACGCACAGCTCAAGTTCAAAAGCAGCACCTAGTCCCACAACAAGGACAACTGCTACAACATCAACTTTGCTCACAACACTTGAGGAAACAACAAAGCCTGCTCCATCAACAATGGAAACAACAACCACAGAACAAAAAACAGCATCTGTTCTATCAACATCTCAAACAACAACCGTGGAAACAACAACCCCACGTACTACAGTTGTATCATCAGAAAAAACAACCCCAGCCGTCGCCACTGCATGGCTCACCACTGGAATAGCTTCGTCAACGACTACACGCACAATGGCGTCTATGTTGACCACAACCAAAGCAGAAACATCTCAACCCGCTATTACTGTCACATCTCCACAAATTACATCGACTGTGACAACAACCAGCAGGGGGTCAACAACACATGCTCCTACATCAACAACCACAGCAACACCAACCTCAGGTTTCAGCACTGCAACGCAGGCAACTACTCAAGTCACTGCAACACCTGCACGCACAACGACACCTAAGTTGACCACAACAATAGCAGAAACATCACAACCCGCTGAAACTAACACGTCTCCCAAAATAACCCTAACAATAAGCGAGGGGACTACTACACCTCATCCCACACAGCAAACAACAGTGAAAACTTCCCCTGGTTCAACGCACAGCTCAAGTTCAACAGCAGCACCTAGTCCCACAACAATGACAACTGCTACAACATCAACTTTGCTCACAACACTTGAGGAAACAACAAAGCCTGCTCCATCAACAATGGAAACAACAACCACAGAACAAAAAACAGCATCTGTTCTATCAACATCTCAAACAACAACCGTGGAAACGACAACCCCACGTACTACAGTTGTATCATCAGAAAAAACAACCCCAGCCGTCGCCACTGCATGGCTCACCACTGGAATAGCGTCGTCAACGACTACACGCACAATGGCGTCTAGGTTGACCACAACCAAAGCAGAAACATCTCAACCCGCTATTACTATCACATCTCCAGAAATTACACCGACTGTGACAACAACCCGCAGGGGGTTAACAACATATGTTCCTACATCAACAACCACAGCAACACCAACCTCAGGTCTCAGCACTGCAACGCTGGCAACTACTAAAGTCACTGCAACACCTGCACGCACAACGACACCTAAGTTGACCACAACAATAGCAGAAACATCACAACCAGCTGAAACTAACACATCTCCCAAAATAACCCTAACAATAAGCGAGGGGACTACTACACCTCATCCCACACAGCAAACAACAGTGAAAACTTCCCCGGGTTCAACGCACAGCTCAAGTTCAAAAGCAGCACCTAGTCCCACAACAATGACAACTGCTACAACATCAACTTTGCTCACAACACTTGAGGAAACAACAAAGCCTGCTCCATCAACAATGGAAACAACAACCACAGAACACGAAACAGCATCTGTTCTATCAACATCTCAAACAACAACCGTGGAAACAACAAACCCACGTACTACAGTTGTATCATCAGAAAAAACAACCCCAGCCGTCGCCACTGCATGGCTCACCACTGGAATAGCGTCGTCAACGACTACACGCACAATGGCGTCTAGGTTGACCACAACCAAAGCAGAAACATCTCAACCCGCTATTACTATCACATCTCCAGAAATTACACCGACTGTGACAACAACCCGCAGGGGGTTAACAACATATGTTCCTACATCAACAACCACAGCAACACCAACCTCAGGTCTCAGCACTGCAACGCTGGCAACTACTAAAGTCACTGCAACACCTGCACGCACAACGACACCTAAGTTGACCACAACAATAGCAGAAACATCACAACCAGCTGAAACTAACACATCTCCCAAAATAACCCTAACAATAAGCGAGGGGACTACTACACCTCATCCCACACAGCAAACAACAGTGAAAACTTCCCCGGGTTCAACGTACAGCTCAAGTTCAAAAGCAGCACCTAGTCCCACAACAATGACAACTGCTACAACATCAACTTTGCTCACAACACTTGAAGAAACAACAAAGCCTGCTCCATCAACAATGGAAACAACAACCACAGAACACAAAACAGCATCTGTTCTATCAACATCTCATACAACAATCGTGGAAACAACAACCCCACGTACTACAGTTGTATCATCAGAAAAAACAACCCCAGCCGTCGCCACTGCATGGCTCACCACTGGAATAGCGTCGTCAACAACTACACGCACAATGGCGTCTATGTTGACCACAACCAAAGCAGAAACATCTCAACCCGCTATTACTGTCACATCTCCACAAATTACATCGACTGTGACAACAACCAGCAGGGGGTCAACAACACATGCTCCTACATCAACAACCACAGCATCACCAACCTCAGGTTTCAGCACTGCAACGCAGGCAACTACTCAAGTCACTGCAACACCTGCACGCACAACGACACCTAAGTTGACCACAACAATAGCAGAAACATCACAACCAGCTGAAACTAACACATCTCCCAAAATAACCCTAACAATAAGCGAGGGGACGACTACACCTCATCCCACACAGCAAACAACAGTGAAAACTTCCCCGGGTTCAACGCACAGCTCAAGTTCAAAAGCAGCACCTAGTCCCACAACAAGGACAACTGCTACAACATCAACTTTGCTCACAACACTTGAGGAAACAACAAAGCCTGCTCCATCAACAATGGAAACAACAACCACAGAACACAAAACAGCATCTGTTCTATCAACATCTCAAACAACAACCGTGGAAGCAACAACCCCACGTACTACAGTTGTATCATCAGAAAAAACAACCCCAGCCGTCGCCACTGCATGGCTCACCACTGGAATAGCTTCGTCAACGACTACACGCACAATGGCGTCTAGGTTGACCACAACCAAAGCAGAAACATCTCAACCCGCTATTACTGTCACATCTCCACAAATTACATCGACTGTGACAACAACCAGCAGGGGGTCAACAACACATGCTCCTACATCAACAACCACAGCAACACCAACCTCAGGTTTCAGCACTGCAACGCAGGCAACTACTCAAGTCACTGCAACACCTGCACGCACAACGACACCTAAGTTGACCACAACAATAGCAGAAACATCACAACCAGCTGAAACTAACACATCTCCCAAAATATCTCTAACAATAAGCGAGGGGACGACTACACCTCATCCCACACAGCAAACAACAGTGAAAACTTCCCCTGGTTCAATGCACAGCTCAAGTTCAACAGCAGCACCTAGTCCCTCAACAATTACAACTGCTACAAACATCAACTTTGCTCACAACACTTGAGGACACAACAAAGCCTGCTCCATCAACAATGGAAACAACAACCACAGAACAAAAAACAGCATCTGTTCTATCAACATCTCAAACAACAACCGTGGAAACGACAACCCCACGTACTACAGTTGTATCATCAGAAAAAACAACCCCAGCCGTCGCCACTGCATGGCTCACCACTGGAATAGCGTCGTCAACGACTACACGCACAATGGCGTCTATGTTGACCACAACCAAAGCAGAAACATCTCAACCCGCTATTACTGTCACATCTCCACAAATTACATCGACTGTGACAACAACCAGCAGGGGGTCAACAACACATGCTCCTACATCAACAACCACAGCAACACCAACCTCAGGTTTCAGCACTGCAACGCAGGCAACTACTCAAGTCACTGCAACACCTGCACGCACAACGACACCTAAGTTGACCACAACAATAGCAGAAACATCACAACCAGCTGAAACTAACACATCTCCCAAAATAACCCTAACAATAAGCGAGGGGACGACTACACCTCATCCCACACAGCAAACAACAGTGAAAACTTCCCCTGGTTCAATGCACAGCTCAAGTTCAACAGCAGCACCTAGTCCCTCAACAATTACAACTGCTACAACATCAACTTTGCTCACAACACTTGAGGACACAACAAAGCCTGCTCCATCAACAATGGAAACAACAACCACAGAACAAAAAACAGCATCTGTTCTATCAACATCTCAAACAACAACCGTGGAAACAACAACCCCACGTACTACAGTTGTATCATCAGAAAAAACAACCCCAGCCGTCGCCACTGCATGGCTCACCACTGGAATAGCGTCGTCAACAACTACACGCACAATGGCGTCTATGTTGACCACAACCAAAGCAGAAACATTTCAACCCGCTATTACTGTCACATCTCCACAAATTACATCGACTGTGACAACAACCAGCAGGGGGTCAACAACACATGCTCCTACATCAACAACCACAGCATCACCAACCTCAGGTTTCAGCACTGCAACGCAGGCAACTACTCAAGTCACTGCAACACCTGCACGCACAACGACACCTAAGTTGACCACAACATTAGCAGAAACATCACAACCAGCTGAAACTAACACATCTCCCAAAATAACCCTAACAATAAGCGAGGGGACTACTACACCTCATCCCACACAGCAAACAACAGTGAAAACTTCCCCGGGTTCAACGCACAGCTCAAGTTCAAAAGCAGCACCTAGTCCCACAACAATGACAACTGCTACAACATCAACTTTGCTCACAACACTTGAGGAAACAACAAAGCCTGCTCCATCAACAATGGAAACAACAACCACAGAACACAAAACAGCATCTGTTCTATCAACATCTCAAACAACAATCGTGGAAACAACAACCCCACGTACTACAGTTGTATCATCAGAAAAAACAACCCCAGCCATCGCCACTGCATGGCTCACCACTGGAATAGCGTCAACAACAACTACACGCACAATGGCGTCTATGTTGACCACAACCAAAGCAGAAACATCTCAACCCGCAATTACTGTCACATCTCCACAAATTACATCGACTGTGACAACAACCAGCAGGGGGTCAACAACACATGCTCCTACATCAACAACCACAGCAACACCAACCTCAGGTTTCAGCACTGCAACGCAGGCAACTACTCAAGTCACTGCAACACCTGCACGCGCAACGACACCTAAGTTGACCACAACAATAGCAGAAACATCACAACCAGCTGAAACTAACACGTCTCCCAAAATAACCCTAACAATAAGCGAGGGGACTACTACACCTCATCCTACACAGCAAACAACAGTGAAAACTTCCCCTGGTTCAACGCACAGCTCAAGTTCAACAGCAGCACCTAGGCCCACAACAATGACAACTGCTACAACATCAACTTTGCTCACAACACTTGAAGAAACAACAAAGCCTGCTCCATCAACAATGGAAACAACAACCACAGAACACAAAACAGCATTTGTTCTATCAACATCTCAAACAACAATCGTGGAAACAACAACCCCACGTACTACAGTTGTATCATCAGAAAAAACAACCCCAGCCGTCGCCACTGCATGGCTCACCACTGGAATAGCGTCGTCAACAACTACACGCACAATGGCGTCTATGTTGACCACAACCAAAGCAGAAACATCTCAACCCGCTATTACTGTCACATCTCCACAAATTACATCGACTGTGACAACAACCAGCAGGGGGTCAACAACACATGCTCCTACATCAACAACCACAGCAACACCAACCTCAGGTTTCAGCACTGCAACGCAGGCAACTACTAAAATCACTGCAACACCGGCACGCACAACGACACCTAAGTTGACCACAACAATAGCAGAAACATCACAACCAGCTGAAACTAACACATCTCCCAAAATAACCCTAACAATCAGCGAGGGGACTACTACACCTCATCCCACACAGCAAACAACAGTGAAAACTTCCCCTGGTTCAACGCACAGCTCAAGTTCAACAGCAGCACCTAGTCCCACAACAAGGACAACTGCTACAACATCAACTTTGCTCACAACACTTGAAGAAACAACAAAGCCTGCTCCATCAACAATGGAAACAACAACCACAGAACACAAAACAGCATCTGTTCTATCAACATCTCAAACAACAACCGTGGAAACAACAACCCCACGTACTACAGTTGTATCATCAGAAAAAACAACCCCAGCCGTCGCCACTGCACGGCTCACCACTGGAATGGCTTCGTCAACGACTTCACGCACAATGGCGTCTACGTTGACCACAACCAAAGCAGAAACATCTCAACCCGCTATTACTGTCACATCTCCAAAAACTATATCGACTTTGACAACAACCAGCAGGGGGTTAAAAACACATGTTCCTACATCAACAACCACAGCAACACCAACCTCAGGTTTCAGCACTGCAACGCAGGCAACTACTAAAATCACTGCAACACCGGCACGCACAACGACACCTAAGTTGACCACAACAATAGCAGAAACATCACAACCAGCTGAAACTAACACATCTCCCAAAATAACCCTAACAATAAGCGAGGGGACGACTACACCTCATCCCACACAGCAACCAACAGTGAAAACTTCCCCTGGTTCAACGCACAGCTCAAGTTCAACAGCAGCACCTGGTCCCACAACAATGACAACTGCTACAACATTAACTTTGCTCACAACACTTGAGGACACAACAAAGCCTGCTCCATCAACAATGGAAACAACAACCACAGAACACAAAACAGCATCTGTTCTATCAACATCTCAAACAACAACCGTGGAAACGACAACCCCACGTACTACAGTTGTATCATCAGAAAAAACAACCCCTGCCGTCGCCACTGCATGGCTCACCACTGGAATAGCGTCGTCAACGACTACACGCACAATGGCGTCTATGTTGACCACAACCAAAGCAGAAACATCTCAACCCGCTATTACTGTCACATCTCCACAAATTACATCGACTGTGACAACAACCAGCAGGGGGTCAACAACACATGCTCCTACATCAACAACCACAGCAACACCAACCTCAGGTTTCAGCCCTGCAACGCAGGCAACTACTAAGGTCACTGCAACACCTGCACGCACAACGACACCTAAGTTGACCACAACAATAGCAGAAACATCACAACCAGCTGAAACTAACACATCTCCCAAAATAACCCTAACAATGAGCGAGGGGACGACTACACCTCATCCCACACAGCAAACAACAGTGAAAACTTCCCCTGGTTCAACGCACAGCTCAAGTTCAACAGCAGCACCTAGTCCCACAACAAGGACAACTGCTACAACATCAACTTTGCTCACAACACTTGAAGAAACAACAAAGCCTGCTCCATCAACAATGGAAACAACAACCACAGAACACAAAACAGCATCTGTTCTATCAACATCTCAAACAACAACCGTGGAAACAACAACCCCACGTACTACAGTTGTATCATCAGAAAAAACAACCCCAGCCGTCGCCACTGCATGGCTCACCACTGGAATAGCGTCGTCAACAACTACACGCACAATGGCGTCTATGTTGACCACAACCAAAGCAGAAACATCTCAACCCGCTATTACTGTCACATCTCCACAAATTACATCGACTGTGACAACAACCAGCAGGGGGTCAACAACACATGCTCCTACATCAACAACCACAGCAACACCAACCTCAGGTTTCAGCACTGCAACGCAGGCAACTACTAAAGTCCCTGCAACACCTGCACGCACAACGACACCTAAGTTGACCACAACAATAGCAGAAACATCACAACCAGCTGAAACTAACACATCTCCCAAAATAACCCTAACAATCAGCGAGGGGACTACTACACCTCATCCCACACAGCAAACAACAGTGAAAACTTCCCCTGGTTCAACGCACAGCTCAAGTTCAACAGCAGCACCTAGTCCCACAACAAGGACAACTGCTACAACATCAACTTTGCTCACAACACTTGAAGAAACAACAAAGCCTGCTCCATCAACAATGGAAACAACAACCACAGAACACAAAACAGCATCTGTTCCATCAATATCTCAAAAAACAACCGTGGAAACAACAACCCCACGTACTACAGTTGTATCATCAGAAAAAACAACCCCAGCCGTCGCCACTGCACGGCTCACCACTGGAATGGCTTCGTCAACGACTTCACGCACAATGGCGTCTACGTTGACCACAACCAAAGCAGAAACATCTCAACCCGCTATTACTGTCACATCTCCAAAAACTATATCGACTTTGACAACAACCAGCAGGGGGTTAAAAACACATGTTCCTACATCAACAACCACAGCAACACCAACCTCAGGTTTCAGCACTGCAACGCAGGCAACTACTAAAATCACTGCAACACCGGCACGCACAACGACACCTAAGTTGACCACAACAATAGCAGAAACATCACAACCAGCTGAAACTAACACATCTCCCAAAATAACCCTAACAATAAGCGAGGGGACGACTACACCTCATCCCACACAGCAACCAACAGTGAAAACTTCCCCTGGTTCAACGCACAGCTCAAGTTCAACAGCAGCACCTGGTCCCACAACAATGACAACTGCTACAACATTAACTTTGCTCACAACACTTGAGGACACAACAAAGCCTGCTCCATCAACAATGGAAACAACAACCACAGAACACAAAACAGCATCTGTTCTATCAACATCTCAAACAACAACCGTGGAAACGACAACCCCACGTACTACAGTTGTATCATCAGAAAAAACAACCCCTGCCGTCGCCACTGCATGGCTCACCACTGGAATAGCGTCGTCAACGACTACACGCACAATGGCGTCTATGTTGACCACAACCAAAGCAGAAACATCTCAACCCGCTATTACTGTCACATCTCCACAAATTACATCGACTGTGACAACAACCAGCAGGGGGTCAACAACACATGCTCCTACATCAACAACCACAGCAACACCAACCTCAGGTTTCAGCACTGCAACGCAGGCAACTACTAAGGTCACTGCAACACCTGCACGCACAACGACACCTAAGTTGACCACAACAATAGCAGAAACATCACAACCAGCTGAAACTAACACATCTCCCAAAATAACCCTAACAATGAGCGAGGGGACGACTACACCTCATCCCACACAGCAAACAACAGTGAAAACTTCCCCTGGTTCAACGCACAGCTCAAGTTCAACAGCAGCACCTAGTCCCACAACAAGGACAACTGCTACAACATCAACTTTGCTCACAACACTTGAGGAAACAACAACGCCTGCTCCATCAACAATGGAAACAACAACCACAGAACACAAAACAGCATCTGTTCTATCAACATCTCAAACAACAACCGTGGAAACGACAACCCCACGTACTACAGTTGTATCATCAGAAAAAACAACCCCAGCCGTCGCCACTGCATGGCTCACCACTGGAATAGCTTCGTCAACAACTACACGCACAATGGCGTCTATGTTGACCACAACCAAAGCAGAAACATCTCAACCCGCTCTTACTGTCACATCTCCACAAATTACATCGATTGTGACAACAACCAGCAGGGGGTCATCAACACATGCTCCTACATCAAATACAGATGTCACAACAATAACACCTTCTTCAACACAAACACCAACTTTAACGAAAACACCGGTTTTCACAACCACAGTAATGAGAGCAAGAACAAACCACAGTTCAACACAAAGCTCAATTTCAACGACAACAACTGCAGCAGTCTCAAGAGTGTCTGCCACATCAATACCTCAATTAACATCTATAGACAGACCAAAACCACACACTGCAACAACAATCACACCTAGTTTGACAACGACACTGTTGGCAACTACCCGCAATGCAACAACGTCAACTGTAGCTTCCACAAGAACACCTAGTTTCACAACAACCATAGAACAAACGTCACAGCAAACACAAAAAGCTTTTTCAACAACAAAATCAGTATCTAATGTTACAACAAGAATGGCAACAGCAATAACATCCATTTTGACCACTTCTCATCATCCAAGAACAGTAATTGCACCCACAACCACTTCTGCTCAACCAACAACAACAAGAAGAACCAGTACAATTTCAATACAACTTCCTGCTTCAGCCGCATCCACTTCTCCTACAAATTCTCTGACAACAGAAACAAGAACATTTCCAACCATTGCACGTACCACTGCGCCAACAACTGCCGGACCCGCAGCTACTACGCTTGCAACCACCACATCTACAACTACTGCACCAGCAATATTAGTGTTCATCATAAGGGTGACTTTCAGATCTCTTCTCAGTATATTTACAGCTGATTTACTGGATCCATCATCTGCTGCTTTCATAAATCGAGCTACATTGATAGAGACACAGGTACGTCTAACCAAGAAAAACACTGATGGTCCACCGTCTGAAAACTGAAATGCAACAAGAAAGCCACACATCCTGCAACAGGGAACTAACAATTTGCCATATTCAAAGGAAACAACATATAGCTTATGTACTATATATTTGAACACATATTTTGTGGCACAATAAACAAAACATTCACTTTATTTATTCTGTAGATCCTAGTTTTAAATATTTTCCAAATATTTTGGTTCAAAATTGAAGTATAATTCATCAATTTATTGATTTATATTTCAAAATTCCAAGTTGTACTTCTATTTTTCATGATTTTTGAGTACTGGTACCAAATTCACACATTGAAATCACAGTTTAAATCAAGAAATGTATCATAAAGTGACACAGATGTTGTCAGGTCAACCACTTGTTTGTACAAACAAATTCTTCATAACTGCAAGGTTGTGGTTGTGTTGTAGATCCTAGACACACAATGGTGGGACAATGGCAGTTTGTAAGTTTAGGAAGGAACATGCACGGCTAACATGACAGTATGAGAGAAGGAATGTATAAAATGCTTGTTTGATTCACTTCAGAAAGCAAAGTTCATGTCATCATAAGTCTGAAAGGTGACCTAGACCTCAAATTTCCATGTATATATTTGTGAAAACAAATCTCTTCAAACTTTGAATCACCTTTGATTGACACATCAAATTCTTTAAGTTCAAAATGAGCCATGGACATCCTGATGTCGATTTGGGTGCATCCTTGGGATGAAGCACCGTCAAAATGTTCTCTTAAACGGAAGTATTATTTAGACTGCAACCTGTGGTACACAAACGTCTAGCCTTTTATAAAGTGCTGATGACTGGTCAATCCCCAGGATTAACACAGTGCTGTGGACATAGGTTTGGACATGTGAGAACACTGATTGCATAAGATCTTTGACAGACAGCAATCAAGAGTCAATATACCTCAGAGCCTTTTGCACATGGTTTTGGACTATTTTTAAAACATGTCAACCAAGCTGAAGAACAATGGTACACACTGTATCCAGGGTTGTTCCACCCTTTAAAAATGTGCACAACTATTTGTAACTGGTGTTCCCAGTAGAAGAGAGCAGGTGTCTCCCCAAAGCTGGTTTAAAATCCCCAGACCAAGCCGAATCTTCCTCAGATTCTAGTGTTTCCAGTATAAAGTCATGCAGTTGGTAGTTTCAGGTCAACAGATGCTGCCAAAATTTTCTAGAATATTCAAATAGGATTTGCTTTCTTTTTCTGCAGCTTGCACCTTTGTTTGAAAGGGAATTCCATTCCTTCAGTTTCTTGGTTGTTGTAGCATTCAGGTAATTTATCCTTTCACATTTTACGCATCATGGCTCAAACAGACATATGAAGGAATACTTTTTGTTCCTCTTTCTGCAGACCGGGATCAGTCATCAGTGAAATAGAACTCAACTTTAACACATCTGCTCCTAACGACGGTGAGATTCGGAATGTTTTCCTCAATGCAAATGTCACTGGCTTTGACATTGAAGGCTCGTCTATCATCGTGAACGGCACGTGTAAGCAATATTCAATTTGTCTTCACAAGATTTCAAAAGTTGCTTGACTATTTCTTCCTAAAGATAACATTTGGTTTTGGTTTCTGATCGTTTACAGCTTCAAGTGGAGTTAGCCACAAGATCAGTCTGGTCACTGCATCCTGCCTGACACTGTTGTCATGGCTACTGTCACGTCAGCAATAGCATCAGTGCTGATTTCCATTTCACATGACGAGAGAATATTTTCATACGTTTGCATGAAAATGTTTTTTGATGTTGGGAAAAGCATTGTTGCAAGGTTAACTATCAACTTGTGGATCCACTAATGTTAAGTTCAAAAACTGGTAAAATAAAAAGACGAAAAAAGGAGCAAAACTGTCTATTAAGCAATTGAAACAGGGACAGTCTTAGCCTTCTCATTATCATTGTACAAGTAAATTGTAAATAGAACAATTAAGGATAGTTAAATGATGACAAGCAGCAATTAATTAAGTTTGTAAAAATGATGCACTTTCATGTCTCCTAATTATGCCAACTGTATTTATCAAGCAAAGCTGTATTCTGTGAGATTTCCTGTTGTTTTTTCAAACTCCATCAGAACTTTAAAGCAGCCGAAATACAAAATCAGAATACACGTCTTCTCTTGTGTGACGTTTTTCATTTTGAATGTGTGAAAAGAAAACGCATCAGGGAACGTCTAGGTAAACTGAGGCAATTAAGGTCCACCCGGTCTAGCGCCCCCCTGTGGCGGGGGTGTGCACCACAGGACATGAGACACTAAACAACACAGAATTCTAACGATAGGCTCAAGAGTTCCGATGTCTGCTTCCTGTTTGGCATTTCATCTATTTCATGTTACCAGTTACTTTCATTTAAAAAAATAATTCTAAGTTAACTCGTCTGTCGTTGATGACACGCTGTACTTTATTTCATCAGTCAAACTAAACTCACCCAGAAGTTGCGGTTCGTTAAAATTCCAGCAGGGGAAGATATTGGACATTTATTGGTGTGATTAGATTCTCTCAAACAGCGATTCCTACTTTGTATGAAAATTATAATAGAGTGATTTAATTGGATAATTAAAATAGACATTGAAAAATATAAGAATACCAGTCAATATAGGAATCTCTAGATTTATCCATTAAAACTTACATATTAAATAAATTTTTACAGATAAAAAAAAAATACAAATGAAACATTCTTTCACACAAATATACTTTTATACAAAGACGAGATGTTTTCAAAGCAACAGAATTCTTTAAATGCTGAATTTTACTGATAGAGGAAGCTACACACACATTTAGCTGACTCAATAATTACTCTCGCTGACGTCATACGGTAACAGTTGGGGAAAACACATTTGACTTTTGTTGGACTTGAGAAGTTGCAGTATTGATTCAGAGACACACACATATTTTCACCTGGAAATTTGCAGCCACACTTCCTGCTCACCTTTTCCTCGTGCTTGTCACCTGTTTGACGGACACGCCCTCCTACTACGTCACCATTTACGTAGATGTCTTTGGAGAGTCAACATTAATGTAGATCTCGATGAGTTCATTGTACACGCACTCAATATAAATTATCATCTGGGGAAAAAAAACATAATCGAAAAATGAAAATTCAGTAAAACACATTGGAAAAAATAATGTAAAGATACCTGAAAGCAATGGAGTGCATAAATTGCTCAGTGCCAAAATTTATTACAGAGAATAAAAAAAGAAAAGATTGGTAGAGCAGGAAAGAGGGAGAGAAACGAGGAGGAGGGGATGGGGGGAGAATTTAATCTTTTGTCTTATTTCAGAAGCCACTGCTACCTTTTCATCTATAATAAACGGTACAAGAGAATTTGTATCGTGGCATTTAAAAAATATAAATTAATTTCAACAGAAATATGTCAAAATACACAAAAGGAAAATATGAATAATTCTTCCCAAAATTCTAAGGTGATGGAATTTGACGTTATCAATGAAAATAACCGATGCAGAAAAGAACAATCCAAAGAAAACACAGTGTGTGTGTGTGTGTGTGTGTGTGTGTGTGTGTGTGTGTGTGTCTATATATATATATATATATATATATATATATATATATATATATATATATATGAATTGGATCCAAAATGATAGAGTTGGAACTGTTTAAACATTCCTGCTGGTGGAATACAGGAGCAACTTGCTTGGCAGGACCGAAAAGAGGAGGATGCTGTTAAAATCAGTTCAAAAAATGTGACAGGTTTATGGCCCGGAGCGCGCAATTCATTTTTGTCATTGTTAAAGTGGTGCGTTTTTGCACAAAAGTCCCAACTGTGACGTCATCTGGCCTTTTAGCGGTCCTATATATTTTGAGAGCAATTAGCTGGGGGTTCAGACGTGGGTTACAAAATCACAGAAGGGAACTGATCTGAAGAGGCTCAGAAAATTAAAGCAGAGATTTATTCGATTCATCTTTGTCCATATTTCTATTTTTTGGTAAGTATTTTATCAATTATACTTTACTAATGACTTTATGACTTGTATGACAATTACTTTTGATTTCTACTTTTGTGCATGTGGCTTTGCGCATAATTAGTGTATTGGAAATTTCCCCACTGGACTATTAAAAGAATAACTTATTTTAGGAATATCTTATTCTGGCATTTAAAAGAATAATTAATAATTAAAAGTATAAATAGGTCAGGTGTTGCTGCCTGATCATGGACACTAGATGCTCATTTAATCTGGATGATATTTTATGGAGAAAGGAAATTTAAAGATGCCATAAACTCCATTAAAATATGCCATAAAAAATATTTATCATTGAGGCGTGAAGAAAGGGAAGAATTTGGTTTTTCAATTCTGCGCATATTGGTGGTTGTGGACAGCTGAAATCTGCTCTTTAGTTGTTGTTTTTTAAGGCTAAAAATATCCTGAAAAATAAGTAAAACAGAATCTCTGCCACTGATTTATATTTATAAATGTACAGATAATTAATTATCTGTACACTTGATAAATTTCCATATCATGAAAAAGATCTATTCTGGGGTGGAAAAAAAATCCCCTGAGCTATTCTGTTTGTCATGAAGCGGAATTTAGGGCGTTTCTGCAAGTTTTGAATAGTTTTGGTCCAAAGCGACTCCTCGCAGTTTATATTGACCAAACCCGCCCTGAGGTGTTTGTGACAGTCTGGAATGATCCTGGTCTGAAGGGAACATCTCACACCTGGATGGAGTTCCTCAGCTGGGTGTGTCCGTCAGGTATCTGTCAAATGTGGAGCAATCTGGGGTCCAATATTCCAATTTTTTTTTGATCTCACTGATCAAAATCAAGACGTGAATTTGAACCAATTGGAACCAATCCGGTCCAGTACCAGTCCTCAGTGGGAGTTTTGAGACTGACGCTGATCAAACTGGTTTTATAGCCGCAAAACGCACCAACCGCAGTCACTTTTTGCACATTTATTTTCATTAATTTATTTTATGTGATTTTTTTTTTCTCTCTGGTGAAAACTGTTTTGATGCATTTTTTTTTTTAACTTAAAACTCTGTATTAATACATTTTAGAGACGCCAAAGAAGAGAGGATGACGGGCGGAAGGGTGACGTCATGTTTCCTGATTTTAATAGGTATGACTGATTTAAGTGAATTATTTTCAGTCGAATTAAAACACGATTTTTAATGTTTATTGTAGGCAAATACAAATACAAATATAATTTATAATTATATTTGTAAGTATATTGTAATTATATTATATGACAAATTATTTGCAGTAGAATAAAAACACGATTTTCGTATTCACCGTAGGTAAATATAATTATAAATATAATACAAAATATAGATATAATATAATTATAAAACATTCACTCATTTCGCATGTGAATTTAAATATATAATGTAAATCATGGTATAACAAGAGAAATCATAACTTTATGAGTTTTTTCTTGAGCTATTCTTTCTTTCTGTTTTCTTTTCTCCCCCCAACAACGACAGTCGCTCTGGATTTGGTGCAGAAAACAGCTGCACAAAGCACTCCAGAGGCTTCCACAGCCAATCCGACCACAGACGGGACCGTTACTCAGGTTCCCTTGACCTTCACGTCCCCCAACGATGTGTTTACGGACGACCTGTTGGACTCAACGTCTTCTGCTTTTCAAACCCGTGCGACAAACATCAAGAACTCGGTGAGAATCCATTAAAACAGAGAGATTGTGTCTCCATTTAAAGAATTGTTATTTGCAATGACGTCATTATTTTGTAATGAATACTCACCAGTATGTAAAGGATGCTCCCTGCGGATTACAGTATTTTCCACACTATAAGCCGCACCTAAACGCCTTAAATTTTCTCAAAAACCAAAGTGCACCTTATAATCCAGTGCGCCTTATATGTGAAAACCGTTTTAAAATCGGCCATTCATTGCAGGTGCGCCTTAAAGTCCAGTGCGCCTTATAGTGTGAAAAATACTGTATTCATGAGAAATGACCCTTGGAGGAAAGGGAATAAAACCTGGAACATGGAAAGCGGCGCGTCCAGATGCCCAGCGCATCATCACCTCTGCTAACTTTAAGACTTTTAAATCTTAAAGTTAATTTTAAAAAAAATACAGAAAACAAAGTAAAAAGTAATATATAATGTTTTTTTCTGAATATGACCTGCCAGGGATTTACTTCTAGGCTGGAGACGGGGCTGCCAAAGGCGCATCCCAAGGAAGATTTGCTCATCTCTCTTTTTTATAATCTAGTTTACTGTTTACATCTAGAACTTGCTTTGACACACACAAAAAAAGAAACCCTTCAACTAACACTTGAACAATTTCCTTTCTGCTTCTGCAGTTGGAACCTGTCTACTCAGCTGCCCATTCTAACTTTGACTCCTTGGATGTGACAGGATTCAGGTAATTCGTCGCACTTGTGATGCTACAGTTTTAAAAGCGTTGGTCCGGAACTGACTAACAGTTGAAATGTTGGCTTTCCTTCATGCAGTAGCGGATCCATCGTTAATTCCATGAACCTTAACTTTGTCGGTGGAACGGTCCCCACTAACACCGAACTCAAGGACACCCTGACAAACGCAGCTTCATCCCTCACCGAGCTTGACATTGATACGAGCACCATCGCCGTAGGGGATTGTGAGGAATTAAAGAAAATACATAATAATAATAATTACAAAGATATCACAGCTGTTTGTTCAACTATTATTTTTCTCCATTTTAAGCTACAACAGGAACTACTGCTGCTCCAGAAACAACTGCTCCCATGGAAACACCAACAACATCAATGGTTGAACCAGACACCACCGCAGCCGAGACAACCGCAGCCGCGACAACCGATGCCGCGACAACCGCAGCCGCGACAACCGCAGCCGCGACAACCGCAGCCGCGACAACCGCAGCCGAGACAACGGTCATCGAAACAACCACCGCCGCCGCTCTCGTGTCACGTGACTTGACTTATTCGTCACCAAACGACATATTTACATCCGACTTGGAGGATTCATCGTCTCAAGGTTTTCAAGATCGAGCAAACACGATAACAGCAGCGGTAAATCAATCAATAATCAATCCAGAATTCATTGTTACAGTGTATTGATAAAGGATTGATTCCATAATTGATTTGTTGTTATTTCTACTTTGCTTGTGCAGATTGAGCCCGTGTACCAAAATGCGCACGACAACTTCGACAGTCTGGACGTCGTGGCCTTCAGGTGATTTATTAAAACTTATGTGCTTACACTTTCAGAATAGTGATTGAAAATTATATTTCAAACCTATTTTCTCTCTTTCAGGAGTGGATCAGTCATCAATGACCTCAGGCTTATATTCAGAAACTCCTCCACCATTCCCGAAAATGACGAACTTGAAAATACTTTAATCCAAGCGGCTGCAAACATCACCGGCATCGACATCGATGCCGCCACTATCACCGTGACTTGTAAGCAATGCATGGTTAATCCATTGTTCTTCAAAGATTGATCAACTATTAGTTCAACTAATTTCTTGTTATTTCATTATCATTTAAAGCCTCTGGAATAAGCAGCAGGATCTGTCTGGTCACTGCATCCCTGCCTCTTCTGTTGTCATGGCTACTGCTAATGCAGCAATAGCATCAGTGCTGATGTTGAAATGAGAAGGGAGACCACAACTGCCATCGCTGGAAACTTTGCACTGACTGGGACACACTGATGACGCTGGATTGAGTGTGTCTGTTGACACGTTCCATAAGACCATCCAACATTCATCCAACTGGGGAAAAAAATGCGATTGAATTGTTTGTTTTTCACAATGATATTTAGATATGATTCCTAGATTTGGATGGTTTGGTCTAATTTGTGACATGTTTAAGCAACGATCAATTGAAAGGCTGTTGTGTTATGTTTTGTTTTTTTATTTTCTTGTTCTAGTTATAATTATCTAAGCTTTCTTAACGGCATTTTGAGTTTCATGTTTTGGGTTTCGCATCACAGCATCATTAGATTTCTGCAGACGAGGGAAGTCTAAAATTCAATATTTAAAGAATGCAGACTGGACTCTTCCTCAACAGCCTGTAATTTTATCAAAGGTCATGGTGTAAAGGGGAATGGTATACAAGAATTAGTGTAAATTATTATTTATGCAAAATACATTTAAGTAATCAGTCACAACTGTATTCTGTGAATAAAACTGTAAGATGATGATCGGAATACTAAATTTCTGCATTGTTGATGAAAAGATCTCTCGTGTTGTTTTGCTGTTTCACTAAATCAGGTTTAGAGATTAAAAGATGCCCTTTTTTTTAGGAATAAACATCACAGATTTGAATCCAGAACCGACTCTTGCCTCTCTTACCTAATGGTAGATGATACAGACAAACCACACTTGTCTGAGCAATATCTAAGTATTCCATTTAATGTTACCCTTCAGACATCTTCAAACATCGGACCACACAACATTCTCCTGTTCAGAATGTTTTGTGGTTCGGATATAACATGTTACAACTACACTGTATTTTCCGACACTCTTATCGACTGTTTAAAGCACTTTTGTGTCTCACGTAGGTCCGAGACTCACGGAACAGAACACACTTCCTGATGCCGTCAGCCAATAGAATGCGCATACGGTATCACGTGACTGCCTACCAAAAATTCGCGATGAGGTGAAGTCGCTAGCGTTGATGCGTGAATGCGCGAAGCTGCACTGTAATTCAAATCCAACCACTGATTGAAGGAGTTGGAAGGACCAAATGGACAAATACTCAAATACTCGACAATACTATTATCTATAACAGGGGTGCTAAGGCGTATAAAAGGTAAGTAAAACTGATTTACCTACTACAAAACGCAGAGCATATATCTATTCATAAATATATTGAGAATTCCTCTTATGCGCAATGTATGTTGGTGTATATTGCATAACCGCATGAGCCCATATTGCACAACACAATTAATTATCTAAAAAACTTCAATCTCAGCATCTTCCCTTAAAGGGACAGCACGTGAATGTAGCGCCTGGCTCAAGCAAAGAAAAGTCTTGAAAGTGTCGGTCAAACTCTAACAGACAACTGTCAATCTGCTCTTTGTAGCGTGAACTGTCAACTATCACATCGGCCTTCTCTTGCATCTCCAGCTCTGACGCCAGGTTCTGGAAGTCAGCTTTGAGGGAAGATGTTGCATCTTTTGTTTGAAAGCTTTGATTATTTATTAATTTGTTGAGTCAGCTGCTTCAACGAAGGCCTCTTTTACCATCTCTCCACCTCGGAAGGACTTTTTGTTCTCAACCACGAACAACGTTTTGGTGGCGGCTTCCACTTCTGAAGTTGGCTGTGAGAGAAATGACTGCTTTCCGGACAACTGTTTTTTTAGTTCTTTAACTTTTCTCTTTCTAAGCTTACTTTTTGGTGGAAGGTTAGTATTAGAATAATGTACATAAGTTATCCCATATTTACTCATTTACACTCTTATTCTTACTCTTTGCATACCATGACCATATAAGTGTGTATGTGTGTGTGTGTGTGTGTGGGTGGGTGGGTGTGGGTGTCTTGCTATGAGAGGTTGCAGCTGACAAACTGCTGACAGGAGTGAACTTACTTGGAACAGCTGACAGGATGTGCATGATTCCTGCTTCAGGAGAGAATACAAAGGAAGAAGTTATTACTCTGTTGTGACATCATATCATTGCTGCTGGCTATTTCTCCCCCCCCCATCCTTTAGGACATAATGTACACTGTAACCAGGTAACATCCTAATGCAATAAAAACAGAGGGGACAGCAGGGCTGGAGATTTGTAACTGAGCATATCTCTGTCCGCTCTCCTCTGGAGTAAGAAAGCTCAACTGTTGTCTTCTCCTCTTTGTGTGTTTTCAATGTTCTCGGTTGTTAGAACCTGACAGTTAGTGTCGTAGCTTCTATGAACAGTCTGAAAATGCCGCTCTGCATATCCCTTCTTTGGTATTGAGATGGTAGACGAGCAGATGAGGCAGGAAAAACTGAACACCGTGGATGCGGAGATGCGGACCCCCACCTTCTGAGCCAGATCACCAACTACCTAACAGACAGTCCCCAGTATGTTTGAATGAGCAACTGTTTGTCGTTGTAGGTGACCAGCACCACTGGGGCTCCACAGGGGACAGATGACACTGCAATTGGGGCAAGTATCAAGGAGGGAGAGGAGGGAAGTACAGAAGAGTAGCGATAGACTTTGTTGAGTGGTGTCACTGGAATGAGCTCCAGCTGAACATGTCCAAGACTAAGGACATGGAGCTTGACATCCAGCGGGCACCCCAGTCTTCAGTCAGTGGTCATCAAGGGAGGGGAGGTGGAGGTGGTATGTCAGTACAAGTATCTGGGCCTGCAACAGGACAGCAAACTGGACTGGCAAACCCAACTTTTGTACAATGGGTGTACAAGAAGGGCAGAGTATAAGGTACTGTCTGAGGAGGCTGTTCCTTCGACATCTGCTCTAAGTTCCTTCAGATGTTCTACCAGTCTATCATCTATCTGGTGTGCCATCCTACACTATTGTATGTTGACGTGGTGGTACCAGAAAAAGGGACATGGAGCGCCTTAACAGACTCATCTGCAGAGCTGCTTCTGTGGTCAGTCAGAGCCTGGACTCTGTGGGGACAGTTCTGGAGAGGAGGACCATGCCCAAGTCCAGAGCAATCCTGGGGAACACTAACCACCCCCTGCACACCACCTTCTCCCCAGGGGAGCTCCTTCAATGGCAGACTGCTGTCACCAAGCTCATCAACAGAGAAACTTAGCACTTCATTTGTGCCCCATGTCAGGGGAGAGTCTACACAACAAGTGGATGAATGGAAGGGAGGAGATACACTGGAGATACACTTGTGGTGGAACCTGGGTTGATTGGATTCATGGGATCGGGAACTGGGATGATGGTATGTGTCACGATGATGATGATGACGATGATGTATGTACCTTGCCCAATTCTGGGCCTCCAGCTTGCTGCACATTCCTGATTTTTTTTAAATAGATAATAAAATGTCAATAGATGCTCATCAATGCTAAACTCACCAAGGAAAGGAGTTGATTAAACAGAAGGGTGTTTGGATTGGTTAAAGAAGAGATCTAGGGTTGTAGGAATCTTACAGTTGTCAGGGGACTCAGTCTTTTCTCCATGCTGCCTTTACTAAAGACATCACACCCACTCAGAGAATTAGTCACACTCAAAACAACAAAGATTCACAATTCTCTCACATAATGCAGTGGGATTTCATGGAAGGTCTCATAATGAGTTTTACCCATTTTCCTCAAATATGGAGCTTTTGTAGGTTCACTTTTCACTGCTCATTGGAAAATATGCATGTAGATGATATATTTGTATGTTCCTCCTGTCCATGTGGGTTTTTTCCAGGTTCTCCAACTTCCTCCACAAACACGCAATTTTGGTGTGAGTGCGTGCGTGAGTGGCTGTCTATTTAATTCAGTGTATTTTATTTTTGTATTTTGATGCCAATGTGCAGCTAATGTCCTACTTCCATGAATAATATGTTTGAATATGGAATTCCACTTGACCTACTGTACTTTGTTTGACCTATGTCCATTCCAGCACCATTTGGACAATTCTCAGTATTTATTTTTGAACTTGCTCCATTTGTCAAGCTTCTTTCAACATACACATCGAAATGTGCCACTTACTCAGAACAAATGGAAGCCAAAATCCCATAATGCTGTGCAAAAATAACAAATGTCATTGTATCCCGGGCTGTGGTTTGCTTTGCATCAAATTTGTCAAGCTGTTTCACAAAAATGTGTCACGTATGAACAACGTCATGAATCCCGTCAGTGCCAACATATAAATGCCTTAAAATTTTGAACAATGACATTGTGTGAAAGGTTTTCCTCATCAACTTGGTGAGCCGATCTAATACTAACGATACCAGAACTGTGGAATTTTGAATTTTTCATTTTACATTTTTACATTTGGGGTAAGTAAACTATTAAAATTTTAAATACTGGCAACTGATTACCTTCCCATTAATTTATAAAACTAATTTATAAACAGATTACCTTCCAGAGGATGTTTTTTGTTTATTTCAATGTGGTTATGATTTCTGTAGTTTGTCAGAACTCCACATAAATACATAGTTGCTACATAGATAAATTTCACAGAAGAGAAGCAATAATATCCTTTTTGCTCAAACGTATAAAATCTGTATAGCACAGGATGTAAATTGTTGCTTTAGACATTATTATAGTTTCACTACATTTAAGAAAAACTACAATAATGAACAAGACGAGGATAGTGACCATTGTCTTATTTTATAGATTCAAGGGAAGACCTGATGGGTTTTGATTGGATCATATCAGTTTTCCTCATCTTAACAAGTAAGTAAGCTAAGAGTTCAATAAGATCCACTGCTGTTAGACAGGACTTCATGTTTTTTTAAATGTGACTGGCATTTGTTGTCATGTCTGTTTGGAATTGCAGAAACTTTATTGGGGTGAGAGAGGTCTCCAGATTTTGGGATGTTTTCAATGGATCTGAGTGTTTCGAAATAGTTTTGCAATATTTCCAAGACTATCCCTCTTATTTTGCTCTTCTAGAAATTCTATTATTTTAACCACCCCATGTTACTGGTGAGACCAACTGGAAAACTTCACAATTCTGAAATGAAATGAAGTGATGATTGGACGGAACAGTCCTGGGTGCGTCCAGGCCAGGGAGTTGTCTTGGATTTAGTTCAGGAAATCATGAACAAGTCCAGGACGTTTTCATGACACCGTAATTCACAGGTGTCATGAAATCAAACTGACTGAATCAGTTGGCAAAGGTAATAGAAAATATTTAATTCTGTTTTATATTTCCTTGTCGATAGTTGCTTTGGTTCAGGTTGAGTTGATACTGCCTCACCCGCCAACATCAAGAGCATCAAAAACAACCAATGTGACGACATTGAAAGAAACAGTCATTCCTAATTCTCCAGTTGTCTCTGCTACAGCCTCACCTGAAATGACTACTGTTAGGCCTGTCCCTTCTGCATCCACAACTGAGATGGCTGCTACTACTGCAAATGCTACTGCCACACCTACAACCCATGAACCTACAACCTATGAACCTACAACCTATGAACCTACAACCTATGAACCTACAACCTATGAACCTACAACTGTTGAACCTACAACCAATGAACCTACGACTGATGAACCTACAACCTATGAACCTACAACCTATGAACCTACAACCTATGAACCTACAACTGTTGAACCTACAACCAATGAACCTACAACTGATGAACCTACAACCCATGAACCTACAACCCATGAACCTACAACCCATGAACCTACAACCCATGAACCTACAACCTATGAACCTACAACCGGTGAACCTACGACTGGTGAAACAACAACCGATGAACCTACGATTGATGAACCTACAACTGATGACCCTACAACTAATGAACCTACAACTGATGAACCTACAACTGATGAACCTACAACCTATGAACAAACAACCTATGAACCAACAACACATGAACCAACAACTGGTGAACCTACGACTGGTGAAACAACCGATGAACCTACAACTAGTGAAACTACAACTGATGAACCTACTACTGGTGAACCTACAACTGATGAACCTACAACTGATGAACCTACAACTGATGAACCTACAACTTATGAGCCTACAACCAATGAAGCTACACCTGATGAACCTACAACTGGTGAACCTACAACTGATGAACCTACAACTGGTGAACCTTCAACTGATGAACCAACAACTGGTGAACCTACAACTGATGAACCTACAACCAATGAACCTACAACCTATGAACAAACAAGCTATGAACCAACAACCGATGAACCTACAACTGATGAACATACAAATGATGAACCAACAACATATAAACAAACAACTGGTGAACCTACAACCCATGAACCTACAACCGGTGAACCTACGACTGGTGAAACAACAACCGATGAACCTACGATTGATGAACCTACAACTGATGAACTTACAACCAATGAACCTACAACTGATGAACCTACAACTGCTAAACCTACAACTGATGAACCTACAGCCTATGAACGAACAACCTATGAACCAACAACATATGAACCAACAACTGATGAACCTACAACCCATGAACCTACAGCCAATGAACCTACAACTGATGAATCTACTAATGATGAACCTACAACCGATGAACCTACGATTGATGAACCTGCAACTGCTGAACCTACACCTGATGAACCTACAACTGCTGAACCTACTACTGATGAACCTACAACTGATGAACCTACTACTGATGAACCTACTACTGATGAACCTACTACTGATGAACCTACAACCCATGAACCCACAGCCAATGAACCTACAACTGATGAACCTACTACTGATGAACCTACAACTGATGAACCTACAACCCATGAACCTACAGCCAATGAACCTACAACTGATGAACCTACTACTGATGAACCTACTACTGATGAACCTACAAACCATGAACCCACAGCCAATGAACCTACAACTGATGAACCTACTACTGATGAACCTACAACTGATGAACCTACAACTGATGAACCTACAACCCATGAACCTACAGCCAATGAAACTACAACTGATGAACCTACAACTGATGAACCCACTATTGATGAACCTACTACTGATGAACCTACAACCCATGAACCTACAACCCATGAACCCACAGCCAATGAACCTACAACTGATGAACCTACAACTGATGAACCTACATCTGATGAACCTACAACTGATGAACCTACATCTGATGAACCTACAACTGATGAACCTACAACTGATGAACCAACATCTGATGAACCTACAACTGATGAACCTACTACTGATGAACCTACAACTGATGAACCTACAACCAATGAACCTACAACCCATGAACCTACAGCCAATGAACCTACAACTGATGAACCTACATCTGATGAACCTACAACTGATGAATCTACAACCAATGAACCTACAACCCATGAACCTACAGCCAATGAACCTACAACTGATGAACCTACAACCCATGAACCTACAGCCAATGAACCTACATCTGATGAACCTACTACTGATGAACCTACAACTGATGAACCTACTACTGATGAACCTACTACTGATGAACCTACAACCAATGAACCTACAACCCATGAACCTACAGCCAATGAACCTACAACCCATGAACCTACAGCCAATGAACCTACAACTGATGAACCTACAACCCATGAACCTACAACCAATGAACCTACAACCCATGAACCTACAGCCAATGAACCTACATCTGATGAACCTACATCTGATGAAACTGCAACTGATGAACCTACAACATATAAACAAACAACCGATGAACCTACAAATACATCAGTAGTATCTTCCTCACCTGCTACACCAACAACTGCCCCTATGACTCCCAGACCTCCAACCGTTGCCCTCACTATCGTTGCACCTGCAACAATTGCTCCTTCTAGTGTGGTTCCTGCTACTGTTGCCTCAGCAGCTGTTCCAGCTGAATTTGTGGTGATAATCCCAGTGAGGCTGACTTTCAGATCTCTTCTCAACACGTTTACCAGTGACTTGTTGAATTCATCGTCAGAAGCCTTCCAGAACAGATCCTCATTGATAAGAAGAGAGGTCAGTCTCACCTGGTTTACTCTGTTATTGTACTGCAGACGTCATTTTAAATGCAATTCATTTCCTGTTTCTGCAGCTTGTCCCTCTGTTCAGAATAAATTTCTTCAACTTTTTGTCCTTAATTGTTCAGTCATTCAGGTAATTTGCTCAAACTGATATTTTTCCACTTTAAGAATACTGAGCTGAAAGGGACATTTTTAAGAATAAATGTTTCTTTCCACAGACCAGGATCAGTCATCAATGAAATGGACATCAACTTCAACACTTCTGTCCCGAACACCAGTGTGATTATGAATGTTTTACTCAATGCAAATGTCACCGGCTTTGACATTGACGGCGCCTCCATCGTCGTGAATGGCACCTGTAAGAAATGTGAACTTCGCAAGTTGCAAAAAATTTCACGTTGCCCAACTATTTGTTAAACTAATCTTTTTGCTTCATTTTTCTCCCAATTCACAGCTTCAAACGGAGTGAGCCACAGGATTGGTCTCTTCCTCGCATTCTGCCTCACACTGTTGTCATGGCTACTGTCAAGCCAGCATTAGCATTAGCATCCGTGCTAATGCTGGTTCCATTTTAACTACCATCAGAACAAAACTACTAGCAGGAAAATCCACTTTGTCCTCAATAATGAATAAACTATCAACTGTACTTGGGTTTGAGAGAACGATACAACCAAACAAAAAAAAAATCCATGACATACAGTATCAATAAGCCAGGTAATAAAAAACCATCTTTGCACTATGACTGTCTTTATACATGTGAAATTTATGATTGTGCTTTTCTTGATAAGGAAGACTATTTATCATGTCACATTCTGCCATGCATATTGTTTTAATTCTTATTTATATACTTGTCATGTGATTCAAATCAAGTCTTTTTATGTAATAATTATGCAAAACTGTATTCTCATAGTTTCCTGTTCACAATGACAAGAATATAAAATCTTTGACCAATCGAAATTGTCTCTTGTGTGATGTTTTGTACATTTATCAGATAAGGATAAAGTTTAACAGAATTTAGCTTTAAATGAAACACCTTGGATGTTTACAGATGTTTAATCATTGACCTCTGACCTCACATCTCCAGAATGAGCTGTTCTTTGTCTCTCAGGTCAGGTTTGTTCAGGTTGAGACAACTCGGTGTGACAGGCCCTTTATTTTGGTAATGAAACTCTTTGTGTGAATTACTGTTTATTCAATATTTAATATTTAAATATATTTTTGATTGTAAAACCTATTGTTGTGTATTTTGCACCGCAGTCGGTTGAGTTCCTCTATAATCCTGACAAACAAAGCAGAATAAACATGTGACCTCCTTGGGGGAGGTACTTAAGGAATCTCTTGCTTTGTGTTTTTACCTTCTGAGCAGGAAGACGACAAATTTGAGCTACAGGAAAGTCCGTCATGGTGATGGTTTCTGATATCATCTGACAGCACATTTATTTATAACACAGCAGTTCCTCATTCTTTTTTGAAACATGTAGGGGGAGAAGAGCTGGTTTAACTAGCTTAAAGTATTTGAGGACAAAAAAAGTGAGAGACAGACCTGAAATTTTTACATCCGTTCAACATTCCTGAAGTCTGACTGGATTTTAAATTCAGTATTTCATGAGTAATCCAAGGTCAGGAATGAACAATGGGCTACTTAAGGCTAATGTCACATACATTTATCAGGAGTTAAGAGCTTGATTAATGGGTTCGATTAAGCAGCAAAAATTTTCATGTCATGAGGGGAAATTTTTCAAACCTGTTGGAGCTGCATTTGTTTTATCTCATGTGATGGTGAAACCAATATTTTTTTGTTATTTTAACTGCATTTTGAACTAAGAAAAAGTGAGAAATCGCGTTGGAATTCTTAAATATTGCTTTCCATCCAAAAAATAGATAATCAAAAATCAAATATTTCGATCATATATAATAAACAGATTGATCTACATAAGCTCTTTGAACGTTTTCTCGATATATTGTCGTCTGTTGCGTCATTCGGAATCAACTAAATCATTCAACGTGATTTTTTTTTTTTCTATTGGCGGAACCGGAAGAGGAAAACACACAGATTAACGTGTTTACACCGCACATCATCCCGGATCAATCCACTAAACTCCAGGACGCATCCCACGTTAACGCCCGTTATATTCTTCCAGTGCGGACTAGTGGTGGTGTGTGAGTGTGTGTGTGTGTGTGTGTATGTGTGTGTGTATGTGTGTGTGGCGTGGGGGGGGGTTGCTGTTAGAGGATTCCTGTGCCGTTTCTTCTTCAGCATCGGTCCACCCGTTTATCTGTGGAAGTGGGACAAGCTGACAGATGGCGCGTCGGACGCGGCCTGCGGCGCGTCAGCCGCGCCGTCCCGGCGCAGCGCGGTAGTTGCGCACGCAGGCGCTGGAATAAAGACTGTCGTGATTGCGCGGAATATTATTCTGTGGATATTATTTTATTTTATTTTTTTATTACCATGTTCGAATGACTTGGATCGGACCCCGTTTTAATGCAAACGCGTTGATCGGATTTAATCCCCCCTGACGCGTCTCTGGAGCGGGAAAACAATGGTTGACAACCGCTACGCCACGGCTCTGGTCATCTCCTGCGTGCTGAGCGTCCTGGCCACCGTGTATCTTTCGGTGGCCGTCGGGACGCAGCACTGGTACCAGTACAGCAGCCCCGCCGTGCGTGGGGAGGCCAACGTGTCCGAGCTGCGCTCCCTCTATGAGGAGTTCATGGATGGGGAGTTTGATGAGAAAACCTACAGCGACACCCTGTTCCGCCTCAACGGGACCGTGGGCCTGTGGTGGCGATGCGTGACCGTCCCCGAAAACGCGGTTTGGCACAGAGATCCTGGTACGTGTTCAGAGCTGGGACCCACAGAACCCGTCTAAAGCCGTGCGTCAGAACAGATGACGTTCCAACCAGGTGTTAGTCACTTACATCCGGCCTTACCGGACACCGCGTTGGGTCTGTGTGCACCAAAAAGCCTTTAAATTTTCTCAAAACCAACGGTGCGCCTTATAACCCAGTGCGCCCTATAGTGTGGAAAATACTAGTGTACCTGCTACCTAAAAATCTGTTACAGAGCACAAAGGCTGGAATCCATCATCTCTGGATTATGGATGGCATTAGTCTCCAGATACCTGGTTTCGCTCAGGCGTCCCTAGAAAACACAAAATTATTCTGGTTCAACGCAAACCTGTCATCAGCTCGTGACAAATCTGACCTCATTTACAGGACAGAACAAAAGAAGAGGTGAAAATCACACAAGCTGCCTGATGTCTGTGGAGGTTCTCAGTTCACCAGGTCATGGTTATCCAAAGCTGTTTAAATCAATGCACTGGACGTTAAGAAAGTTTCTTGAAGAGGTTTGGTCTCTCATCCAAGAGGCTTCTTCAGTTCTGCAGAACTGAAGAAGCCTCTTGGATGAGAGACGAAATGTCAGCAGGTCGACTTTCTTTCGTCTGCGGTGAACGTGTCTGAGGATGGTAGAAAGTATGCATGAATCGAAGGCCGATCTGAGGTTTTAGAACCGTCTGTTTGACTTTAATCACCTAAAAAAACCTCTTTCAGACACCAAGATGGCGTTGGAGTGTCGAAGCTTCAGTCTACCTCAACAGTTCACACCCAAATATAAAGAACCTGGAAACCACAACAGTGGGGAGGACATGCTGCGCACCTGTGAGTCCACCAAACTTTACTCTTCCCACCAGATTCTACAAACGCATTAATTACAACCGATAATTCTTCTTGGATAGATCTGTGGAGGAGCCAATTTCTGCTGCCCCTGGTGTCTTTGGGTCTGGTGGTGTTAGCAGGGCTCACCGGGTTCTGCGCCTGCCTCTGTCGAAGCCTTGCCCCCACCCTGGGCATAGGCGTGCTCCACCTATTGGCTGGTAAGACCTACTAGATTCAGAGCACGACTGGAATTTTCATCAGTTCATTTGAAGATTTGTGACATCCGGTTTCACATTTGAACACCTGTACTGTACGCATGCTTCAAACGATTCTACATCTCCTAAATGGCACAACTACACAACTGCAGGCATCCGGTGGAGGACGGTCCGAACAAATGCCTCCAAGTGTGATTGACTGCCTTTCCTATGAAAGCCTACACCAACTACCTTTACCTCGCCCTTCCATACGTGGTTACTTCCCTCTCTTGCACTGATGTCATTCTTAGACTGACTATATAAGGTGTGTTGTGCTGCACCTGCGTCCCGAACTTTCCGCTTCAATCACCTTTAAATTGGACCTTGAAGACCTGAACTGTTGGGTAGTCGAGACAGGGAACGCCGCCCTGACGTGGCCTAACTGCTCTTTCTGTCTCTTGCAGGTCTCTGCACCTTGGCCACAGTGTGCTGCTACCTGGCGGGGACCGATCTGCTCCACCGGGTGTCCGTACTGCCCGATAAGGTGGATGGCTCTCTCGGCTGGTCGCTCTACTTGGCCCTCATTTCCTCACCGCTTCACATGATGGCCGCTGCGCTGCTGGTGTGGGCGGCGCGCAGTCACAGTCAAAACTACTACCGTATGACGGCCTACCGGGTGGCATAGACCAACGTCTGTCTCCAGATCTCTACCCTACCCCACCCTTGACACAAAGATGCGTTTGATAATGATCTCAGAGGAGTGGGATGTGGGTTAATCTCCACCCGTGGATGGATTAAGTGCGAGTGCTATCAAGTGACGACACTATCTGATGCATTAGAAGATCAGATTTGATCTCTCTGGTGTAGGCGTGATGGAATTGGTTTAAAAGGTCAACCAGAAAGAGTCTAACATACTCTTGATCAAGCTTACAGCTTGTGTCGCAATTTCGTATTAGAATAATTCCATTTAATACCTGACTTGTTCACACTGGAGAGTAGATTAAAGTAGATCACGCAGGTTTGCGTACAAGCTGGAAACAGTTTCAGATATAATCAGAATTTTTCCCAGAGAAAATCAATGCCGTGAATAAAATCATTACAGTATTTTCCGCACTATAAGGCGCACTGGATTATAAGGCACACCTTCAATTATTGGCTCACTCTAAACCTTTTTTCATATATAAGGCGCACTGGATTATAAAACGCAGTGTCGATTTTCGAGAAAGCCTTATAGTGTGAAAAATACTGTACTCAAACAGGCTCAACCTGACCAGTGACGACTATGTGATGATTGATTTCTTACAGATTTCATGTTCTCCGTTGCAAAGTAAAGCTTGTTTTCTTGCGTATGGCTTCTAGTTAGGTTCCCAGTGTTCTCAGTTAAATATCTTCAACATACAAAAGGTTTAATTCCTTTTTTTTTTTTTACATAGGTGCACCAAGACCCAACAGTGTCCTTTAGTTAGCCCGAGCCTATCCTGTTGTGAAACATTTAAACCCAGTGCATGCTAACATAAAAAACTTCCAAAACAGGAGAGATTTTTGTAGAATTTTTTAGATTTATTCTCTGAAGAATTCAGGAGAATGTCGAATTATGGCGAGTTAGGAGGTTCAGGTTTCAGTCCGGGAACCTGCTCAGCCTCGTGACGGATTAAGTGACTGTTACTGCGGATGTGTTGTTGTGTTTCTCTTCACCCTTCTTTTGTTTTTTTACATATTTATTTATTTAAGCTTTTTTGTGCTGAATTGAAGCATAGTTTTGAACAATTTGACTTTTCTTTTGCAGAAAAAATATTTTTTAAATCAATATATCATTAGATGTAGTTTTTCCACCATTTAATGCTTTTTTTTTGCCCTTACATGTATATAATTATTGTAGTAACTTCCAATGTAGCTGTTATTTGATTTAGAAGTTTTCCTTTATTTTGTGATCAATCATTTTCATCATTTCAGTCCAAATAAATTCAAGGGAAGGATTTGTTTTTCCCTGTTGTCAGTGTGAATGTAATTCTATTGGAATTCCAATATTGCAGCTTATCACATTGTGATATTCCTTTGCACTTAAATTAGTGTTGAACATATCCTGAATATTATTGTAGTAGACAAAAGTGAATTTCTATTTTTTTGATGATTTAAATATCATCAGGGTTGAATTTTTAAAAAACGTGAAAAACATATATTAGTATTTGTCCAGTAATAAAAGAAGAAAACAAATTAGCAGCAGTGATATAGTTTCTTAAATCTAAAGAATGTATCTGAAATCAAGACTCAGATTTTATTTTGCGTATTTTGAAGTTTTATCCTTGAATCTCCTGTAGTGAAAACATAACGTCATTGTGTGCTTCTGCTGTGGTGACTGGAATGTGTTGTTCAAGCTGAAATAATTGTAGGCTACGCTTCAGTGCTGTGTTAGAGTATATTTACACGTTGAAACCCACATTCAATAAAAGTACCATTTTTGTACAATTTACATGGAGTCATATCATGTTTTTGTGTCCCTCCTCCGTGCTCCTGCTCCGTCCGATGGCGGGAACCATCACGCTGTGTTTCCTCGCCAGTAACAGGGCAATGTTTTTCTCGTAGTAGGCGCTCTCGTTGATGAAGAAAGGATAAAGGGGTTCTTCGCCGTGATACCGCAGCGTTTCGCCAGAGAAGGTCTGGAACAGCGGGTCGTCAGGACGAAGCAGGCAGAAGTCTCGGTCCTGTGGGAAAGGAAGGCTCATTTTAGGAGGAACGGTTTGCTTTTGATTTAAATTAAGATAAAAAGACACATCAGATAATTTGAAACCTGGGGAAATCAATCTAAAAATCCTTGTGGAAAAAAAAAAAAAACAGCCTTTACATTCATTTATGAGCCTTAGAGATGAGATTGATGATTTCTATCATTATCGGTCAAAGCTAGGCTAGCGGCACCACGTGTCTCCAGAGCTAATGCTACGCAGACATTGCGATCTTCTCAAGAACGTCTCAAGAATGTTCTACTATTATTAGAAGGTTGATAGTTTATTTAACTCCCTGGAGATTATCTGACAAAATAACCTTGCGCCAGTGGCTCCTCGGGGGTCCTCACAGAGACGATAAAAGTTAACGTCGTTTGGACTTTAGATCAGTTTAATCCTGAATTACTGTTGACTCGGGTATGTCAAAGTTTAACCAGGATGGCGTTCAACAAGTAAAATATTGTAAAACCTTTGCACTCTTTTGTGCAATGATTGAAACGTTCCACAGCTGAGTTATGAGTCAAATCCATAGGCGACTCCCGTCAAGACAAAAATGCCAGACTTGTTTACCTCTCAAGTCTCCGCGTGTAGAGATCTGGAATATATCTGGAATGTGTTACTGTTACACCAACTGTCATGTAGTTTTTAAGACGATGTGACAGCTGCTGTATTTTTAATGACCTGCTTTGTAAGTCACAGATGATGACGCAGCTTCATAATAATCAAGCTGTTGTACTTCCTGTACACTACAGGTCATTGGAGGTCATTGGATATCTGCAGGGTGATCAATCCAATCTTCCTTTCTGATGATTCACTTTTATTGTCATACAGAAACATGCGATCGTACACAGAAGTCGTTATCGATCACGTAAAAACTTCTCCCTTGAATGTAATACCTGCACAACGGGGGGGGTCATGAGTACTTCCTGTCTGACTAGCGCGGTGATAAAGGAAGGCATCAGGCTGAAGAATGAAGCCTTTCGGGCTCCAGTTGGATAAGAAGCAGCTGATGTGTGTCGGGGCGGCGGCTCCGATGGAACTGCAAACCCAGGTGTGTTCAGAAATAACACCTGAGATAAAGTCACAGCCTAAAGCAGCGCCGTCGATGTCGTCGATGTGACTGATCGCACTTCGGTTCGATGCGGGTTGACGGTAGAATCAAGAGCCGAACTGTTTTTATAAAACTTAATAGTCTTTCATTCAAATGCCACACATCCAATCCGTCCTACGTGATTCATGTGTGACAGTTTCTGAATAGGAAGTGTGTTCACATTTATTTCAATCAATCTATCAGTTTTTATTTGTAAAGTGCTTAATCACATCAACAGACATTTCAAAGCGCTTTAACAGACAGAAAAACCCAACAGAACACTCCACCGTGAGCATAACAGCGGCAGGGAAAACTTCCCTCATTGAGGAAGAAACCCCGGATAGGACCCAGGACTCTTTTGGGCATCCATCCACCTTGACCAGTTGGGTGGAAAAGAAATACAATGGAGATAAAGACAGGGCAAGAGACAGAGAGTCTTTATGGTTCAAGTTAAGAGTTTTGATCTCCTTTACTTTCAATAGAAGGATAGAGAAGATAGCATTCTTTCATTTATCCACCAGTATTCACATTAGAATGTGGCCTCATTGTTCCTGGTAATAACTTGGCTCAGAATTATTTCCTCGCTTGAGAAAGCTGTTTTTTATTTATTCAAGAATGTTTGAGATATGTAAATATTGATCTGAGTGGAACTGTCTAGTCTGACGGGTGAAAACATTGGAAGTCTTTGGGGTGATTAGAAAACAAAAAGACATCTGCGCTATTATCAGTTCAAAAAAATCATGATGTGGGGCTGTTTTAACACCCGCTGCATGACATTCAGGCTTTAAAGCATCACAAGACTCCAACAATGTGACACATTTTTTGGAAGGAATGTCCAGGCTTGTTCAACAAGACACTGCCAAGCCACATTCTGTCCACCTTACAGGAGCCTCATAGGTAAACCGTTCTTTATTGTTGAAGCCAGAACGCTTAACGTCCAGCTCTATGAAGCAGATTTTTTACCTGGAGTTGAGGATGAACGGCTGCTGTGATGTCTTGGGTCTCTGGGTCTCTTGGGTAGTCGATGTTTTGAACCACTGTGAACACGTCCACAGATCCTCCTTCAAAGACAGTACCTGAGGACAAAAGCAAAAACAGGTTTTCAACATATTTTCAAGAATTGAAAAGCTAAATTGATAAATTGTGATTGGTATCACCTGAGTTAAAGAGTCGGACCCATTCCAGCATGTGCTGCACGCCTAATTTCATTGTCGTATAGATGTTTGACCTCACCACACCGTGAGGTTGAGGGCCAATCTCCATACCTATAGAAAACAAATTTTACATGTTAAATGTCACACTAAGCAGTCTTCAGAAATTTTTGTTCATCATATGCAATGATAAAAAAAAAATCCCACCAAAGCCATATTTTCCCACTGTATCAAGGGAATACGCTTCTTCCCTTGAGATGGCATAGTTTAGGTATCTCACTTGCACGTCTGGCATCTGCTTCTAAAAGGAACAAGTTGGACACAGCTTCAGATTTCTCACATTATGACTCTTGTTGCATATATCTGTTGAATTCTGCAAACACTCGGGGTTCTTTGACTTTATTTGGGTGTTTCGGAGTCTTTCAGGCTTGCCTGCAGGTGTCGGAATATCTGCAGGCAGATCCAGTCGCTGTCAGAGTACGCAATGACACACAGGCCCATGCAGGATGTGGTGTTGTGGAGGTCGCAAACAAGATCCACCGCCTCCGGACTCCCTTTGGGACCCAGCGTGGCGTTCAGCTCCTGGGCTCTGATGATCTCGTAGGGGCTCACGTCTGATACTGGACCGCTAGGAGACGGAGAGAGAATCTGATCACCACTCGCTGTGAATCGGGGTGGTAACCACCACCATCAGCTTCAAGACGCTGCCTTACTAGAGGCTGGCATTGGTGAAACAGCGATTCAAGTCTTTGCTGATGTATCGGCGACATTGTTGGGTAGCGAGTGGGTTGGAGATTAGCGTGGTCACCAACAAGGAGTTGTCCTCTTCCTTGTCGGTCACTTTCTTGTTCGCCTTCAGCATCTCTCTCACCAAGTACACCCCAGACAGCTCGTTGCCATGGGTACCTCCACAGACGGCAACCCGGGACAACCTTGGAAGACACACCACCTTGTCTGCGTCCATTTCCCTGAGAACTGGCAAAGACACCGTCAAAATCCAATGTCGTGGGGAGCTGGATCCTATCTCAGCTGGCTGAGGGCGTGAGGCAGGGGACACTCAGGGCATGACGCCAATGCGCCGCCGTGACACACAGAGAAACAGGCACACACTCACACACTACGGTCAATTTGGGACCAGCCAATTACCCTGAAGTCCATGTTTTTAGAGGTGGGGGGAAGCTGGAGAACCAGGAGAGAACCCACGCAGACACGGGGAGAACATGCAAACTCCACACAGAACAAGACGTAAACCCGGAACCGCCTTACCGCGCGGCGACAGCACTACCCGCTGCACCACCATTCTGCCTCATATCAAGTTCCATTCTCTGGAAACAACTTGTTTTTGCTTCACTCAGTTGGAGGAATCACTTACAAGACTCTTGATGTGGATCTGTTGCAGATGACAAAGCAACACAAGAAGAAATACTGATTTGCAAACCCTTACCTCCTTGATCCTTGCAGGAAAAGATTATATTAAAAGGAGTTTAAAGTCTGTCCTGAGTCTCTGAACTGAGTTAAAACAGGCTGCAGTCACAAATGGGAGGTGAAACGAATTACCAAACGTCACACCCAGGCCCTTCCCTCTTTCTGAGCTGCTCTTCCACTCTCTCCCGGATCTTTCGCACAGTCTTCCTGACTCAGCACCCCCCCCCCTTTCTCTCTATCTCTCTCTACAGGCAGTAGCTGTCTGTTCCACACCCCTCACCATCTCATTACCACTTCCTGTCACCCAGACTGCACTGCATCATAGTGAGGGCGTCCTCAGTGCATTGTGTCCTTAAGGGGTCTTTCCTTGGGTCCAAACAGCTGTGAGGTCCAGTGACAGCTAAGCCCCTCCACAACTTTCTACACCTCCCTTGTTCTCTCTGCCCTGTCTATGGGATGGCAGCTTCTGGACTGCCTTTCAGAACATGGGAAAACAAACCTGCTGGCATAAAACAGCCGGTCCGTTAAAGAAACAGCCCCCACTACGTCAGGGGTGTTCAAGTTCAAACGAATGCAGTCACAGTTCCCTCAAGCAATGTACAGAACACCAAATGTCTCGTTTGCACTGTCATTCAGGGACGTATCCATCTGTATTTCTTAGTTTTATTTATTTTATTTTATTTATTTTTTAGTTTTATTTTTTGTAAAATAAAATCAGTATTTCAAAATAAAATGCACATCTCATGAAGCTTATTTGGCCCAAAAAGAAAAAGATAGTAAAAGGACACAAATCCATGCTGACGATATATGATCTGACATCAGTGAAGGACATTTCTTTGTACCATACCATTTACAAGTATTTTCTCTTTAAAACTACTATACAGATGTTAAAGTCATTAAATTCTCCTGACAAAAGCTTCCAGAAAAGCTCCAGTGTGTATTTGTCTTATTAGTCCTCTTGCAAACACTGTGTAAAACACTCAATTTATTGCTGAACAATAGCTGAACGCATGTCTTCTTCTAACTGCAAAATCACGGATTAATAGATTACTTTATAATAGATTAAATAAAGTTAGATAGAATTTTTCAATCCCTTGAGAAAACATTAGCGAATTGTGCAGCTGTGAGAAAATGCTTGACGATTTTAGAACTTTTATTTCCTGTGTTCAGTATATTTTCCCATTGCTCTACATTTTTCTAAACATCAATTAAACTGGTTTTAACTGCAATAATTAATAAAGTCATTTGGCTGCTTTTACTTTTTATTTTTTGGTAAATGTCATTAGTTTTATTTGATCTACCTGTTATCTGACAGCCGCCTGTCAACTCTCAACTCCGTATACTTCCGGTGTGTCTTGTCAAAATTAAAATGACGTCACCAAAGATGTCGTATGCACGCATTTGATTGGCCGATGAGCAAAACGTGTCTGTCAATTTATGTACATAGTACGTTGTTACTGTGTGTTTCAGTAAACACACAGTAACTTTTATTTCTTGTTCGATTGGGAATATTTTTAGATGGTGATGTGAAAGAATTTGATCCTAACTACTGCGTTAAATCTTGTCATCTTTTATTTTGAAATTATTTTAATTAATTCCCAGTTTCTACATGCAGGATGATTTGCTTCTTTTGTTTCAAGTTTAACTGATATTTTATTAATGTTAAAAGATAAACGGTAACATTTTGTGGTCATTTGCATGAAGCCAAATTTAGATATTAACTGAGCTCAAGCATATTAGTCATTCTAGTTATCATGCTAATGTTTATTGATTTATTATAGTGACCAAGTATTCTTTGGTTAAACCTTTATTTAAATCATAATAAATTAAAGAACATGAGGAAAAGCTATGACATCACAGTATTTGTTTATTAAAGAATTTTTCTTTGTTAATACAAAATACTGAACAATGTCACGTCCCCTCAGCTAAGCATGGAAACTCCTTTTAGTCTGAAAATCAACAGTTCCCTTCCAATAATATGAGAAAACTGAAAATACAAGGGAAAAAAAGCCACCTTACAATCATCAATACTATGACTTTCTATACATATATAAAAATTGAAGTTATTTGTGATGCTTCTTTGTTTCTTTATTCTTCATTGTTAAGTACACTTACAGACATATTTATGAAATTCACACACACATTCACACACATCTTATGATTTTGGTGCCAAAATATACTTGCATATGTATGACATCTCCGCAGAAAACACCAAAACGCGACATTTTCACCACTGCGTTGCATCCCTCTCAACAGACACACTGAAAGAAAACACAAACAGTATCCCTATTGTTGGTCACCATTCATCACCCCCACAGAAACACCTTATTCCAATCCAACGAAAACACATCAGGTCATTGTTTTAGAATAAAACTGCATATTAATGAATATTTTCTCTGCATTGGAACGGGTGTTTTGACATTTTTCCTTTAAAGTTTCAAAAACAGCTACAAATTCCAGCATCATATCTGCTCCGCTGTGCTTGTGGATACGTGAGAGCATGTCGCTCATTTTTAGAGGCAGATAGAAACACAATTACGCTTCATGGTCAAAATTTCACACTTGTTTTCTGTTCCCAAGAGCAAACTGCCCAGCGGCAGCGTTGTAAAGTGATGGAGGAGCAGATATGTAGTCATGTGGACAAAGAATCTGAGTTACATTAAGACACCAACTCAAAGAGATAATCAAGAAATCCTTGCTAATGTCTCGAAGGCCACCAGTCGACATTTTAATGAAAGTCAAGATCGTTATTTATATATAAATGTATATATTAACCCGGTCTTACCCCCTTTTTTGAGCATTCTTAAAGCACACGATGCTGTGAATGATTTAAAGTCTGCTACATGAACTCATAGGATGAACAGGAACTCTGTTCCTTCACTTGAGCAGAGAGATTGACAAGAAAGATTTATGTTTAGATTTGGAAGCACTGCCCGTTTCATTTGCCCCGCCTTGTGCTCAGCGTGACCCGGTCAGAACAGCCCCCGTCCAATCAGGCGTCTCGACAGCAACCAGGAAACAGGAAACAAAGATGAGACAAACGGAGGTCAAAGAAGAAATCTTTCGCCCCCTGGTGGACATTTACAGCAAAGACTTCCATCTCTTGAAGCAGGGAGGTGGCCGTGTGGCCGTCCACCAGCAGAAATCAGTAGATCAGTCTCCTCAGAGCAACCTGCAGTCAACGCCAGGGTCAAAATATGTGTGGACAGCCTTCCCAGTAGCCGCGATCCTTGGCTTCCCAGTAGCCGCCCTTATAGATGTGGACGAGTTCGCCGGTGATTCGATCCTCGCAGCGCTCGAACCAAAGTGCCTGGTAGTTGTCGTGTGTTGTGCCTGAAAGACAGAGGAAGGGTGTTAGTGAACACATGTGGGCGTGAGTACCAGGCAGCACGGGAGACAAAAAAAAGAGGAGTACTTGCTTTTTAGGGAGGGGTCAGTAAGAGAATCCTCATCGACAGCTTTAGGAAGAAAAAAGGGGGGAATCACAGATTTTTTTTAACCCCTCAACTCCAAGATTTGCCCCATTAAAGGTAGAGAGGAACAAAGAGGAAGTAAAAAAAGTAAAGAAGACGTGCGAGTCTCACCTTCTTCCGATTGGCTGGGGGTGCGCTGGCTGGCCGCCTCCCTCTCTCTTTCCCGCCGAACGCTGCGCTGCTTCTCCTCCAACCTCTGCTTCTCGGCGTTGGCTTCGTCCCAGCGGCCGTCCTCCATCAGGCGCTGGTCGGGGCGGAGCCGGCTGTCCGTGGGCGCCACGCCCTCCTCTGGCTCGTTGAGGGTCAGCGCCAGCGCCGTGAAGTAGTACATGGTCTCTGCCCCCTCGCTGCGACCCGAGAGAGGACGTAAAACAGGAGGTCACACACAGACGGGGACACAAACGGCCAACGTTGGAGTCGGGGTTCTCACGGTAACGGGTTCTTCCTCCAAACTTCTCTGGCTTTTAGCGTTTGATAGACGGTCTTCTGTTTGCCGTCGCCGCCGTTCTCCCCCCCCCGGCTGCTCTGCATCACCCTGGAGAACTCCATCTTCTCGTCCCACGTGCCCGACAGCACGTAGTGCGCTTTGCCGTTCTTGTCCATGACCACGCCCGTCACCTGAGGACAGGATGGGGGGGGGGGGTTAAACGTCCGTCACCCACGACACCCATAGATGCAAAAGACGGGAGGATTCCCCCTTCACCTTCCTGGCCACGTCTCTGGAGAAGTAGCTGTAAGGAGCGAACTTCAGGTGGCAGCGGTCTCCGGTGGTGTGGTTCACCACGTCGATCTCTCCAGACTGGAAGAAGAAATATCAACAAAACAACATGAAAAAGATGATTTTACAATCAGCAGCTCCTTCTCCACTGACCTGATCGATCCACAGTTTCCCCACGATGATGTTGTGAACGGTGGTGGTGACTTTCTTCCACGTGTAGTGATTGTTGCCCTTTTCGAAAATGGCGTGGATCGTGCCTGAACGGAAAGACGTGAATCAAAACCAAGGGGAAAGAAAACAATCTGTGTTTCACAGCCGGAGGGGGGGGGGGGGGAGTTGGTGAAGGTGTGAGTCCTCCGTTCCCTCAGCCGTCAGTCTGTCTGACACCTCTAACCGTTTCTAGCTTCTCTGCTTTGTCCTGAATTCATCACCGTGTCGTCAGACAGAGACGCTCACCTAGAGGCATGATGGAGAGGTATTTGCCCCTGAACTTGCTGGCAACGGTGATTTCCTGTCTGAGAGTCCAGCCCCTGTTGGAGATCACATGATGCGCCGCTGCAGGGGGGTGGTGACTGACCTGTGAAGGAAGCAGAGATGATTATAAGGTGCACTCGTCAGTTTTTGAGAATATTAAAGGCTTTTTGGTGAGTCTCATTTAATTCAATTAAATCAAATTAATTAAATTAAATCAAATTAATTTAATTAATTAATTAAATCAAATTAAATTAGTTAAATCAAATTAATTTAATCAAATTAATTAAATTAATTAATTAAATTGACTGAATTAATTAAATTTCTTTATAGTGCGGAAAATACTGTAGTCCTTTTTCAGGAATAGAAAAATTGCTGCGCTCTATTTTTCCAGGCTTTTACTCACAATTCTGTTCCCTCCAGCCTCTCTCGACACACAAACCTCTACCCGTCGGGGTCGACGTTCCCCCCCCCCTCCTCACCTGCTCACAGAGGGAGCGGTAGCCGCTCTCTCTCCGGCGGTCCAGCTCGTAGGTCTCCCCCAGCAGGGGGTTGAAGGGCTTGCCCGTGCGGTGGACGGTGGTGGAGTAGGACGACACGGAGAAGGCGGCCACGTAACACATCTGCTCCAGCGTGCTCTGGCACTTGGAGGCCTTGTCCAGCAGCTCGTGGTACTCCAGGTCCTCGGACAACCGCTGCAGCATGGAGATGGGCTCGTTGAAGTTCACCTGGAGGGGGGGGGAGGTTTATGTGCTCATACATTAAAAAAAGAATGCAGTATTTTCTGCAATATAAGGAGCACCTAAAAGCCTTTAATGTTCTCAAAAATCGACAGTGTGCTTTATAATCCAGTGCGCCTTATAGTGCAGAAAATACTGTATATATTGATACGATCCACATTTGGAACATCTTGCAATATAAACCCAATCTACACTCTGATGTGAAACATTTATATATATAATTTATATTATAGCTGCGGATACAAAGGAAAATGAAATGAATATAATCATTTATATTAATTTTATTTTTATTATATATATATACATATATAATTAACATATGTATAAAGTAAATTAAAATTTAAGACATTTAAAATAAAAAAAATAAAAAAATTTATATATATATATATATATATATATATACACAGTATATATATGAGAGAGAAAGAGAGTAATCCTCACTTCAAGATGCCCGGCTTCACAATATCGCAGATTTTTAGTAGGTAGTCACGTGATACCAGACGCGCATGCTATTGGCTGACAGCATCAGGAAGTGCGCTGCATTCTGAGATTCACGGATTGCAGCGCACTTCCAGGTATGAAAGAAAAACCTTTCTTTAAAAGTGTTTTAAACAGAAGGTAATAAAGATAGAAGGTGGTTTAACATCAGGGTTCATAAACATTTAAATTAAAACATTTAAACTTCTTAGCTCAGTCTTTTTGATCAGTAATCTTAAACTGATGACCTATTTTTTATTATAAATCCCTTCTTTTATGATTATTTGGTAACAAGAATTTAACGGAACAACAAACTAAATGGCAGTCACGTCTTTGCATCCTGATGAAACAGACGTGACAAAACGAGACGACCGACTCGGTCTTCTTGTGTGTTTTTACGTCGTCGTGCTTGTGTGACATCGTCGTTTACTCATCCCTCGTAAGTACGCTGCTCTGCATCCGGTACACGTTCCAGTCTGCAACCAGTCACGTGTAAATACCACCCCCCTCGATGAAAAAAACTGGCTGGAAGGGGAAACGTTAAGGACTCAATAAACACCTGTGAGTGTTAGATTTATCGAGTCAGATTCTGTTGAGGTTATTCAGGGAATGTCAAACACACTCTGAAAACCAACACCGGCAGTTTGTTTGCTATTTTAAGATAGCGCTCAAAGAATGCCGTCGATCCAGCGCCGCCGACACAAAGGGAACCTGTGTCTGGATTAAACCCGAGCCCCGAGCCGTGATGTGTTCACAGCAAACACACACACACACACACACACACACACACACACACACACACTAGTTCTCTTAAGTCAATGTGCTTTTGTTCCAAGCACATGATGCAGGAGGTGTGACCGCCAAACGCTCCTTCTAAAAAACACTCACAGGCATCGGAATCTTGGACAGCTCTTTCCCGATGCAGTTCTTCATGATGCTCCACAGGTTGAGGGAGTAGTTGGGTTTGTCCGGGATGCGTTTCCTCCTCTTCTTCAAGGGTACGAGCTCCTGAGAGGGAGATTCTGGGTTCAGCGCAAAGGGCTCCTCGTTCAGCTGCACGAGCAGAAAAATCTGTCAGTCAGCTGTGAGATTAAAGGATTAATCACAACCGTCTGCATCCAGAAATACATCGCCCCGTTTCAGCGTGAAACCTACCGACTGGTCGTCGGAACACATTTCACTGTTGAAGCCACTGACGCTGCTGCTGGACCGTCTGTAAGAGAGGAATCAATGAGATTCCATCAGTGCAGAGAGGCACGTAAAACCACACAGCACAAATTCTCAGCGAACGCAAACGCTACACACGAAACGCAATTTACACACTGTCGTTTTTACGACTTCCTGTGTCGTAAACGTGCGCACTGACTTGTGGAACTGGGGATCCGCCGGCACAGTGATGAACTCAGGCGCCTCCTCCATGGCATCGAAGAATTCGTTGTCGTCATCCTCGTCGCTCGCCTCGCCTTTCCCGGGTCTGGCCGCACCTTCAGGGGATGAAAACTCCCCGTTAGACTCTCAAAAAGTGACATTTGGGCCCAAAAGTGACATTTTTGTTGTTTTGATGCGTTTCTCTCCCAATAAATCAGGCCGTTAAAAGACTAAATATATGAAATTTTGCCAGTAATTTTCTTTTATCTTTTATCTTAGTGTATAGAATAGCAGATTTTCACTGTCTACACACAAAACCTGATAGGGTCAAAAATGGTCCAACTGACTCCCATTATAACCACATATTTTTCATATTCTGTAAGCATATATATATATATATTTATATATTATATATGTATATGATATATATTACTATATACAATAATACTGATATGTTATAATGAAACGTGATCTTTATTGTCTGCAGCAAGACAATGACCACAAAATCACCCCACAACCCAGACACGCTGTGTGCTTACACACCTGCAACACACACACACACACACACACACACACACACACATATTAGTTTTAATACTTAATCAGAAGTATTAAACACTAACTTTTTGAAATATTCCGTATTTTGTGTTTTTCCCATTGGAGGAAAAACAGATTTAATGGCTTATTCCATATAAACATATATAATAATAAAAGAAACATAATAACCTTTGTATCTATGGATAGGTGTGAAGTAATGAAAACGATCTGATGCATTGAAAGAAAATAAATATATGTTACATTTTTTTTGCTTACACATTTATGACATGGCCCTTTTGTGACCGGATTGGGTCATGCGTGTGGCCGTTTTAATCGTGTCTTTGTCAATCCTGATGTGTTTTGTGCCGACTGTGTGCTCACAGGTGCAGGTGGTCTTACTTTTACTGTCTGCCGTGGCGTTAACCTGCGCCGCCCCTCTGAACGCTCGCTCCAGGTTGTTGTGCTGTTTGGCGAGTTGCTCTAAAGTCTCCTCCAGCCTCACCCGCTGCTCTCGCTCGGCCTGAAGGGCCTTCTGCCACCGTTTGCTGTGAGCCTGAGCCAACGACAGGAAGTCTCGGCACGCCTGCAAATGCCAGGTTAACTTTGATCAGTTAATCTGGAGTCAGTTATTTTCCAGGTGAACAGATAAAACAAGACGCGCTTACGTTAATCATAGCATTAGAGGTTATGCGGAAAAGCGTGGCCCTCTCCGTCACCTGACGGATCTTATCCCCCGCCTCTCCGGTCAGACGCAAATTGTCCAGTTCTGATAAAGACCTGGAGGAGATATTAAAAAGAGTTGGTGGAACAGATGATCAATTCAAGACGATTACGCTTAATATCAATTCTCCTGTTCAAACGGTGCTTTACACCTAAAATTCCAACAGCATTTTGTCGTGATCATCTCAACAATAGCATTGTAAGACAATCTGGACGTCACATTCTTCATTTCTAAGTCGAACTAGAAGAGACCTGAAAAACCTGAGACTAAACAATGAAGGAGAAACAAAAACCAGCAGCAGGCTGAGCGGCGGACCTCTGGAGGGCGGTGCCGTGCTTCGAGATGAGGTCGTTGCACGTGCTGAGATCCTCCACTTTGCTGCCTAACGTCCTCAGAGCGGACTGGACTTCTATACTCTGAGACCCGCCTCCTCGTCCGGGCGCGGCCCGCGGAGAGGTCGGAGAAAAGTCATCCCCCGAGTCATCTGTTCAAAATCAAAAAAAAAAAATTAATAAACCACAAAAAAAACACCGGCGTTAAACAGGTTTGTCTCGATGCCGATCTGTGACTCAGAGGACAAGCAGTTTCATCTGGAGACAACAAACGTAGGGTTTTTGTTTTTCGCCTGCTGGGTGCTTCACCTGACTCAGCCTGCATGCGAGCCGCTTTGGCTTTGGCGAGTTCCAGAGCGGTGATCCAGCGCTGGCGTTCCACCTCACAGCTAGCCTTCAGGTGGTACGTCTGCGCGCCGCCATTGGAGATGACGAAGTTGCAGGCGTCGTCCACGGTGATGGTCGCCGTGGCCAAGTTGATTGTGCCTCGACAGGTGTGGCCCATCTCTGCCTGGGTCCTAAAAATGAGAGGTTTGACTCAAATAAGCATCAGATAACGTTCTCAGCCGGGGTTTGGTCGCCCCTCCTAAAGGGAATTTTAACGATTACACAGTCAAGGAGTTCCGTTTCATTTGTTCCGTTTTAAACAAGCATACCTGTAGTACGACAAAAGTCCATTACTCAGGACAAACCACCTCCGCTGATAACCCTTGATGTAGTTCGTCCACTTGAACACCCATCCTTTGTACGTGTCCCCAGGACTGGGAACGGGGCTCTTGGGCTCCGACATCACAGCCCCCCAAAATCAAGAGACAGATTTGAGGAACCTTGAGGGGAAATGTAATAAATGAATAAAGTTATTAACTAATTTCTAGTGTTGCACAAAACTGGCTGCTGATATTGCGATTACAAAAAACACATTCCATCTTGCCAAATGGGATATTTGTTGATTTTCTTAACATTAGTCCACGAAAAGAAAATGACGTGGCATCTATTTGGACGATTGATTCATTCTTTCGGAGAAATTCAATCAAAAATGTCAGAAATTCCTGTTGCAGCATTTAATTGTAACAATTTGCTTCGGTTTATCAATATAATTTTTTAAATATGGTAAATTTTAATGTGTCACCTTGCCCTTTAGACTGCAAATGTTATTTTCTGATGTTTATATAAACCATTAAGATAACTTGTAGATTAAATCATTCCTTTAAAAAACAATGCGGGCAATATTCCAGTTAGATAAGCTTATCAAAGAAAACAATCAGTTCATCGACACTAATAAAAAATCTTTGATGATAAACCATCTTTAAACACAGTGACATTATTAGTTAGTTGTGGTTCATGCTGATCCTTCATTGTTGTTTGACAGGTCAAAGATTAACTATAGGATCGATAGAGATTCACTGTTGACACAATTCCCAACAAAACTAGTTTTAAGCCGTGATAAGTGGTGAATAAAGAAGTCAAAACATTGACTTTTAGTTTGAGTCAATAACCTTTACATGTTTCAGCTGCTTTAAGCTTTAAAAACTAGTCTTTAAAAACTGTAACATAAATAATCTGCTAAATGTAGAAACAAAGGCGTCAAGTACAAAAAACACCAAATGACATGTTGTTGCTGGAAGTTTCACATTACCAGCTGACATATGCATATTCACACGGAGGCGCAAACGAATTCCTCCGCAAAACTGTCGTTATCGAACCAAAAAAAAAAGAGCAGAAACGCACCGATGGTAAAGTTAAACGTTTACCTTGACGTGTCCCAAATTGTGAGATCTGGCAGAAGACACAGGACGAAGTCACGGCTAACTTTGACACCCATACGCTGTGGTGCGCAGCTAGCTTTAGAGGCTAACTAGCTAAGGAACCCAAACGGCAGGGTTATTAATGAAAACCACTGAACCGAAAATGTCCGTGACGACAGCAGTGTGGTTACAGAGGAAAGTCACACCAACGACTTTCATTATTATCCGTCATTCATCGTGTGTACAATGTCCACTCCACAGCTGCGTGTGCCGATAACAACCTAAAGCTAGCAAGCTACGCCTAACTAGCCTAACGTTAGCACATTGGTTCCACCCGGTGCAACATTATGTGGTCTCGTCTTGAAACAAACAACTTGCTCCTTTCTGTTCCTGATCGGCTATGACAAGTTTCTAAATTTCTAAAAAAAAAAAAAAAAAAAAAAACAATCGGCATTGTTTGTTTATTACAAGTGAAATATGTAAAATCCACGAGTTTGTTTTTTTCTAAACAGCTTGTTTCTCATAAAAAATCGAATAGAGTTTATTTTTACTTTATGTTGCGACAAAGATTTGGCTACTTTTGTCCAAATACACTCCAGTTACACTGTGTTCATTACAAATATAATCAGTTACGAGTACATAACCATAATTTTTAAATATTAATTTTACTTTCGGGTGAGAAAAGCGTAATACGTAATGCAAACCGAAATAAAAGATTGGTGATCATTCACTCTATTTCTCGAGCTTGTTCAAAAACATGACTGATTTTGATCACTTGAGAGCCGTTCAGGCACGTGAAGAACAAAAATCGACTCCGGTGGGACTCGAACCCACAACCTTTGAATCACTTCATGTGAACCTAGAAGTCCAATGCGCTATCCATTGCGCCACGGAGCCACCTGTTGATCACTGTGGTCCCATTAATATATCTTGATATACATGCACACATATATGTATGTGTGCATGTAGTATGACGTTACCTAAATTCAAAAGATAGATAAATAAATTCACATTAAATAAAACTTGCAATGAAATCATGAAACTGTCGTGCGTCACATCAAACACTGGATGGCGTTAGAGCAAAAACCATGTACACTTCTACATATTACATATGTATATACTTAGCTAATGTATACTTCTTCGGATGCACACTTATTGACTTGCCAATAAAAAAGAACACATGTACACATGCTTTGAATCTAAATTGTCGCAAAAAAAAATAGAAAATCCCTTCATTTATGACAACAAATCCAACAACGGCAAGATGCTGTTAATAAACCTTTCATATAACTATTTTAAAACCTCTGTAGCTAAAGAAACCTTAAGAATCAGAAAGTTTTTTGGGTTAACGCAAAATAAATGCTAATATATCATCTTCGATTTTAAGGTTTTTCAACGGAGACCAAGCGATCCGGAAGTTAAGGGGAGATCCCTCTCTTGACTCCAGCGTATCTTTGATGCATCCTGCCAGAACCGGAACTGATCCCCGTCCATCGCTCCAAATCCAAACCAGTCGACCGTGAAGAAGGAGGGAGGCGAGGACAAGCCGAACTGTTTCCGCACCATCACGGCCTCTCACCGCACGTCGGTGCGGGACATGTTCTGACATTTTACGACGTAAAAAGTGCGTAAATGCGGACAATCTCGCACTGGATAGCTCGTATTTACGTAAAAATCTCTCTGTTCCTAATGCACGTATTTTGTTGTAGGTCTACGCAATCTACGTAAACGCCTGTCTGGAGACAGGAGGGGATTAAGTTTCTGCTCCCGGCGGCGGATCGTTTTATTGGACTCTTCCTGTCGCGGCCCCGAGGCCTCGGTGATCCCTTCCCCCGTCAGGAGCTGCCTTAAAACCCAGGTAGGCTGCGCTGCCTTTACGCTCAAACATCCAGCTTCCCCATTTTACCTCATTGTGGCGTAAAATACGTCCTTTGTTGCGCACGTCAAACCCTCATTCATCGCGGGGACAAAAGATCCACGAGCAGAATTGTGTGTGTGTGTGTGTGTGTGTGTGTGTGTGTGTGTGTGTGTGTGTGTGTGTGTGTGTGTGTGTGTGTGTGTGTGTGTGTGTGTGTGACTATTTTATAGGGACAAAAAAAATAATATAGATAATTAAATGCAGCTGCATTAAAAACATTAAATACGAACCGTTCCAGCCGTGCGGGATTTGATCTATGATCCTTGCGCACGCATGAAGATCGGAATAAATTATAAATTGATACGTGGGTTTGATAAAGAAACAGGAGAATTTTGAACAAACTGTTCATGATAGTTTTTTTTGTTGTTGTTGTTATTATTTTTTTTTAAATGACGGAACTGAGGCGGAAGTGAGCAGCTGGGAGGCTCATGGGAAATAAAAAATCCAAAATGAAACCTCCTTCACCTGCTGGATTATTATTACTTTGATAACTGTGGAGTGTAAAGCTCACTGCCCACACACAGACACACACACACACACACACACACACACACACACTAGTGCTGTAGTTTCATTGGGATCACGCCCTTTTGTCCAGCAAAGACTCCAACCACCAAAAAATTTGCCGGCTGCCTCTTTCCTCCCGTTTTTTTCAATCAAAGCTTCATTTTATTTACTTATTTATTCATTTGTAATCACTTTATTTCCTTTTTTTTTGTTTTTCCCTCCCCAGCTATGTCTTTCCGGCGAGGTGTGGTCCGGCAGAGCAAATTCCGCCACGTCTTCGCCCAGGCGTGGAAATCGGAGCACTGCCTGGACGACATCAGGGTGTCGCGCGTGACGTGGGACGGCCCCCTCTGCGCCGCCAATCCCAAATTCATCGCCGTCATCATCGAAGCCAGCGGAGGCGGGGCCTTCCTGGTGGTTCCGATGGGAAAGGTTCGAATCGATATTTTATAATGCCTGCGTCTCACTTCCTGTTTTTTTTCCACTCTTCTAAAAGCAAAACGTCAGCGTCTCCTTCACTTCCTGCTTCCTGTGTGGTTAATGGTTACGCTTACGAGGCAGAGAGTGGACGAAGGTCGTGTGTGAAAGCTTCTCAGACGTCATGATTGAAATTATCCCCCCCCCCCCCACTTTAGAGCGGCCGGATCGATCAGTCCTGTCCGATGGTGAGCGGTCATGCCGGGCCGGTGCTGGACATCCAGTGGTCGCCTCACGACGACAACATCATCGCGAGCGCGTCAGAGGACCTGACAGTAAAGGTCGGTCAGCGGCTGTTAGCTGGAAGCTTTTGGCGCATCGACCGGCTAACAAAATGTTCTGTGCCCCCCTCCCTGACTGAAGGTGTGGCAGATCCCCGACGGCGGCCTGACGTGTCCCATGACCGACGCCATCGTGACCCTGGAGGGACACTGCAAAAGAGTGGGAATTCTGGCCTGGCACCCGACGGCGTACAACATCCTCCTGACTGCAGGTTTAAAGCCACACGTCCAGCTCTGCTTGATCGTTTTTCATAAATTTGCATACAAGCAAAAAATTTTAAAAAAAACCACAGGCGGCGTGGAAGCAGACGTGGGTTTGGATTCCCGTCTGCCTCGTTTTCGTTGGGTGTTTTTGGACACGCTGTTCAAATCCTGCAGCTCTAAACGATCCACAAACTAGATTTCCACGTTCAGACAGAAACTTGTCCGACCTGAAAGTCGTATTTACTGTCTGCTGCGTCAGCATGCAGGACCCAGAGACGAACGGCCGCGTGAGCTGATGATTTATTTTAGCCGCGGAGGAAGAACGTCTCAGTGTGAAGACGTTTAATGATGCATTATGGGTTAGAACTGATTTCAGGTTGAGTGAAGGAAACAAACGAAATCAAAACCTCGCTCCGCTACAGCAAATAGACACCTTCAGACCTGTGTAAACATTGTTTTACTGCAGCGTCGGATAAATATCACCCAGCTTGTCTTTCTAAAGCTACATGCTTGTAAAATCCACACGCTAACTCCGCCTCGTTGGATTTCTTCCTCTTTCTAGGCTGCGATAATGTGATTTGCGTTTGGAACGTCGGCACGGAGGAGCTCCTCTACAAGCTGGACGACGCCCACCCCGACCTCATCTACAGCGTCTCCTGGAACAAGGACGGCAGCGCCGTCTGCACGGTCTGCAAAGACAAGGCCCTGCGCGTCATCGACCCGCGGAGGGGCGTCGTCCTCAAGGTGACTTCACTGTTTTATTTGCTACGCGAGAAGATGCTATCAGAATCTACAGTACACGTCGCCATTGGTTACCGCCTTTTTCATATTCTCATAGGTGAAGGAGAGGGTCCACGAAGGCACCAGACCCATGAGGGCGGTGTTCCTGTCGGATGGGAAGATCCTGACCACGGGTTTTGACCGTATGAGCACGAGACTGCTGGCATTGTGGGATACGGTACAAAAAAAATCTCACATCGCTGGATTGTTCATCGCACGATCGGCTGTAGCTGATTGTCCATCCTGTCCATCAAGTATTCACGTTTTTTCTAATACTTGAAGGATCTTGTAGTAGATTAAAAACAAAAAATAATTTTAAAAAATTGTTTAAAAAAAAATAAGTAAAAAACATACTAACAATAATAAGTTAAAAAAATACTAAAAAATACTAAAAATAAATTAATTTAAAAAAAGAATTAAAATATTTATTAAAATAAAATTTTAAAAAAATAGACTGGAGTGGAAAAGTAATTTCCCCAAGGGGATAATAAAAAGCATGTTTCTTCTTCTGTTTATTTTTGTTTCAATGTTTTTTATATTTTACAGAAAGATCTCTCTGAACCACTTGAGACGCAAGAGATTGACACGAGCAACGGGGTTCTTGTTCCCTATTACGACCCCGACACGAACATGTTCTACCTGTGTGGGAAGGTAACGGTCTCACGGCTGATGGTAAAATCTGTGCAGAATATTTCATTTTCGGTCCATGAATTAGATCCTCTTCTGGCTTTCAGGGGGACAGCACCATCCGGTATTTTGAGGTGACCAACGAAGCCCCTTATGTTCACTTCCTCAACTTATACAGCAGTAAAGAGCCTCAGAGAGGACTGGGCTTTCTTAGTAAAAGAGGAGTGGATGTCAACAAGTGTGAAATTGCCAGGTGAGGTTATTTGGTTGTTTGATATGATTTTTTTGAAAAACAGTGGTACCTCTACTTACAATATTAATTGGTTCTGGAAGAAATTTCGTAAGTAGAGACGTGTTTTCCATGCAAATGCCCTAATCCGTTCCAAACCCCCAAAATTCCGACATAAATGTTTTATAAAGCATAAAAATGCATCAAAACATGTAACAAATACATGTTACGATTAGATTATTACACAATAAATGAGAGTTGTGCATAACGTAAAAAATAAGAATAGAGTAAAGAATAAAATGATGGTCATTAACCTTTGAACTGCTGTCCTCATTGTTTTTTACCCTCTTTGGTTCATGCGCTCCTGCCTCACCATGAACAACAGAGTGAATTCCAGTCCTCCTTCTGAACTTCTCCAACCACCCACGCCATGCCTTAAACTCCTTAAACTTCCTTTAGTTTTAATAACGTGGTGATTGTAGATGCATTACGGCCATATTCTATGGAGAGATCAACCAAACGCATCCCTTTTTCATGCTTTTCTATCATCTCGTTTTGTTTGTCCGGACAAAAAAACTATTTTCTTCGTCTTTTCTTTTCCTTTTTTCTCCGTCACTTTCTTGGGGTCCATAGTGAATACTCTAAAAGTTCATATATTTACGTAAAACTATCAGAACACCTCAGGGGTCGAGGGTTGTATGACGAGGACGCTGCATAGACACCTATCTAGCTCCACACAGAGGTCCCTCTTAGCCAATGGGATGCCAGGATGCTAGGTAATAGCCAATGGCAGAGCAGCTATGAGAATGGTGCGTTCAGGAACCCGTGGGAGCTGTGAGTATCAGCCCATACTGTATTTTCACCTTTCGTAACTAAATTTCTTTTGTAACTAGAGGCAATATTTTCCTGTTGAGGCGTTTCGTAAGTATTAAATTTCGTACGTAGAGACAATCGTAAGTAGAGGTACCGCTGTATGATAAAAAATCGAGGGTCTTTCTGCCTCTGTTTGTGGAACTCTAACTCGAACACTAATTTTCCGGCCTTCTGTAGGTTCTACAAACTCCATGAAAGGAAGGTGGAACCAATTTCTATGACCGTACCTCGGAAGGTAAGCGATGCACAGCCTTTAAGAGAAGTACAACCATTGTAAAGATTACCACTTGAATAACTTGTCATTTCCTACGTAATTAACGCACCTTTCTGTCTCCGTTTTGCCTTCCAAGTCAGATCTGTTTCAGGGAGACCTCTACCCGGACACGGCCGGGTTGGAGCCGGCTCTCCTGGCTGAGCAGTGGATCGCCGGGCAGGATGCGCCGCCGCTGTTGGTCTCTATGAGCGGCGGCTACACGGCTCATCCGTCCAAACACAGGGACAACCTCCGAGTCAAAGCCCAGCTCGCCTCGCAGGACTCCGGGCCCGCCGCCGCCTCGCCTTCGGCCGCAGCTCCCACACTGACATCTACCTCAACCGCCAAGGAGATAGAAGTGGAGGTGCCCCCACCGAGGGTAGCGACGAAAGACAGAGACGGGAACGTCGAGAGGCCAAAGAGAGAGGTGAGTGAACATCATGTCGACCTTACCAATCGTTCTAAAGCTGTTCCCAACTGATTTTTTTCAATCCTTTCTTTATTTCTTTAGGACGAACTCCTGACCGAGCTGCTGGCCGAAATGAAGGCCCTTCGAGCCGTGGTCCTCGCTCAGTCCCAGAGAATTGAGTTGCTGGAGAAGCAGCTGGCTCGTATCGAGGACGGCGATGTATGAGAGCCACGACTTCCAGAGAACAGTCTTACTAAATCCATAGACCATAGCCTTACTAGAATCAAGAGAACCTTAAGCTGTGTGAGAATATAGTGACTAACTGTGAATCAGGATGGCGTGTAACCATTTCAACTAAATTAGATCACTTGGTTTTCCAATCGGACGGAGAAGGGGGTGTCGTCTGCGTAGAGGGATTTCTGGGTTTGTACAGACGAAAAGATGACGATGCTTTGGGCTTTACAAGACTATTAACTTTGAAGGTCTTTGTGGTATCAAATATCAACTGAAGCATCATTTGAAGACCAATGAAGGTCTACATATTAGATTGAAGTCATTAGGCACTTAAGATTTTTGTTTTTGTTTTTTTTAATTGAAGCAATCAAAAACGTAATCATTAGGGCTGTAGCTGAAGCTGTCAAACTGATGTCATCATACTCTTCCAGTCACCAACTCTTGCGTGACTTTTCGCTTTTTATATCTACTTTAATTACAGGATGCTGAAGGTGAACAGCTGGTACACACATCATGACTCTTGACAGTGACACCTGTGTGAGTGTTAGCCAATGAGAGCGTAGTTGAATTTTTATGTGTGTCGTAAATTCTGTGTCGTCTCGTCAGTGGAAAGGTGAATTTTGAGTTTTTCATATCTCCTATCATGAGATCATGAGAGAGTAATGGCTGTCATGTTCGTCCGTATTATCATCACGAAATGAATTATCACCAAAATACTTCCTGATAACGGCTGAAGTGTCCTGTTTTGGGTTTTTTTGGTTTTGTTTTGGGGTTTTTTTGGTTTTGTTTTGGGGGTTTTTTTGTTTTTGGTTTTTTTTTTGGTTTGGGGTTGTTTTGTTTTGGGGTTTTTTTTGGTTTGGGGTTGTTTTGTTTTGGGGTTTTTTGTTTTGTTTTGGGGTTTTTTTGTTTTGTTTTGGGGTTTTGTTTTGTTTGTTTTTTTACTTTAACACACCATTTGTTCTCAGATCTACTGTCCACAAAAGTGTTTCCTTTCCCAAAAAATAGGAAGTCGTATCGAGATGTGAAACATTTTTTGCGTATGTGCTGATGTTAAAAAAAGAGATGGAAGGATGTTTTAAGGTTTTTGTAATTTTTTTTTTTTTTTTTACTTTATATTTTGATGCATTTCTGTCACATGATCATGCAACAATGGTACATTCCACCTCAGACTCATTTAATTCTATTTCTTTATGCACTTCCTCTGAACACAAGCTGTAAAATTAGTAGCAGGTTAAATTAGACTACATTGTGAAAATCCAATAAATATTCATTCCTCCTTTCCAGTAATTCTGTTATTTTTTACTTTCATGGATGCCACAATCGACATCTGTTCTTTGTGATCATTTCTAGGTCGTGTTTGAATTCTGTGCATATTGAACACAACTTTTCATACTAGAGGTATGTTCTTTAAAAAATGTTTCTCAAAATCTCACGTTTACCAATTAAAGGGAAACAATTTGCTGTGAAGCGAAGGCGTCTGCAGCGTTCAGGGGGAACAGAAAGGCGTGCAGATGTTTCACATTAGAGCAACAGCCTCCATTTTTAAATGGAATTTATTGCACACTGGTGTTTTTAGTAGGTCATCCAAATAAACCGAGCCAAGAAAGAGAGGCTGTGTATGACACAGAAAGACCAGAAACTGCAAACGGCAACAGTTACAAGGTTACAAACAAGCTAAAAGAATGGAACCCAATATGTGGTCTTTAGCAAATATTAAAATAAATGCATGCGTGTCTGCACTTAAGCAACATTGAGTATAAAAGTGTGATGGGTGGTGGAGCACTGCAAAAATGGCGAAAGAATATAAGGTACAAATAATGTGGAAGAGAAAAATTAAAAATTCCACAGTCACATTATTTTGTAGCAAAATGATCTTTAAATCAATTTGTTCAGAATTTAAATTTTGGTAAATACATCAGCAGACAAGACCAGAAACTTAAAATAAACTTCACCCATATGGTCTTAAAAGTTCAAAGAAGCTGATTCCAAGCATGGAATCAGCTTCTTTGAGTTCCCTTGAGTTCTATGAATTTATTTTGGATTAATTTTGTAAAAATTTTGTAAAAAAAAAAAAATTATTTTTTTTAATCGCTTTTTGATTCATTTCTTATGGTAACAGTTTTATTAAAACTCTACATGAGGCTCACATCAGCGACAGTTCATGGTACAGGTAGAAACGTCTCAGGACATAAATAAACTACTCAATCATATATTTCTTTTACATCTGCTGCAACATCAAAGTGAAACATGATATTTTAAACCTGTAAATCTTCCTCTTTCCATACATACAGTATTTTACAATGTTTTTATCTGTGCGTTTCACCACATCCTGCTAGATTATAATCTGTTCTCACATCCTTCAGGCCCCGCCTCTCTCGCCTCTCCTCACCACATTTTGTGTATCGGCCTCTTTCTGGTTGTGCGATGCTTTCACATCGACCCAACGGGTCTGGACTTCACGTTCTTGAGCTGTCTGGGATCTCAAACTGTCTCTTTAGACTCTCCTCCTCACAACTTAGGTAAATGCTGCACATTTATTTTTTTCTATACATTGGTTAACTTTCATATTGTTATTATTAGTAACTCATCACCCAGTAAATACTTCATGTTATGCACATCACTATTTCTGACCTGTGAGTATTGTAAACTGCAATTTACCAATATATAGTAGGTCAGCTGTCCTCATGCATCCTAAATTAACGGATGTCGTCTCATTATTAACATAGTTAATGTCACATAAAAAGTTTAGCAGCAGCGTGGAGCTGCTAAACTTTGACAGGAAACCAGCAGCTCAGCGACTGATGCTCGCTTCCTGTCAGCGCTGAGCAGACAGAACACGTTCAAACCAGATGGAGACTTCCTGTCACATCTCCAGTGCACATTGTGTAGGTAGAGCACAGCAATTTATGAGCACCTGTCTGGTTTTCATTCATAATGCACGATGAATTTCTTTAGAATGTCATGGTAGAAGAAATATTTGAGAGCAAAATAGAATGGGTTTTTTTTTGTTTTGTTTTTAATTGAAGCATTTCAAGTGAGTTAAACCTGAAATAGATCAATTTTATTTTCCTCTTGTTGACCTGCTGGTGTGATATTTTTATACACGTCATTTATTTTGCACATTTTCTATCTAGATCCTGAATATAAATTTATGAATGGCTCTCCTGATGAAAAACTTGCTGCTGGTTTGAAAGTTCAAGGAGGCTACATCGTTCATTCAGCGACTGCGACACCGAGACACAGCGACTTTTCTCCTCAGCAGGGGATTTTCTAAGAAGGTAAAGCACATTTCTGTGTGTAATCTGTCTCAGTGATGTAAGACTTAGTGTTTGGAGACACTGAGAGGAATTGTGGAACACTAGTAAAAGAATAGAAGTCGATTATGACCTGGTTATAGTTAAAATCTACAATGGGTTTAATTGAACTAATTATTATTTAACATAAACATTGTATTTATATATATATATATATATATATATATGTGTGTGTGTGTGTGTGTGTGTGTGTGTGTGTGTGTATATACATATATATATATATACATATATATATATATACACAACATATATATATATATGTGTGTGTGTGTATATATATATATATATATACACACACACACACACAATGTTTATGTTAAATAAAGATATATATATATATATATATAATTTAATTATATTTATTTTTTATGTTTACACTGTTTAAGTTTACACTACGTTTTACACCTATCCTGCTTTAGGTGTTTTCAATTGCTCCTTGGGGACTAATAAAGTTTTTTGAATTTTAATTTGAATTGATTGTTAATTTTTCTTAAAGTAAAATTGAGTATATAATACACTGCAGAGACAGACTGATGACAAATTAATGTTAATTGATCTTATTTTGAATTTAGCTTAGCTTAGCTTAGCTTAGCATGTCACTAAATGTAACTGACTGTCAGCTCCACTCCGTATCTTCTTGAAACTTCACAACTACTGGATTGAGTTTTGCAAATACTGCAGATTTTAAAGGGGGACCTGCTGGAATATCTCAGATCTCTAAATCCTGATGCGTTGCCACGACAACTGAGCTAAATTTTCTCTTTCTTCACTTCAGGCGTGGTCGACTCTGGGAACATGCTGCCGTCTGATCGAACTGTGCTGACCCTCGTTTTCTGCCTTATATTTTTAATTCTGCTGCTGGTCTTCTTGTATAAGAAGCTGAACAGGGAGGCTGATGGAGAATACACCATCAGGCGTTTGGTGTATAAGGAAGGGGGGGTCAGGGACAGGGTGAGAAGCGTGGTGTCAGCTCTGGAGGAACGGCTCGGAGTCCAATTGTGGCCTCGCAGCGACGCTGAGGAAGATGGAGAGGAAATGCAGGAGATCAAAGATGAGGAGGCGCAGGTGAAGGAATGTGATGGGAGTGACGGCGAGGATGAAGAGGAGTGGCGTGAGGAGAGGAAAACAGGAAGTAATACTTCAGACGTGAGCTTGAGTTTGGAGAATTCAGAGGATCAGTCGGAGGTAAATAGAGGGATGGAGGAGAGAGACACAGAAGAAGGTGAAGCCAGCGAACGGCGTGCGTTCTTGATAGATCTCAGGCAGCTGTCCGGAGACGCCATGTGGTCCGAAGGAGAGGGCGTGACCTGTGATGTGACCCCTTTGTAAGAACAGAGGAAAAGAGAAAGCTTGAATTAAAGAGGGGAGAGGTTGTCATGGAATGACAATAAATAAAATTAGTTATTAGTTTTTAACTGTACTGGAAGTAGATATGAAATTAATCTAACGGTTGTATCATGTAAAACTGATCTGATCAGTGTGTGAATCAGAGCCTTTATTTTTGTGTTCTTGTATGTTGTGAAATCATTTCACTGAAATGTGGCCTGTGCTTTTTAATGTTTTAAACATAAAATTAAAAAAAAAAAAACAACATATTTGTGTTCTGATTGTAAATAGAGCTGAAACAAAAACCTGGAAAAATAAAGAAAAATTGAGATTTAAAAAAAAAAAAAAAACTCGTTTTGCTATGAATAAACGAAGTAATCGTATATTACTTTTAAACAATTATTTAAATGAATCATTAAAGAATATAAAGATGCTGCTAATTTTCGATGCCCCACTATAATTGTGAACACTTTTTAACTTTGCTAACACAGGTGCCCCGGTTGGGGCGTTTAGAACTGAATTCAGGAAGTGACGTCAGCAGAGGCTCGTTGTGGAAGATTTATATATAATGCTGGGATGCGCGCGCAGCAGTGTGCGGGGATGTAGCTCAGTGGTAGAGCGCGTGCTTCGCATGTACGAGGCCCCGGGTTCAAACCCCGGCATCTCCAGTTGAATTTTAATATTATTTATGTTGAACTTTCCGGTAATCGATGTAAACCAGGTGTGTCCGGTTACCGTCATTACAATGATTTAACAAAAAAAACAAAATCAACCACCATAAAAAATACACAGACGGCGCGAAACACACTCGTCATTGGCCAGAGGAAGCGCTTGATCGAATCTGATTGGATGTTGGAAGGCCTTGGCGGAGTGGGCGTTCCCACGAAAAGCAAATACCACAAATGTATTTTCTCCACAAATAATTTCCAATAGTTTGACAAGAAACGCTCGATTAAGATGGATGGAAGCGAACTGGAGGAATAGCAGATTTTAAAAAAAAAAACAAAAACGACTGAAATGAAGCTTATTTTTATTTAATATGTGACCGGAATTCCTGAATTGTACCTGAAGACAGATGACAGATGGGTCATAAAACATCAATCTGTTCTACAAAGCTTGATTCGAAACAGGAGTCGATTCCATCCGGTAAATATTGCGGTTATTTCCTTCCAAATACCCAAAAAAATATTTCAAGAATAAATACACGCTTAGGCGCGCCGGTAAATGAGGAAACTAATTCGCGCCATGAGAATCCAAGTTGGCATTTTTCCTCTCTCAGCCTAACTTGATTGTATCGGAGAAATGATTTCAGCAGACGTCACTCGTCTGCATAGGAATAAAATGCAAGCATCCTGTAAAGCTTTTGCTCCCTGAAATGCTCCATTATCCTCACGGTGTCATGAATGGATCTAATTGCGGCGTAACCGACACTGCAGATATGGAAGGTACACTTTGCATGGAATGCCATAATTATATATATATATATATATATATATATATATGAGAAAAATTATATATATATAAAAGCACAAACAGGAGACACATCTGGTTTTCCTAACACTCCAAAATGGATGCAGCGCGTCTGTGCGCAGGAATGCGCGTCGGAGGCGCGGAGCGGCGTCTCGCCATGCCAGTTATCCCCGCGGTAACGGCTCCGTGTTGTTCCGTTTCATGTCTCATCCTTGCAGGAGTAGGATGTTACTAGCATCCGCCGTGGTGGTATGGGAATGGCTGAACGAGCACGGACGCTGGCGGCCCTACAGCCCGGCTGTCTGTCATCACATCGAGGCGGTCATCCGGAGCGACCCGCGGTGTGGTAGCGTCGTCCTCGGCCAGGTGGACTCACGCCTCTCGCCCTACATCATCGATCTGCATTCCATGCACCAGTTCCGACAGGATACAGGTGAGGAGAGGCCGTGGATGGAGGCCCCTTTTTAACGCGCATGTGTGTCCATGTTATTTCTAAGAGCCTTTATTCTGATGGCTTTTGTTGATTTTCTGCAGTAATCCTGTTTTTAAGTGATAATCAGAAGATGTCAGCGTCGGATTGAGGTAATCTGGCAGGATCTGTGTTTGTGGATGAGGAGCTGCAGCTACAGCCACACACAATATGTCATGCGTGTAGAAAATGAGTTATATTCCAAATGTCAGAGTCTCTTTAAAGAGAAGACCAGCATCAGACAAAGGAATTGTCAGATGTCTCGCTCTGGCGGACACCCAAACGTTTCCCTTCTCTCTCAATATTGGCTGACAAAAAGCCTTTGTGCAGGTTGTTTTGAAACCCAGCAGAAGTTGAAATGGAAGTGGAAGGGGTGGGGGGTGCCCAGTCTAAATAGGAGGTATGGGGAGGGTGAGGAATGTCAGGAGTCTGAGGTCATTGATAAAACGAGGCTGATGGGAACAGACTTCCATGAAAGAACTCCTCTGTGGGCGCGTTAAATGTCTCGGCACGGATTGGAGAGAATGTTGGGCTTTGCTTTTACTGTATTCTTTGGTTCCAACGACCGTACAACAATCAGAATCGTTGAGTTTAATGTGAAGGAGTTGACCTGTGGAGACTGTAGGGGAAGATGACTGTAGGACGTCTCTGGACGCCCTGGGAAAGGACAGAAAAACCAGCCGGCTTTGGGTCAGATCAAAGCTGCCAGCCAATCAGAATTCAGAACACCGTGTGCTGTTACCAGGGGAAACCTGTTTGCCCAAATGTTTAGCAAGCAAACACAGACATGCTGAATTCGTTTGAGTGGCAGTGTAGCTGCCAGGGTGAGACGTTCACTTCCTGTTTCTGCGACACTTCAGAAACAGGAAGTGGATGTTGCTCCTTACGGGTCTTTTGTCGCGATCCTTCCTCAGGTACCCTGCGACCGGTACGACGCAGCTTCTACGACCCCACCTCAGCGCCGGGCCAGGGCTGGTTGTGGGAGTGGGAGAACGACGCCGGCAGCTGGACGGCGTACGACACCGAGGTGGGCATCGCCATCCAGGCAGCGCGCGATCGCCAGCAGCCCTGGCTGGACCTGGCGCCGTTGGGGTTCTGCTACCTCATCGACTTCGAAAACATGACTCAGATCAACGGGCAGACTCAACGCTGCAGACGCATCCAGCGCCGCTCCGACCTAGCTTACCCGCTGGTCTCCGGGCCCCTGCCCAGATCCCACCACGCCTGGGGCCCCGTGTCCCTGCCCAACCACGGGGGACTGCTCGGTGTGGATGTGTCCGGAGCGGGCGTGGGCTTTAGGACGAGCGGCGGCACCGGAAACGGGAGTGCCTACCCCAGCGGGGCGCTCCCCGCCTCGGCCATCACCTCCTTGGGGCAGCCCTGTGCCTGTCAGCAGTGCATGCTGGTGTTGAGTGTTAAAGCGGGGGCCGTGTCGACTGCTCACACTCTCGGTCGGAGACCGCCACAGACCAAGCCCCCCAGTCCCAAAATCAGCAGCCATCCCATCCCAGGAGGGTCATACTCGCTGACCCTCCCTCGGCCTCCTTCTTTATCGCGGTCATTTTCCCCCCACAGGACGTCCATAGTTGGGGCAACAGGTGGCTTCAGTGTAGGCGGGATGGGGGGAGCAGGAGGTGTGGGTATCATCGGAGCTGGTGGTGGCGGACTCGGCACGACCACTCTTGGTTTCAGAGGAGGTTTCCCCAACTCTCTGTCCCTCCTCGGCTCTGCCACCGCCGCCCTCTCCATCTCCTCCAACCGCCCCCCTCCCCCACCTCTCCCTCCCCCTCCGCCGCCACCCCCTCCGCCTGCTTCAACACTCTCATCCGCCGCCATCTCCACTGCCCAATCCTCTACCTCGTCCTCCCTTTCCGCGTCCTCGATGCCGACTCCCGGCCCTCCTCTCATCTCCACGGCCGCCTCCAGCTGCACGCCTTCGCCTTCTGCCCGGGTCCTGGGTCCGGTGTCGTCGTCCGGCGCCGCAGCCGCCGCCTGCGCTGCACCCCTGCCTCCCCGGTCCAGCCTGGCAGGGCTGAGCCGACCCGTCCTGCAACGCATCGCCATGGCTCAGTCACGCGCCCTTATTGCCTCTGGGTAGGTAGAAAAAGTGTATTTTAAATGAACTTTGGCTGCTGAATGTTAACAAACCGATGATAACAACCCATGACTGCCGAAAAGTTGACGTGACGACGAGATGAAATCTCTACGTAGATGATGTTGCTTGTTATCGTAATGTACACAAAACAAAAACGAGTAGAACCGAACAGGATATGTGAGAAAATCAGTTCAGACATGGATTTCTCATTGGTTTAAAGACCTCTGGCATGAGCTCTCATTAGGATTCATGAACCTCTAATCTTTGTGACAAAGTCCATCAGGCTCCTTCAGCTCCCGGGGAAAACAGAGGAGCATTCAGGACAAACAGGACCAACTCTCGAAAGCTCTTTTATGTCGTCACCGCACACAAAATCTAATTTTCAATCGTCGACTTGGAGCCTCAAAAAAATTTATAAAACTCTGGAAATAATTTGCGGCTGTAAATATTTGTGTGTAAGCACCATAATAACTTAAATGTGCCCTTTAAACCACATCTGGAACAGTTCTGGACCACCTGGAACGGGCTTGGTTGTTTCCAGCGGTCATGAGTTTATGTGTAGTCTCACCATTAAAAGGGACAAAACATTGGAACACAGACTTCGTGTAGAGTTCTGTCGAACTGAACACGGTGCCAAAAGATGCTTGTTACGTCCCGCTTCAAAGCGGTGATGGATTGTAACGGTCAGTGTTCATCCGTCCGTCTGCCTGTCCTTTAGTACGTCCACCAAATATCTTCACAACCGTTGCAGATAGAAAGATGAAACAAAAAGCACATGACTCAGGCAGCAAAGGGGATGAAAATGAGATGATGACCTTGACCTTGAGAAAACTAGGTCAAGGTCAAATTTCAACTTTTGTACACTCAGGAACCAGAAGAGATAGAAAGACAAGGGAGAAGGCCAATGTGAGTAAGACCATAGATCAGAGCTAATGCTTTGATCAATGACAGTAGGTCATGGTAAAATTTTGAATTCAAGGGTGTCGCGGGATGTTGCAGTCTGTGACTGCATTGGTTATGGTTAAAGTTGTAAGTTACACTCTCGAGTAATATTCATTTTCATGCAGACATTAAACTCCCTTAGACTCTAAAATGTGAACGAGACTTTATTGGGTTGTTTCTCAGACGTACTCAAAAACCAATTTTTTGTCTTTCTCTTGTGACTTGTTAGCTAGTCAATAACGTTTGAAATAATGATGGTTACATGAAAAGTGAAGTTGAAAAAAAGTGAAGGTTTGAACACCAGTCGATGGTGAGGAAATTAAATTTAGGATTAGGATTTAGTAAAGATTTTTGTTTGGTTGAATCTTTCCGGCCTCGGCAGAGGTGTGTGTAGCGCCTCTCTACTTGTGTACGTCTGTTATTGTTACGCTGATGAGAGTGTTTGCCTGCAGTGAAACGGAACAGATGGTTTCCAAAGGAAGTGTCACAGATTACCGCCATCAGAGAGTCGTCTTTGGCCCACGCACCTGTCTCCTCTCTCCTCGGTGGGTTCGGCTTCTGCGACGCCCACGCTTCCTGTGTCGAGTTTTTTCTCTCTCTCCCATCTCAAGTCTTTTCGTTCTCACCGTCATAATTTCAGGCATCGTCTCTGTATGTGTTGATTGTGTACAAACGCGCGTGCGCTCGTATTGTCGTAAACAGCGGCTCGAGCTCATCCGTCATCCAGATGGTTTTTGTGCTAATCCCATTAGATTAGCCGGGATCAAAGGAACGTGACTGCCTGACACTCTCCCACATCCCGTAATCCATGTCATCAGGTATCATATCCCTTATGGCTCCCTGCCCATAACATAGACACTAAAACATGTTGCAAGAAAGACTGAAAGTGGTAAAAAGTTGTAAAAAAAGAACCACATTCCATAGGTAAAACCAAATTTAAATCATGATAATCTCCGCAGGAGAGAGTAACAATGAGTTATTTGTGATAATATCAGAAAAAAAGGTGGAAAATATTAAAAACGATGAAAGGCATCGTTTAATAATGATAAATTCTGCAGGAAATGAGAAACAGGGAATTGCTGGTGTGTTTTTAGAATATGATGTGTGAGAAATTAATTTTCATTTCATAGAAAAAGATTAATAAGAAAAGATGATTAAAAAAAAACCACAAAGCAAACAAAAGTTATAGAATAAATATGCAGATAAATAATATATGAGGAAAATAAAGGTAATAAATAATGCAGCCACTTCCACTTTTACATCCATTTGACGACTGTGTCTGTCGTGACACAACACATCTTTAATCGTCCTGCACCAACGTTCAGGTTGTGATTTTAGATCTCAGGCGTCACGTCTTTGCGCTGACAGTCTGTCGGCCTTATGGCGACCTGTTAGCGTGAAGTAGTCAGGGACAGGTAATCCCCCCCCCCACCCCCCGAGTGACGAATCTCTGGCCCACATCTTGACTTCAGCCTCCAGATGGGAGCAAGTGGATTAGCCCTATAAAGGCAGGAGGGAGACCCGACACAAGCAGAGGAGGAGAGCAACGCAAACGCGCAACAAGTGGGAGGCATTTTCTGGAAAACTTGAGTCGAGTTTTTTGATTTCAAGCAGGAAAAATGACAATTATCAAAACTGGAAGACCGTAAGTAGGAACTTTGGACTGAACTGTAACTGCCTGACTTGTTGTGTGTTGCACATTTAGAATTTAGCATGTCTGTAAAATTATGAGGCTCTCATTTGACAAAATCACTTCTTCTACCTTCAAATTCTAAAAAAGTGGGGGTTCTTTTTTACTTTAATTTTATTTGTTCCATTTTCAAATCCCCTGCTGCCGTGTGTATCCTGGCGTAGCAGGAAACTGCAATTATAGGACAGTAGGTCAAGTCATGATGAGAAACGTCGACGCTTCTTCTCATGACTCGGCAAAAGCTCATTAGCCTGCTGACGTGGGGCGAAATAGAAGCGAACATATGCTGCACACAGGTGACGCATCAGGATCTAGGTGACCGGATCACGCGTGTTCGTGTTGTGGACTTTTAATCCATGTCAGGTTGTTTTCTTGTGCTTTCAGAGTCCCAACAGTTCCAGTGAAGAACCTGAATGGATCGAGCCCTGTGCATCCTGCGTTAGCAGGTTAGCATAAAGACAGTATAAATGTTTTTCAATACGTTAAGATTCTTATTCTATTTTCAAATGATTCTAAACCAGCATCTTATTTCCAGCTCTTTTAATAAACTGGTGGTCAGCCTTCATGGTGTCGCTCCCTCTGCTGGTTGTTCTTAGGTATTACAGGCATCCTGATGAGCGCAGCGGGACTTCCGGTCTGCCTGACCCGCCCTCCCAAGCTGGTGCTTCATCCCCCACCTGTTAGCAAGAGTGACATCAAGCCTGTTCCCGGTCTGGGCCACTGCTGTCGCAAGACCACGAAGAAACAGGCACGTAAAGGTGAGTTTGATGACTGTAGCCTTTCAAAAGCAAGACTATCAGGGGTCCAGGAAAAGATTCTCATGCCTGTGTTTCCATCTCCATAGGCAAGACCCCCGAGGAGGTGGTGAAGAGGTACCTCCAGAAAGTCCGCAATCCCCCTGAGGAGGTCAGTTCTCCTTTCCCTTGCTCAAAACTGTACTTCAAACAGTCTATGTCAGATTTCACGAGTCCATAATTTGTGCTCCCGTCTCAGGACTGCACCATCTGTATGGAGGCCCTGGCTGGACCTTCAGGCTACAAAGGTCCCGGAGTCGGTGGCATCTCCCGGGCTGAGTCAGTGGGCCGCCTTGCACAATGTGGTCACCAGTACCACCTCCAGTGCCTTGTTGCTATGTACAATAACGGCAACAAGGACGGCAGCCTCCAGTGCCCCACATGCAAGACCATCTACGGAGTCAAGACTGGCAACCAGCCACCGGGCAAGATGGAGTACCACGTCATCCCCCACTCGCTACCTGGCCACCCAGACTGCAAAACCATTCGGATCATTTATAACATCCCTCCTGGCATCCAGGTAAGGTTTTTCATCACGTTCCTGCGACACCAGCTTCTTCAACGTGAAAGCAGGAAGTGTTGTTGGCTTCGCGTGAATGACTCAGTGAGCTTTTCTCTTACTGTTCAGGGTCCAGAACACCCAAATCCAGGCAAACCCTTCACAGCACGTGGTTTCCCCAGACACTGCTACCTCCCTGACAGCGAGAAGGGACGCAAGGTAAAGGGAAACTTGAAGTTTAGTTTCAGTCTTTAGTTTCAGTCTTCAGTCTATGTGATTGGATGTTGTTAAAAAAGTCTCATCCATCCTCTCTTAATCTCTACCTCCAGGTTCTGAGGCTTCTCCTGGTAGCGTGGGATCGCCGTCTCATTTTCTCTGTGGGCACGTCCAGCACCACCGGCGAGTCGGATACAGTCATATGGAACGAGGTGCACCACAAAACGGAGTTCGGCTCCAACCTCACGGGTCACGGCTACCCGGACCCGGGCCACCTGGACAACGTCCTGGAAGAGCTCAAGGCTCAGGGCATCACAGAGGAGGAGTGCCTACCCAGAGACTGAACAGAGACATCGGGACACTTCTGAGAAAAATCCATTCCTGCATTTGATAAAACGCTCAAAGAGAACTTTTACCAACCAGGAAAACAATTTTCAAAAAAACTCTTAACAAACACGGTTTCAGCAGAATTTGCAGAAAATTTCTCTTGTGACTGCGTAACTCAGTTTCTATGGGAAGTAATTCTTTTCTGATGCAGTAACAGTGTCCTGATGTTATTCAGTGCGACCACTGTGCAGAGACAAGTCAGTGTTAAAATTAAAAAAAGAATGTAACTAAATGAATTTACCTGAATCTATGAAGTGTTTAGCGCTGCTGCTGCTATGTCGAACTGAAGGGAGCTCAACCAGAAAAAAAAAGAGAAACTTCACTGCAGATAAATATTCTAACTGGATATCTGAGCATGAGTATTTGCTGCCCTCTTGTGGTACTTTTCCAGAATTACATTCCTTTTCAGGTTTGGTTTTTATTAAACTGTGTCTGTTGTACGCTATGAATACTTGATATTATTGTATGACAATGTTTCCATTCCATCCAGATTTCGTTCAGATATTTTTATTTCTTTTATATGATGCGATACGGCACGATCGCCTGAGAACGAGATTTAACTACTGGATTAACAGAAACTTCCTCACCCTGTAGGTTGGTTACTAGCCTCCTTTTCTTGAAACAAAAAAAAGTTTTTAATCTAATATTTCCTTGGTTCACAAATTGACATCTGCCCTCAGAACATGAGAACATTTAATGGCTTCTTATTGTATCCCAGAGAAAAGACTATTACGCATTACAACCTTCACCCCAAGAGAAGTAAATCCCCCCAAAAGTTATTTCCCCAAAATTCCATAAAAATAAAACATGACAGATGTTTACTGTAGTTCAGTGTGTGTGTAGGACATACACACCAGCCTCAAATATGAATCCAGTCACACCACAAACTGGTCGTCAGTTGTTTTGCTCATGTTTCATTTATTCCATGAACGAGTGCAAAGGACTACTTCCTGTTTTGGATCCAGTTTTTGGTCCAGTTGGTTCACATCGGTCCACTGTGAGCCGGTTTATGATAGATGAGATGTGCTGTATGCTCTGACATACGTAGGTCAACATTAAACGCGTTTATACTTTATGATACATTATGTATGCACTATATGTATGTTTATGTGCACAATGTTGCATTAAACGTTTTTCTAAGGATTTGTGTGTTTGCTCAAAAGTATTTCTCAAATGGGAGCATGCGGGGAGATTACTGGTGCATAACTCTCGATAAGGCGGCTGGTGAAAAATGCAAGGTCGAATGAATATTTTTGTTCTGTCTCCACATTTGTCTTTTTGCAGTTTCATTTTATCCTACGTGAGCAAACAGGTCGCGGATAAATGCTCCTGGCTAATCCTGTCGTATAGTTAGCAGTCATGTAGTGAGATTATTGTAGATAACCCTCATTACTACATCCTGGTCCTGGATTAGTAATCTGGATTGCTTCTACTTTAACGGATGAAAAAATGTACGGAGATTTTTAAACACCTTTATATAGAATTCCAGCAAGAGGATTCATGATATTTAGAGACAGTATGTACAGTATATAATGTAAGCATTAATATATTTCTGGATTTTTTAAAGGAAACAGGCGGTTACCATGGTAACTAATGATCAGACTCCTACAAGACGCTGTTTTTTCTCCAGTGAGTCAGTTTAAGTGTTGAATTTCAGCTCAAATTTTTAGCAACTGAGAGAAAAGCTTTTTAAGAAGAACACCTTTCACACCTACGTTAATCTGCTCTTCCATTTTTTTTTTTTTAAACTCCGGTTTAACCTTTATCTTGAGTAACAGATGTGATGGATGGGGCAAAAGCTCCCAATTCAGGTTATGGAAATACCCCCACCGCCCGTCAGATGGGGGGAACAGACGGGTTAAAGGGGTTGATCCGGGTTTACAGCAACTAGTTGCAGTTAAAATAAAGATGAAGGGAAGGAAGGGAAGCGCCACATGCTAATTCAAGTCTGAATGGGACACTTGAGGTGGGGGGAGAAACCACTGTTTGAATATGGGGGAGGGGGCTGCACTGGTCAGAGTCTATTGTCTGCAATCCACAGCTGCAACCAGCTTGAAGACGGAATTGATCCCTGAGAGGACTGATCGCTGCACCTTTATGATCAATGTTGATCAGCGTTGGAGCTGAAAGGCTTCCAGAATGTTTCCTCCCCTCCCCCCCTCCTGCCTCACAACCCCTCCCCCCCCCAGTCTGCTATTAAAAGCTTTTAAATGCAGCAGCGTGTTGGCTGACGACCAATCCCTGTGCTTTGTTGCAAACATTCCACTCTTTGCTCTCCCTTTTTTTTTTTTGCCCCCCCCCCTCCCTGTCTGGATTGTGTTTCAAGCCCCATCTCACGGTTGCTGCCGCCTTTCAGCTAAAAGCTTTTTGTGCTGGCGGAGGAGGTGCCGGCGTGAGGCGGGAAGGAGGGAGGCAGATGGGAGTGGTTTACGAGAGAGGGAGGGAAAATAAAGGGCCTCCCTCTCTGTTGCCAAGGTAACTTGATGTCAGGGTGACATCACACGCCGCTAAAAGCTTTTAACCGGATTCCTCTCCTGCCTTAGGCCCCATTTTGAGTCCTCTTTCAGCTAGGCTAGGGGGGGGGAAGGGTGCAGGCAGGGCAGCCGTTTTGCAGGCAAACCACAGACCCAACGGCTCTCAGCTCAGTAAAAGACTTTCAAATTCACCCAACGAAGACGAAGAGCGTTCGCTGAGAGAAACCGTTTCAAAAATGGCCACAGAAGACGGCTTCAGCTACCTGATGCCGGGCCACAGCGAGAAACACCGGCGAGCCCCCAACTGGACGGACGGCGAAATGAAAGCGCTCCTCTACGTGTGGGAGGAACACCACAACGAACTGAAAACCAGCAAGAGGAACGCCAAGGTCTACGAGAAGATGTCCCAGAGGTTCTTCCAGCTGACTGGGGAGCAGCGCTTCAAGGAGGAGATCAAGATGAAGATCACCAACATGTCTTTCCAGTACAGGCGAGTGCAACACCTCCCAATGTCCAAATCGGAGTTCAATCAAAGTTGGGTTGGGTATTTAAGATGTTTTCTGATCTTACAGGCGGCTGAAATCCATCGCCGGCGACGGCGGCGAGACGCCGGATTGGCCGTACTACAAGTCCATCGAGAAGATCCTCTCCAAGCCCCTGGAGAACGGTCGGGTGAACTCCTTGGAGTTCCAGGCCTCGTCCGCGGGGCCCTCCACGTCGTCCCAGTCCACGGACAACATGGCGCCGCTGTCGGAGGAGGGCATGATGGGATTCCTGCCGGAATACACGGGATCCTCAGATGAGCTGGAGATAAAGCAAGAGTTGGACTCATTGAGCTCCGACAGCGAACACACACAGGGCTCCAGGTAACAGCAAGTAGGCAGTCTTATAGCATGCATGTGTGTGTGCGTGTGTGTGTGCGCGTGTGTGTGTGCGTGTGTGTATCGGGGGAGGGGTTGGCTGTGGGTTTCCGGTGAACAAACTGACCTTTGAATTCTATTTCTACTGTTTGAGGAGGGAACTTGTTCACACTTGTTCCCTTTTAACTGAACTAACAAACTGAACAGCTTTAAAATTTTTACCTCCTGTGTTTCTTGTCATGAGTTTTACAGAAAAAAATAAAATAAAACAATCAGAAAACAAAAAAGGAATCACAGCACAAAACGACAACATCTTAGTAATGACTTTTATTTATGTTTAAAAGTAACATAGCCACACCCTTTTTGAGCTCTGATTGCTGACTCAGCTAATTCTAAGCCTATCGAGCTAATTCATGATAATTATATTTCAACAAAAATCTAGTTCGGCTTACTTTTTTTTTTTTTGCTTGTATGGAATAACAAACATGATTTTAGGGCATAATGACCACTATAGTTCAAATGTTAACAGAGAGAGGAACACATGCTGTAAATTTAGCATTAACAAAGGCTAGGATGCTTCAACGTTTGGTTTGATGTTGGAGTAAATAATAAATTGTTGAATAACAATTTGTTTTCCTCCAAGTCATATTGTAGTTTTACTAGTTAAGCTGGTACAGTTTTAGTTTTTGCAAAGATGTTTGTTGTCATTTATACTGGCTCATTAGCTTACTAGCTAGTGATGCACACAATAGCTAAAGCTAACATTACTATGGTTCAATTAGTTGTATTTTAATTGTCAGTGTTCGTATGTTCGTCCGTTCGTTCATTCGTTAGTTAAAGTCTACTAAATATCTTCACAACCGTTGCAGAAAGATGAAACAAAAAGCATATGACTCAGGCAGCAAAGGGGATAAATAGGAGATGATGACCTTGACCTTGAGAAAACTAGGTCAAGGTCAAATCTTAACTTTTGCACACTCAGGAACCGGATAAGACAGAAAGACGAGGGAGAAGGCCAGTGTGAGTAAGACCATAGATCAAAGCTAGTGCTTTGATCTATGACAGTAGGTCCAGCACTAGCTTTGATCTTTGACCTATGCAAGTAGGTCAGGGTAAAATTTTGAATTCGGGGTGTGGAGGGATGTTGCAGTCTGTGACTGCACTGGTTCTTGTTTCTTTTCTGTAGCTCTCACCCAGCCAAGAGGAGGCGTACCCACAGGCAGCTGTCCATCAAGAGGAAGAAGCTGCGGGTGATGCAGGCCATGTTGCAGCAGCAGAAGAGGTCGAGCCGGGCCATCGAGGAGACGTGCAGGGAGGTCCGTCGAGCCATGCACCAACAGAACCTTCTCCAAGTCCAGTGTTTGCAACTGCAGGAGCGTATGATGAACCTCCTGGAGAAGATGATCCAGCCTCCTTCGGCCGCCTCAGCTTCACGGGGTCAGAGTGGGGTCAAAGATCCAGGGAAGCCATGAAGTGGGAGGTTCTGCGAGAGGTCGCGATGTTCCCCGATGTGCAGCTCACTGACGCAAAAGTATAAAAGTATATCGATGATAGATTTTAGCTTCATGTTGAACGTTCTTTACCATCTTGCATATGTGAAGGTACAGTGTAGCTCTGCTCAGTGACACAGAGCAGTACGGAAATACCCTGTTCCAAGTTTTGATGATGTCATCAGCCAGAATACCTCAATTAAAAGACAACATATATTAGTTTGTCAGCATCTGCCATAAGTCAAGCTCCAGTGTTAGTTCTCATTCCTGTTCCTCTTTCTTTCCCACATTAAAATTCACTGTGCAAACAGCAGCGCAAAAACAAAACTCACTTTGTCACTTCCTTTATCGAAGGTGCCAAAAAAAGTATAGATACACATTAAATAATGTTCTCTGCTTTCAGTTATCAATTATACGCACAAAAAAGTGATAATGAAAGCCCTATAACTCATTTATGTATTCATGCCCAGCAACTCCAGTTATGGGTCACTGTGATCAGACTGTACTCATTAACTGAACTAAGGATGGCCAATCTATACAGAACAGTGTTTTATCTTTGGTGCCATTGTGCTTTTAGGATTAGATAGAAATGCAAAATTCATTGCAGAAACAGAAACACACACGTGTCAATACTTTCATTCTTTAATATATTTGTTAAAGATGACTGAAAAAAAAATTAACTTGCATTTCTGCTGAATAAAACAACACACTTGTGCTTAGTGACTATTTTTGAAATGTGAAACACACCGAGGGTGTGGCCTGATTGAGCAAAACCCTACGATCTGCCTTTCAGCCCATTTTAAGAGGATTTGGGATTAAGTTGGTGCAGCCGGTGAACAGACTTGCCGACTCTACATCTCTATATTTTATATATTTTCCAATGTAAATTATATGAATATGATTATATACAATTAATATATATGCACATATAATATTATATAAAATATAATATTCGTTATTATATTTTTATGATATAAAATATTACTATTATATAAGTATCTCCCCATCTATGTACGCTTTTTCACTCCATCCACTACCTGTCAATCAAGCGCCCAACCCACACACACGGAGCCGTTACGGCTTCATCGGACACAGCGGTTAGTTTTCTTGTGACGGCGAAGAAAAAAAAGGAAACAAAGTCTAGATTATATTTCACTCTATATTTATATCTCTATGCTATTTACTATATATATATATATATATATATATATATATATAAACCGCGGTACACTGGCGTCGTGCCCGGAGTGTCCCCCGCCTCACGCCCTGAGACTGCCGGGATAGGCACTGGCTCCCCCGTGACCTGCGTAAGTGGACTAAGCAGGTCCACTTATTAAATATATGTGTGTGTGTGTGTGTGTGTGTGTGTGTGTACACACACAGTGTACTGCCATCACTACAATATACATGTTTTCCATACTTCTTTATTTTGCTGACTGTTTTATTCACAGGCTTTCTGCAAAATGCCACACACTTTGACGTCATGCTAACTGATATTTCTAATGGCGCACTAGAGCAAATGAAGCCTCATGAAGTTTTGTGCTCGAATGAACCACATTGGATGAAATAGATTCAAGGCTTCATGAAACTCTGAAGCTATTTCTAAGACGTCACGAATACAGGGATCGTACCCGGAACTGATGTGTTATCAACCAATCAGTTTGGACAACGGGGCCTAAAGAAAGTTCTTTACCCAATAGCATGGACTGTGGGTGGGATTAATCTGACCAATAGGACTGCGTCATACTACGACAGCTCCTCCCACCATCACGTTTTCATCGCTTGTGGTTTCCTACCGGGCGCCATTTTGGCTAAAGTCGGCTGAGAGGATTTTTTTAGACAATACATGTCAGATATTCATTTACATCTTCTTTGAGTGGCGTCTGACAGCAACGAAGCCGTTTCACTTCACCGAAAATGGCCACGGGAGCAAACGCGACTCCTCTAGGGAAGTTGCACCCCAGTATCGGCGCTAAGCGAGGGTTCGACGCCGGGCCTGGCGCGGGGAACGGATTGATGCCGACACCCGGGCCGCAAGCGGCCTTCAATTCGCTCCAAGGCTTCCAGCCCGGCATTCCAAATGCGACTTTTCCATCACATCAGTTCAATCCTGGGACGAGCTTTTCCACGCAAGTTCCCCAGCAACCAGTCGTGGGTGGAAGTCTGACCAAGGCCGGTGAGTAGTGAAGGCCTACGCGGCCTAGCTAGCTTAGCTAGCCCGCTAGCATAGCTAGCATGCTAGCATAACCGAGCGTGGCGTCAAACTCGTTAGCAGTGATTAACAAAGGACGGGGAGTTGTTGAACGTTACTCACAACGTTAAATTTACGTTAAATCATAATTTTAAATCATAATTTTAAATTGGATTTATCATTCTGGCTAATATCTTCTTCTATAGCTACATCTTGGAGAAAGCTAACAGGTTTTGAACGATGATAAAATTTACGAAGTTTAGGTGAAATTCATCCAGAGTTTGTGCAGCGTTATCTTCAGACGCGTCTGGGTGCAATTTAGTCTTTTTCAGTTCTTTGTCTAAAACATGGTCATAGCTACTTTATTAACACCCAATTAAATATTTTAACACTTGCACACACGCTTAATTTCGCAGGTATAGGCACAGATAAACACTCAAAGGACCTACAGTATCACTTCACTTTCAGTTTATTGTATGAAAGTGAAGGGCAGCCCTCATGTGGTGGCGACCTGGTAGCAGATTAGGGACAGTCAGGTACTTTCCTCAAGGGCACTTTGGTAGTCCACAGTCCACACTTAAGGTTCACACTGGTCTGGAACCGGCAGCCCTCTTGTTCCTGTGTAGGAGCTGAGCTACCTCTGCTACAGGTCTACATAAACGTAGAAAACACATTTATGAACATAAATAAACAGACATAACACACTCGTTACATCTCGCGAAGGGGATGTATTGTAATTGTCAGTGTTCGTCCGTTAGTCCACCAAATATCTTCGCATCCGCTGCAGATAGAAAGATGAAGGAAAAAGCACGTTACTCAGGCAGCAAAGGGGATGAAAATGGGATGATGAACTTGAGAAAACTAGGTCATGGTCAAATTTCAACTTTTGTACACTCAGGAACCGGATAAGATGGAAAGACGAGGGAGACCAGTGTGAGTAAGACTGTAGATCAAAGCTAGAGCTTTAATCTATGAAAGTAGGTCAGGGTAAAAGTTTGAATTCAGGGGTGTCGTGGGATGTTGCAGTCTGTGACTACTTTGGGTTTAGTTATTTTTATCGGTGAGCATTTAAAAGTGTATTGGACGAAACAAAGGGTTCAAAGAAGTAAAGTGCAGTGCACCAGATAATAATAATAATAATAATGCAGTGCACCAGATGTAGGTTCTTTGTCAACAAGTTCAGTGGACTTTGTTCAACAAAGAGAATCTCCTCGGACCTTAACTCATTCGCTGCCACTCATGTTTATAGATGTCCGTTAGATTCTAACAGTTCTCTGTGGTCTGGCAGAGTTCTTCTATCAACATCATACTTCTGCACTAGTGTAGTCAGGAACTACTCCCCTGTAGGTGACAGCAGTGCTGTTTTTGGATGAAAGCCTTGCACGTACTATGAAAAGACGGGAAGAGATGGAGACAACACATTGTCAGCTCACAATGGTACAGAGAATGTTTTGTGGTCGTTTGGGGAAAAAGTGTGTCTCAATCGTGAGCAATGACAACTGGTATGATGGAGAGGATGAATGCATGGACATTCAAATTTCATCCCCTTCACCCATGAACTCCAGAGAGCTCACTAGATTCCACTGCAACGACAAAAAAAAAGTAATGTTTGTTTTTGTTTGTAGATTTTAGTCAGAAGAAGCAAAGGAAGAAGAGTCGTTGGAGCAGTGAGACACCTGATCAGAAGACGGTGATACCGGGAATGCCCACTGTAATCCCCCCTGGACTGACCCGCGATCAGGAGAGAGCCTATATAGGTAATTTTTAATAATTATCTTTTGTTAAATCAGTTAAATCAATTATGTGTTATGACTCATCAGTTGCATCAGTTTTTTTATATTGTGTCCACTAATAATGAAGTCAAACTCATGTACTGTCTAATTTTTGACAGCTGGAGTTCTAAATGTGCTCACACGGCGCATTATTATTATTGCAGAGTAATAAAGCAGAGTGTTTTTATGATCTTATATTTTCTATACCATTGAACAGACATTGTCAAGAAAAGCTTGACGTATTATTAAACACTGCTGATTGCTGCTGTTGGTTCTCAGCTGCAGGATTCTAGTTAGTGTCCAGTTTGAAACACTGCAGTGTTCCATTCACAGGAGACGGCGCTCTTAATGGCCAAATATGTTAAAGTTTACTTTCATCATTTTGTATATTTATAAGTTGATTATTCAAATGTGCATCTAAATGAATCAGGCAGTTCAATCACTGGGCACTATAAATTGAACAACAAATCAGTGATTCTCTGACAAGCAAATTATTGGGGAACACTTCTTCTTCACTCGGCGTTGTGACGCTAGCTTACTGCATTAAGAAGCCGTCATTAAAAAACAAAAGAAGATGTCAGTCAATTGCTGACAGATTTCAAGAACTCATTAGTACAGTATTTTCCGCACTATAAGGCTCACCTAAAAGCCTTTAATTTTCTCAATTATAATCCAATGTGCCTTACATATGAAAAAAAGTGTTAAAATAGACCATTCATTGAAGACGAGTTCTCAGATGCGCCTTATAATCCAGTGAGCTTTATAATCCAGTGCGCCTTATAGTACGGAAAATACTGTAATGGTTCTTTTTGTGTGTGAAATCATTTGTGTCCACTTTGTTGCACTTTTTTTTTTAGTTTTGTCATTCAGCAGCTCCCCTAAAATAATGCAAGGGAAGTGTCTTAAAATTAAATTGCTCTGAGCCAATTTATAGGGTCTGTATTAAATTTTTTAATCCAAAGTAATTACTTCAGTGACCTGTGAATCACTGACTGGGGGTATTTCATTCCAACTTTCATGATGTGCATGGGATGACTGGTTTACTTTATCATTGCCTTATCCATATGTAATAATTGTCTCTATCACTGCAGCCCCTCATTTTGAGATCTGTGGATTGCAAAGTGTGACTGGGATCACCTTTTTTTGTTACTGAAAGCAAATGGACGAGTTAGTGACATTTCTTTTGAGAATTGATGAGTCATAAAAATACCAATAACTATTAAACACAATGCTGTACTATGTAAAGTGCTGACTTCATGGAAGAAAACCACAACTGAGGTTTGAAACACTTGTTTTGTATTTTTCCCAGAATCATGAGAAGTTTTCATATTTAATCATTGTCTGAAAAAATGTTAGTCCTGTTTATGGTAATCTGAATGACACCAAAAACATAATGTGTTTTTCTGATGTGCTCAGAAATGCTTTATAATATCACCTGATGTTGAGTTGATGTTCCCTTTTTACAGACTCACCTTGTCTTTTACCTCTGTAGTGTTTGAGACCGTGTTCTGATGTGCAGAGCATTGTCTCCTTGATGTTGCTATGGTAACCACATTTCTCTCCATCCTTGTTTTTCTTTCCTAACTTGAATTCTTCCAGTCCAACTGCAGATTGAAGACCTGACTCGTAAACTGCGTACAGGAGACCTGGGAATCCCTGTAAACCCTGAGGACAGGTTGGAAACAGATTAAACCCATGAACAGTAACATTTCTCTACCTTCTTGACTTGTTGGAAGACAGATGTTGAGTATATGTGGTTAGCCCAAATAACTGATAGCTTTGTAGCGTTAGCTGGCAGTTGTAGTATTCAGTTAGTGTTTTCACTTTGTCAAGGGTTAGTGGCAGAAGAGAATTAGATACTAAATTATAAAAGCTTATTAAAGATTGCATATGTATTTTTGCTGCTACTACCAGCAGCACAATTAGTTTTGGTTTATGCCTAGTTTACTTTGAATTGGGCAACAAAGTTATGTTACATTCGTTTTGTGAAGCATATATCCAGTATTTTTACTTAATCAGGTAAAGACATTAAATATTTGAGTATAAATACATATAATTTAAAAAAAAAATCCTTTCAACAAATGCAATTCTTGTAGGCAATCTTGTCACCTTGGAGATTTTAAAATAAATTGGGTCTATGCTAGTCTTTAACCAAGATGCTGAGACAAAGTTTACAATTGCATCAAAAATATATTTCAATTTTTGATGCAAAAATTTGAAATATTTTTGTCTTTAAATAATAGTATATTTACGCAGTTGGCCAAAGCAGTGATTTATCAACTGAAACTCTACAAGAGTTGTTTTGTCTTAACTTATACTTTTCTAGTCAAAAATGTCTTTTTATAGAATCTGACAGAGTGAATTCACTGTAACTTGTTTCAATCTTGGGTAAAGCAAATAATTTAAATGAAAATAGGTTAAAGTTTCCAGTGTAGGTACATGAACGGGCGATGCACTGTATACAGGTCAGTACAAGTTGAGTTTAGACGTGAATTAACGTTGAAAATCTGCATTTTTCTGTTTTTCTTTTCACATGATGTGAAGTGCTGCTTCAAAATTAGTTAATTATCTATGCGTCACGGTTTTTTTTCCACCCACTGCTTGTTCTGTGTGTCTGATATATAGTGTGCTGTGTGAATATGAGTACAGATATAATGCATAATGTATTAAGACCTTTCTCTGAAGCGGGTTTATTAATCAATGCATAAACTACCAGTTTAAACGGTGAAGTAGTTCAGATGAATTGGCTCTTTTGGGGAAAGTTCTGTGACGGAAGATTCCCTCATTTCAATGTCTAATGTTTACACTTAATGGATTTTATCTGAGTATTATATCAGGAATGACTGTGCTCATGGCATGTGTAGTCTACATCATAACGTACCAATGATTAATAGTTTTTGAATTTTAAGAACTACTTGTTGCTGGTGTTTTCTGGTTTTCCTACAAGGTGGATTTAATTGTTTCCACCCAGGAGATAAAGGGGGTGTGTTCCAGTTTCCCCTGGGGAATGTATGTGTTCTGGAAAAGCAATGGCCAGCTTACAACATAGTTCCCGTAAGGATTTGTTCTCGCAGGAAGTGGCTTGCTCTCAAGATAGAGTCCCTGCATCTGTATGTTGTTTTGTAGTTTCTTTTTATAAGCAGACATTTCCACAGCAACTGTGCTGCAACACTTTTATATAAATACTTCCCTATCTAACGTAACAAAACCAACTGGGTGATTTTCAGGTTGTCACCGATGGAAGTTTGAAGTATAAAAGGAAAAAAAAATCTTTTTTTTTTTCTCTACTCTCACATGGACACAAATCAGACTCTCTGAAGGGAGAGCAATAGGAAAAGGTTGATCTCTAATCTTAACTCCTTTTCTCTAACCCAAATTACCCCACATCACGCTAACCCTTTTTCAAGTACAGAGCCTCCGTAACGCAGCAACACAGGTTTTCAGCATCCAAGGGGGGAGGTACGGACCTCTTGCGCCACGCCAACACCGAGCAACTTTCACAGCCACCGTTTCTGCTTAGGATTGCGAATTTTGATTTTAATTTCCTTTTCTTACCTCCAACTTTCCTTTGTTGTAGGCCAACAATCCTGTATGCAGGTTTAGGTATGGCCATGTATTGATTTTCTCCTTATGGATTAATCGCCACCGTGCAACTCTGGTTGCCCCCTTTCCCTCTTTTACTTTATATTTCTCAAGGGATTAAACCCTAGCCATTGAAATGTCAGTCTGGAGTTCTTTAGAATTTTAGTTTCTTTTAAGTTTGCACTGGCCATGAGTCACATAGTTTCATTTTCTCTGTAGATCCAAATTTGCGAAAACTCCTTCCTAAATTTATTATTCTTTCAGACAGTAGTGCTCTTTGATTCAAAAGTTCCACTGAAAGTTTTGTATTCTTTAAGTCTTAGCTGTAGGGAGTTTTTGTAACTGTTGATGGCAGCAATGCACCTCTAGAAAGGTCTCAAATATCTGTCCTGTCTTTTGTCATCCGTTCTCAGGTCTCCCTCTCCAGAGCCCATCTACAACAGTGAGGGCAAGAGGTTGAACACCCGCGAGTATCGCACAAGAAAGAAGATCGAGGAGGAGCGTCACTCCCTCATCACTGAGATGGTTGGACTGAACCCTGATTTCAAGCCTCCTGCAGACTATAAGTATGATTCATTTATTATCTCTAATCCTACTGTCTGTTTGGGATTTCATGGTCTGAATGTTCTCGGGTTAATTCTGAGATATTTCAGATTTTAGGGATTGTTTTTAAGAGATAAACACAGGTTTTTAGGGATATTTGGGTTTGGAAAGGAGAAATGACGGACCGTATGAAAAACCCTAGAGAGTCGCCAAAGTTTTCCTCCGACAAACGTCTCGGTCTCGTCACGAAATTATCAGGTCTTGCTCTACCTTGTGTCCAGATAAACCAGCTCACTGTCCATAATTGGAAACCTTTTTATTTAATTTTTTTTCAATGCTCATGAACAACTTATGTCTACCTACAGTAGATGCACTTCTTATCATACTCATGAACTTAATCAGCAAAACAATGATATTCCAAGAGGATGGTTGATTCTTTTTGCTCTTCTAGATGGACTTTAACCGCCTTAACTTTTTTTAATTTGTAGCTACTACACTGCATTTTTGCATCATGTGACTTATCTGTCTTCTCCAACTACTATCCTGTAGTACCCATAGCGAGTTGAGTAGAGTAGAGCCAACGCTGTGCCATGGAAACAAGGCTTTATATAAAGATATGTAGGGTTTACTGATCATTTTTCTGGTAAATGTCTGGAGTTTAGTGACACTTTGTCTTGTACTTGTTTCCTTGCAGACCTCCAGCCACCAGAGTCAACGACAAAGTAATGATCCCCCAAGATGAATACCCTGAAATTAACTTTGTTGGTCTTCTGATTGGACCACGGTAAATTGGACCCAACGTTACCATAACTGTTAAATGTTTTAAAGCTGCAGTAGGTGACTTGAAAAAAACAACTTGTGTTAATCCTTTAAAGCTGTCACTATACCCTCACAGTAAAATATTAAATGGATAATCTTAAATGAAAAAATTAAGATTATCCATCTCTGAGATGAGGTTCTCACAACATCCCCTCTGCTTTCAGTGGAAACACGCTGAAGAACATTGAGAAAGAGTGTTGTGCCAAGATCATGATCCGGGGTAAAGGTTCTGTGAAAGAGGGGAAGGTGGGCCGAAAGGATGGACAGATGCTGCCGGGGGAAGACGAGCCTCTTCACGCTCTTGTCACCGCCAACACAATGGAGAATGTCAAGAAGGCCGTAGAGCAGGTAGATCTTCCTGAACTTGTCGTTATTGATCGCTCCAACCTTCTTTCTTTTGGTATCTAATGTGCATTTGGAGCTGTTTGCTATGTGTGATGAATAAATGATGAGAAACGTGGGTTTACAGATTCGCAACATTCTGAAGCAAGGGATTGAGACGCCCGAGGACCAGAATGACCTCAGAAAGATGCAGCTGAGGGAGCTGGCCAGACTGAACGGCACGCTGAGGGAAGACGACAACAGGTGGGTGAAGCATTGGTGGAAAGTGAGTCCAACATTTCCATGGGAGGTGATATTGCACACAATAAATCATGGATATAAGTTTTAAATAAGAGTTACTCGTCAAAAATTGTTTTGTGAAGGCATTACGTTCAGTTAAACCTGCCGGGAACAAGTAACAGAAGAATGTTTCTGTAGGATCCTTCGTCCTTGGCAGAACACGGAGCCGCGCAGCATCACAAACACCACCCTCTGTACCAAATGTGGTGGAGCAGGCCACATCTCATCTGACTGCAAGTACACCAGGTGAATCACTCTGGACCAGCTTCTAAGGGCTCCAGTTTGCTGTTGGGGTGTCGTCGTGTTTTTTGTCAAGATATTTGTTCTTCGTCTTTCCGCAGTTCATTCGCCGCCCACAGAGCAACAGGCGCCGAGCCCCCCCAGTCGGCCCAGGACAAGGCTCGAATGGACAAGGAGTATCTGTCCCTCATGGCTGAGCTGGGGGAGGCTCCGGTCCCCACTTCTGGTGGAGGACACTCCAGTAGCCAGGGGGGAGCACCTCGGAACTCAGGGCCCAACAATAACCAGCCACCACCGGTGAGTGGGAGGTTTGGTCCATTATGTTGACGTCGTTCATGCAGACTGGTTGAACTTCAGAAGGATGTCTGTGGAGTCAATAACCCATAATAACCCATTTAAATACTGTAACTGTTTTAATCTGGAGCTGATCTTTAACTCGCTGGTTTGTGTCCCGCAGAATCGGCCGCCATGGATGAGCTCCGGTCCGGCTGACAACAGGAACTTCCACGGCATGCACGGAGGACCCGGTGGTCCTGGAGGACCTCACAACTTCCCTCCCCCCATGCCCAGCATGGGAGGCCCTCCTATGCCCCCCAACCCCAACGGTATACCTCCCCCTTGGATGCAGCCGCCTCCGCCTCCCATGGGCCAGGGACCAGGACCTCACGGACACCCCATGGGTAGGAGCCACGTCGTGATTCATGATTTTTAAGTTCTAAACAAACCAGATGATCCTTCAGTAGCACGATAGACGGCCATTCTTCCTGTGTTTTGATTAGAATTGCTACTAAATCAGCTTGTTTATGAACTCAACTTGGGGAAAACATCTCTCACCCTGAATCTGTCCTTAGTGTTCAGAATCTCCTTCAAGATCTGCTTTGAAAATGTCCAACTTCCTCTGGAAAGAGCCAACAGCTGTCATCAGCTGTCATCCACATTGATTTTTGTGCTCATCTTGCAAAAAAAAAAAAAAAGTGAAAACTGTGTTGCTCTCTGATTGTTGCCCTGCTAAAAGCTTCACATTCTTGTGCAGCAGCAGGTCACTGGCCTTTGCCTCAACAGTGTCAAGAAATCCTCTCAGGAGGCGATGCTGAAGGTATGAGAATGTTCTAAGGAAGTTGAGTTTCATCGCTGTGCTCATGACTTCAGCAAAATGTTCTTTTGTTGGTAGTTCACTGTTTGTTTTCCCCGAAAAGCTGCAGACAGAATAACCGTACAAATACAGTATTTTCGGCACCGTAAGGCGCACCTAAATTTAATTTTCTCCAAAACCGATGGTGAGCCTTATAATCCAGTGCGCCTTGTATATCAAAACAGTTTTAAAATAGACCATTCATTGAAGGTGCGCCTTATACTGCAGAAAATACTGTACATAAGCTCATAAGTACATGTTGAGATTTGTGGTGATTTTTGCCTCCGTCTCTCAACAATTCTGACATTTGATTTAACATTGATGCCATTTTGGAGCGCTTCTAAACAATTACTCCAGGTTTGTTCACAACTGGAGGTTTTTGCCATTTAACGTTACATTTTAGGACTCGATTGCAACTGTACTTTAAATTTAAAATATATTTTCCGCACTATGAGGCGCACATGGAAGCCTTTACTTTTCTCAAAACCTGACAGTGCGCCTTACAATCCAGTGCGCCTTATAATCCAGTGCGCCTTATAATCCAGTGCGCCTTATATATGAAAAAAAGATTTTATTTTTTTTTTATTTTTTTTTTGGATTTTTATTGTTATTATTATTATTTTGTTATTTTTTGAATGGTCATTTATCGAAGGTGCGCCTTATAGTACGGAAAATACTGTAATCCGCTGTTGATGGAATGTAAAAATCTGAGTTAATCCCTCTAATTTTAAGAGAATTTCAACCTGTTTGTCACAGAACAATATTTACAATGTATGAAATGAAGTTGATAGGTCATGTGACCGTGGCACTAGCTTTGGTAAAGGCTTTTATGGAGGTGCATTAATAAACACTGGACACCTCCAGTTACAAGCGTGACCGTTTGGTGTAAATAAATCTCCACTGAAGGACGTCTTTGTTCCTCCTGTAGGTCTGCTCCCCCCTCCAATGGGCATGATGCCACCTCCTCCACCTCCACCCAGCAACCAGCCCCCACCTCCTCCTTCTGGACCTCTGCCACCATGGCAACAGCAGGCGCCCCCTCCACCTCCAACCAGCAGCATGGCAACCAGTACACCCCTCCCATGGCAACAGAGTGAGTCCACAACCACCATGAGATCAGTTGGTCCCATCAGATTACTACTATGTCATAGGTGGGGGATGTTTAATACATACTGAGGTTTCCCCCCCCTCTCCCCGCAGATACCACCACCACGTCCAGCCCTGGCACCAGCAGCCTCCCCCCATGGCAGCAGCCCCAACAACCTGCAGCTTCTGGAGCCCAGCCCCCGCCACCCATGGGCACCCCTTCCATGGTGCCGCCTCCGCCTGGCGTCCAGCCCCCGTTGCCTCCAGGTGCCCCCCCTCCACCACCTCCACCACCTCCAGGCTCGACCGGGATGATGTACGCGCCACCGCCGCCCCCGCCACCCATGGACCCTTCCAACTTTGTCACCATGATGGGGATGGGCGTCCCGGGAATGCCTCCCTTTGGCATGCCTCCTGCACCCCCACCGCCCCCACCTCAGAATTAACCTCACCACAGTAGAATAACCCCCCACCCCCCTACAGGAGTTCCCACCACGCAGCACCTTTTGTGCTCACAGAAAGATGTAATCAGTGCTTTATTTAGTATTTTTTATCGACCCTCGGTGTTGTGCAGACATCTCTAGAACGACGACACGCCGTGTTTAATCTGTGAGTCGTGTGTGAGTCGCTTTAATCTCCATGTTTTTAGAGTTAATGGTGTTAATCTGTGGCTCTTTCTGCATCGCCACCATATTTCATCACCTTTAAATCTCCACCAAATAAACTGCTCCGATATGTTGTCACAAGTTAATTTCTGCTCAGTAATCTCAACACCTCGAATGTTCCACTGATCCCTCGGTATTTAACTATTATCGGATTTAATATGCATGACTGTACACACGTTAGTCGAGTCAGATGAATATTTTTGTAAAAGATGTTTGAATTGTTGCCTAGGAATGGGTTGGTAGAACGTTTTTTCTTCCTAAAGTCCCAGGTTTTGTTTTGGTTTTTTTGTTGTTTTTTTTTGCAGCATTTGACTTGTGAATATTAAAAAAAAAAAGGGGGGGGGGGGTGTTGCTGCGATCAACTGCTCGACTTAATTGCTGATTTTTTTTTAAAATTTTTTTTTTAATTAATGTTTTTCTGCATCTTTCTGCTCTGATTCTGCAATGTTACTTGTGCAGGGGCAATATTAGTTTTGTTGCTTGTTCGTAGAATAAAACTTAATTTTGCCGTTTATGGAGTCCGATTGTGTAATTGATAGTTTTAATGAATAACTGATGACACCTTTAATGGGACTAGTATTAAACTGATCCATCTAACCTTGACAGTGAACCAGCCTGGTTTCTCCTTTCATGGATGTGAGAACCGTTGTGTCAGGGGAGCTGCCAAGAATGTCCTCATTCAGATGTTATGTAACCTGGTAGTTTCCTTTATCTCTCAATCTGTAGAAGTCTATACTTAAAGACATTAGATAGACATTACATAATTTACTGAACAAAGATGTAGAAACGGTCAACAGAAATCAAAATCATCTTTGGACAGGTCGGACAGATGGATGGGTGGAGATGGAGGTAGAGAAGCCATCTCTGGAGGCCCTACTTTTACATCCCGTTTCAAAGCGGTGACATGTTGTAATTTTCATTGTTAGTTATTCCACTAAATATCTTCACAGACCGATGAAACAAAAAGCACATTACTCAGGCAGTAAAGGGGTTAAAAAATATGATCTTGACCTTGAGAAAACAAGGTCAAATTTAAACTTTTGGATACTCAGGAGCCGGATAAGATAGAAAGATGAGGGAGAAGGTCAGCGTGAGTAACATAGATCAAAGCTAGTGCTTTGATCTTTGACCTATGCAAGTAGGTCAGGATAAAATTTTGAATTCAGGGGTGTCGCGGGATGTTGCACTCTATATGATTTATAGTTTTGATTCCAAACACTGTCGTTTTTTTTTTTTTATTTATTTATATTTTTGTTTTTATTTATTTTTTATTTAATTTTATTTTTATTTGTAAATAGCACGTCTGCTCGGAGGCCCACCTGTGGATCTTAACCCTACAAATTAGACTTTTATTTTGAAAATATCGCCCGGAAATGCTTCTTTTCCGCCGCCTGTTGGCTGCAGGACCGTCACGTCCCGCTGGCTGTCAGAGAGCAGAGGATCCTCCGGTCTGATCCAGTGGACCCCCCCTCCCTCCAGTCTGATCCAGTGTCCCCCCTCCAGCAGCGATGGCCCGGCCGCTGACGGACCAGGACAAGAGGAAGCAGATCTCCGTCCGGGGGCTGGCCGGCGTGGAGAACGTGACGGACCTGAAAACTAATTTCAACCGGCACCTCCACTTCACCCTGGTGAAGGACCGGAACGTGGCCACCCGGCGGGACTACTACTTCGCCCTGGCGAACACCGTCCGGGACTACCTGGTGGGCCGCTGGATCCGGACGCAGCAGCACTACTATGAGAAGGACCCCAAAGTAAGAGGATACCGCATCACTGCACCTGTGTGTGTGTGTGTGTGTGTGTGCGTGTGTGTGTCTGTGTGTGTCTGTGTGCGTGCGTGCGCGCGCGCAGTGGGCGGGGGGGGGGGGGGGTGTTACATAACGTCCTCCATCCCATCCACACACTGCACATCTCAAAATGGCCACACTGATGATTCAGGCCTTTATAAAGGTTTATTACTGAGATCCATTCTTCATCATCTGTTAATACACAAATCACATAAGATCAATTTATACTGATCAATATAACACAGTACTTTTATTCCTCCAAATGGAAGCCAAAAGTCTTCTTTTTCAGTCTTCCTCATCAAGACTGATTTTAGTCCGGTCAGAGTTTGGCAGGAGAAGTTTCACTGGTGCAGATTAGATGGAGGATTATGGGATAAAGCAGCTGTCTGTGTTCCACACCTAGGGTTATGTTTTAGGGTTATGTTCTAGGGTTATGTTTTAGGGTTATGTTCTAGGGTTATGTTTTAGGGTTATGTTCTAGGGTTATGTTTTAGGATTATGTTCTATGGTTATGTTCCAGGGTTATGTTCTAGGGTTATGTTGTAGGCTTATGTTGTAGGGTTATGTTCTAGGGTTATGTTGTAGGGTTATGTTTTAGGGTTATGTTCTAGGGTTATGTTCTAGGGTTATGTTTTAGGGTTATGTTCTAGGGTTATGTTCTAGGGTTATGTTTTAGGGTTATGTTCTAGGGTTATGTTTTAGGGTTATGTTTTAGGGTTATGTTCTAGGATTATGTTCTAGGGTTATGTTCTAAGGTTATGTTCTAGGGTTATGTTCTATGGTTATGTTCTAGGGTTATGTTCTAGGGTTATGTTTTATGGTTATGTTCTAGGGTTATGTTCTAGGGTTATGTTCTATGGTTATGTTCTAGGGTTATGTTCTAGGGTTATGTTTTAGGGTTATGTTCTAGGGTTATGTTTTAGGGTTATGTTCTAGGGTTATGTTTTAGGTATATGTTTTAGGGTTATGTTCTATGGTTATGTTCCAGGGTTATGTTCTAGGGTTATGTTGTAGGGTTATGTTGTAGGGTTATGTTTTAGGGTTATGTTTTAGGGTTATGTTCTAGGGTTATGTTTTAGGGTTATGTTCTAGGGTTATGTTGTAGGGTTATGTTGTAGGGTTATGTTTTAGGGTTATGTTCTAGGGTTATGTTCTAGGGTTATGTTCTATGGTTACGTTTTACGGTTATGTTTTCGGGTTATGTTCTAGGTTTATGTTCTAGGGTTATGTTCTAGGGTTATGTTCTAGGGTTATGTTTTAGGGTTATGTTCTAGGGTTATGTTTTATGGTTATGTTTTAGGGTTATGTTCTAGGGTTATGTTTTAGGGTTATGTTCTAAGGTTATGTTCTAAGGTTATGTTTTAGGGTTATGTTCTAGGGTTATGTTTTAGGTATATGTTTTAGGGTTATGTTCTATGGTTATGTTCCAGGGTTATGTTCTAGGGTTATGTTGTAGGGTTATGTTGTAGGGTTATGTTTTAGGGTTATGTTCTAGGGTTATGTTCTAGGGTTATGTTTTAGGGTTATGTTGTAGGGTTATGTTCTAGGGTTATGTTCTAGGGTTATGTTTTAGGGTTATGTTCTAGGGTTATGTTTTAGGTATATGTTTTAGGGTTATGTTCTAGGTTTATGTTCTAGGGTTATGTTGTAGGGTTATGTTCTATGGTTACGTTTTACGGTTATGTTTTAGGGTTATGTTCTAGGTTTATGTTCTAGGGTTATGTTCTAGGGTTATGTTTTAGGGTTATGTTCTAGGGTTATGTTTTATCGTTATGTTTTAGGGTTATGTTCTAGGGTTATGTTTTAGGGTTATGTTCTAGGGTTATGTTTTAGGTATATGTTTTAGGGTTATGTTCTATGGTTATGTTCCAGGGTTATGTTCTAGGGTTATGTTGTAGGGTTATGTTGTAGGGTTATGTTTTAGGGTTATGTTCTAGGGTTATGTTGTAGGGTTATGTTTTAGGGTTATGTTCTATGGTTATGTTCCAGGGTTATGTTCTAGGGTTATGTTGTAGGGTTATGTTGTAGGGTTATGTTTTAGGGTTATGTTCTAGGGTTATGTTGTAGGGTTATGTTTTAGGGTTATGTTTTAGGGTTATGTTCTAGGGTTATGTTCTAGGGTTATGTTGTAGGGTTATGTTGTAGGGTTATGTTTTAGGGTTATGTTCTATGGTTATGTTCCAGGGTTATGTTCTAGGGTTATGTTCTAGGGTTATGTTTTATGGTTATGTTTTAGGGTTATGTTCTAGGGTTATGTTTTAGGGTTATGTTCTAGGGTTATGTTTTAGGTATATGTTTTAGGGTTATGTTCTATGGTTATGTTCCAGGGTTATGTTCTAGGGTTATGTTCTATGGTTATGTTCCAGGGTTATGTTCTAGGGTTATGTTCTAGGGTTATGTTCTAGGGTTATGTTCTAGGGTTATGTTTTAGGGTTATGTTCTAGGGTTATGTTTTAGGGTTATGTTCTAGGGTTATGTTGTAGGGTTATGTTTTCGGGTTATGTTCTAGGTTTATGTTCTAGGGTTATGTTCTAGGGTTATGTTCTAGGGTTATGTTTTAGGGTTATGTTCTAGGGTTATGTTCTAGGGTTATGTTTTAGGGTTATGTTCTAGGGTTATGTTCTAGGGTTATGTTTTAGGGTTATGTTCTAGGGTTATGTTTTAGGGTTATGTTCTAGGGTTATGTTTTATGGTTATGTTTTAGGTTTATGTTCTAGGGTTATGTTTTAGGGTTATGTTCTAGGGTTATGTTTTAGGTATATGTTTTAGGGTTATGTTCTATGGTTATGTTCCAGGGTTATGTTCTAGGGTTATGTTCTAGGGTTATGTTCTAGGGTTATGTTCTAGGGTTATGTTGTAGGGTTATGTTTTAGGGTTATGTTCTAGGGTTATGTTGTAGGGTTATGTTGTAGGGTTATGTTCTAGGTTTATGTTCTAGGGTTATGTTCTAGGGTTATGTTCTAGGGTTATGTTTTAGGGTTATGTTCTAGGGTTATGTTTTATGGTTATGTTTTAGGGTTATGTTCTAGGGTTATGTTTTAGGGTTATGTTCTAAGGTTATGTTCTAAGGTTATGTTTTAGGGTTATGTTCTAGAGTTATGTTTTAGGTATATGTTTTAGGGTTATGTTCTATGGTTATGTTCTAGGGTTATGTTCTAGGGTTATGTTGTAGGGTTATGTTGTAGGGTTATGTTTTAGGGTTATGTTCTAGGGTTATGTTCTAGGGTTATGTTTTAGGGTTATGTTGTAGGGTTATGTTCTAGGGTTATGTTCTAGGGTTATGTTTTAGGGTTATGTTCTAGGGTTATGTTTTAGGTATATGTTTTAGGGTTATGTTCTAGGTTTATGTTCTAGGGTTATGTTGTAGGGTTATGTTCTATGGTTACGTTTTACGGTTATGTTTTAGGGTTATGTTCTAGGTTTATGTTCTAGGGTTATGTTCTAGGGTTATGTTCTAGGGTTATGTTTTAGGGTTATGTTCTAGGGTTATGTTTTATGGTTATGTTTTAGGGTTATGTTCTAGGGTTATGTTTTAGGGTTATGTTCTAGGGTTATGTTTTAGGTATATGTTTTAGGGTTATGTTCTATGGTTATGTTCCAGGGTTATGTTGTAGGGTTATGTTGTAGGGTTATGTTGTAGGGTTATGTTTTAGGGTTATGTTCTAGGGTTATGTTGTAGGGTTATGTTTTAGGGTTATGTTCTAGGGTTATGTTCTAGGGTTATGTTGTAGGGTTATGTTGTAGGGTTATGTTTAGGGTTATGTTCTAGGGTTATGTTTTAGGGTTATGTTCTAGGGTTATGTTTTAGGGTTATGTTCTATGGTTATGTTCCAGGGTTATGTTCTAGGGTTATGTTGTAGGGTTATGTTGTAGGGTTATGTTTTAGGGTTATGTTCTAGGGTTATGTTGTAGGGTTATGTTGTAGGGTTATGTTTTACGGTTATGTTTTAGGGTTATGTTCTAGGTTTATGTTCTAGGGTTATGTTCTAGGGTTATGTTTTATGGTTATGTTTTAGGGTTATGTTCTAGGGTTATGTTTTAGGGTTATGTTCTAGGGTTATGTTTTAGGTATATGTTTTAGGGTTATGTTCTATGGTTATGTTCCAGGGTTATGTTCTAGGGTTATGTTCTAGGGTTATGTTTTAGGGTTATGTTCTAGGGTTATGTTTTATGGTTATGTTTTAGGGTTATGTTCTAGGGTTATGTTTTAGGGTTATGTTCTAGGGTTATGTTTTAGGGTTATGTTCTAGGGTTATGTTTTATGGTTGTGTTTTAGGGTTATGTTCTAGGGTTATGTTTTAGGGTTATGTTCTAGGGTTATGTTTTATGGTTATGTTTTAGGTTTATGTTCTAGGGTTATGTTTTAGGGTTATGTTCTAGGGTTATGTTTTAGGTATATGTTTTAGGGTTATGTTCTATGGTTATGTTCCAGGGTTATGTTCTAGGGTTATGTTGTAGGGTTATGTTGTAGGGTTATGTTTTAGGGTTATGTTCTAGGGTTATGTTGTAGGGTTATGTTTTAGGGTTATGTTCTAGGGTTATGTTGTAGGGTTATGTTGTAGGGTTATGTTTTAGGGTTATGTCCTAGTGTTATGTTCTAGGGTTATGTTTTAGGGTTATGTTCAAGGGTTATGTTCTAGGGTTATGTTTTAGGGTTATGTTCTAGGGTTATGTTCTAGGGTTATGTTCTAGGGTTATGTTCTATGGTTACGTTTTACGGTTATGTTTTAGGGTTATGTTCTAGGTTTATGTTCTAGGGTTATGTTCTAGGGTTATGTTTTAGGGTTATGTTCTAGGGTTATGTTTTATGGTTATGTTTTAGGGTTATGTTCTAGGGTTATGTTTTAGGGTTATGTTCTAGGGTTATGTTCTAGGGTTATGTTTTATGGTTATGTTCTAGGGTTATGTTCTATGGTTATGTTCTAGGGTTATGTTCTATGGTTATGTTCTAGGGTTATGTTCTAGGGTCATGTTCTAGGGTTATGTTCTATGGTTATGTTCTAGGGTTATATTCTAGGGTTATGTTTTAGGGTTATGTTCTAGGGTTATGTTCTAGGGTTATGTTTTAGGGTTATGTTCTAGGGTTATGTTCTAGGGTTATGTTCTAAGGTTATGTTTTAGGGTTATGTTCTAGCGTTATGTTCTAGGGTTATGTTCTATGGTTATGTTCTAGGGTTATGTTTTATGGTTATGTTCTAGGGTTATGTTCTATGGTTATGTTCTAGGGTTATGTTTTATGGTTATGTTCTAGGGTTATGTTCTAGGGTTATGTTCTATGGTTATGTTCCATGGTTATGTTCTATGGTTATGTTCTAGGGTTATGTTTTAGGGTTATGTTCTAGGGTTATGTTTTAGGGTTATGTTCTAGGCCCTGCAGTCAGTAAAAGAATACTTTAGCACCATCAGGAGGATGCGGCACTTTTGTGTCATCTTTTACTTTCAGAAGAATGTTACATAAACTAGTCTTTGCACAAACGTGAATACAGTGGAGGAAATAAATATTTGGTCCGATTTTGAAAGTTTTCATATTAAGACATAAATGAACAGTCTGATTTTTATGGTAGCTGAATTTTATTAGTGATGGAAAGAATATAAAAAATTGAGAAAACTAGAACCAATGCAGTCACAGACTGCAACATCCTTACCTTACCTCAACCACCATGTGGGCCTCCTGCTATCTCCACTTTCACTCTATATTCTATTTTATACGATTCATGTTATGGTTTAGTATATATCCTGTTAGTGCTGCATGTGTCTGTTAGTGTAGTGTACAGGTACTGTATGTCTGTCCATACATTCATCCATACATCCCGCAACACCCTGAATTGAAAATTGTATCCTGACCTACTTGCATAGATCAAAGATCAAAGCTCGTGCTCTGACCTACTGTCATTGATCAAAGCACTAGCTTTGATCTATGGTCTTACTCATACTGGCCTTCTCCCTTGTCTTTCTATCTTATCCGGTTCCTGAGTGTACAAAACTTGAATTTTGACCTTGACCTAGTTTTCTTAAGGTCAAAGTCATCATCTCATTTTCATCCCCTTTGCTGCCTGAGTCATGTACTTTTTGTTTCATCTTTCTATCTGCAACGGTTGGTGGATAAACGAACGAACACTTGTTAGATTAATGTACATGAACCTGACAACACTGACAATTACAATACATCCCCGCTTTGAAGCGGGATGGAATAATTTTCATTTCATTCAGGGAAGTAAATATTTGATCCTATAGTAAAACATTATTTAATACTTGGTGACAAATCCTTGTTGGAGGTTTCCAAATCTTGGCACTGAGGCTGACTTTTCGAAACTGGAACCTTCAGTTCTCTCCATAGATTTTCTATAGGATTAAGGTCGGGAGAACGTGTTTTTGGTCGTTGTTCTGCTGGAAGGCCCATCCATGACCCATTTTCAGTGACTGGCGGAGGCCAGGAGGTTGTCACCCGAGAATTTTCGACATACAGTATAACCTGGTTCATCTTCCCATCAATGTGGTAAAGACAAGTCGACCTGTACCCTTAGGAGAGAAACACCCCCATCCCCACCACGCTTTATGGAGGCGATGGGTTCTTGGGGGTCAAATTCATCATTTCTCTTCCTCCAAACAAGTTGAGTCGAGGCCAAACAGGTCGATTTTGGTCTCATCTGACCACAGAACATTCTGCTAGTCTCTCTTGGAGTCATCAAAATGTTCATTGGGGTAACGATGAAGACGAACAAGTTTTGTTACCTTAGCGTTTTGGGGTATCACTGTCTGCTAGAGGGGGAGAAAATCTATGAGACACCAGATATCGTCAACTTCTTCCATTTTTTACCGTTCCGTAACACGTGACGCTCTTCCTTCTGGCGCTCTGCTCTCGAGTCGTGAATATAACGTCACGGACCGCCATATCCAATCGGAGTGTTTGGAGCTGTTCAGACTGTGACGCATCCGTCCATATCCGATATGAGACTACCTCCCCAATGTGGTTTCAATCTGTCCCGCAAAAATCAGATATCATGCGGTATGGAACTGTTCAGACTACAAACAAAATATCCGATATCAATCTGGACGGGATAAAAATAGGATATGGGCGACCAGTCTGAACAAGGCCTAGGGGTGACTGGGAGGGAGCGGGAATCGAACCTCCAGTCCTGTGATCATTAGACGACCCCGCTCTACCAACTGAGCCACTGCCCACTTATATAAGCCTTATATGAACGCAACACAGGCTGTAAGTTTACATGAGCTATATTAGTCTACTATCAAAATGACTAAGTAGGCTACAACTGTGTTTATATACAGTATTGTATATATTTCTTAATCGCCCCGTCTCTATTTTTGTTTTCCTTTTTTACAAATGAACCTGGGGGAAAGTCCGCATTTCATTGTCCATTGAACCCTGTTTTATACACAATGACAATAAAATTCATTCATTCATTCATTCATTCTGTGGTCAGGTGGCTTTTTATACGGGTGACAATGTGGCACAGGTGTCTCTCATGCAGGTAAGACTTCACTGAGATTACCAGTATGTCAATGGTCTCTGGGAGCCAACATTGCTCAAATAGTAGGGGATCAAATACTTATTTCCTTCAATGAAATAAAAATGATTACTTTTGTAATATTATGTAATTTTCTAGCCTCTCACTGTTTAAATAAAGCTATCATAAAAATTATAGGCTTTTTTTTGTGGGGGATCAAATATTTATTTCCTCCATTATATATGCATATATGGGTCTATGAACGTATATCTATCTTTCTGTCTATCAGACTGCATTATGTATACTATACTGTACACACACACACACACTGATTGTTTCCGTCTCCCTGCAGCGTGTCTACTACCTGTCTCTGGAGTTCTACATGGGCCGCACTCTGCAGAACACCATGGTCAACCTAGCCTTGGAGAATGCTTGTGATGAAGCCACATACCAGGTGAAGCAAACAATCAAGTGTAAAGGTGTAAAGTGAGCTAAAAGGAATCTGACATTTACTTTTTTGGACTCAATTTTCCATCAATTTGTGGAGTTGATGAAGCATCAGGAGTCTTTTCTCTGAGCTACAGAAGACATACTCATGATTTACTACCATAAACCCAAACTAACATTGATAGCATGTCTATCTGAGCCTCAACAGAAGCTACTGGCTCCTGCCTGAGCAACAGTAACAATAGATCCATGTGTTCTTCAGCTTGGTCTGGACATGGAGGAGCTGCAGGACATTGAGGAAGACGCTGGTTTAGGCAACGGTGGTCTGGGTCGTCTGGCTGGTGAGTGGATCCTCACCAGGACCCTGACTGAATACACTAATGTCCACCAGAGGAAATCTTTCCTGCCTCTGGACATTAAACTGTACAACTCTGACAGTGATGCAGTCACAAGGAGGAGGAATGGAAGTAGACGCTAAAAACTATACCTTGTATTTACCCTTATATTCTCTTATTTAGTTTCTATTTATTCTTATAGCTCTTTCTTCTAAAAGTTTTTCTTATTCTGATTTTTTTCTGAACAGCCTCAACTCAACCCTCTGTTGTTTTCCAGCCTGTTTCCTGGACTCTATGGCCTCCCTGGGTCTCGCTGCCTACGGCTACGGAATCCGTTACGAGTTTGGAATCTTCAATCAGAAAATAGTTGGTGGCTGGCAGGTAAGTTCACCTGAGCTGCTTATGGAATTGATTAAGTATGCTTTGAATTGTATAATCTGTCTCTTCTATGCATAGAATGTGCCACTCTACCTAAATGTTCAATTATTTATTTAGTTGTTTACATGGAGCATGACATCCTTATTATATAGTAAAGTTTTTTGGGAAAACCACATTTTGGAAACATTTTTATTAATAATAATAATTTTTATTATTATTAGAGTAATAATAGTAATAATAATTCTAATTATTGTTATTATTATTATCTATATATAATATATTCATATACTGTATATTATATTATTATATAATTATTATATATTTATTATTATTATTAATATTATTATTAGAGACATTTATCGTTGTCATGATAGAAGAAAAAGCATGTAAAAGGTATGTTACATTGAGTTTTAGAATTTAAGTAAAGTTTTTCCTTGAATATTAGGAAAATACAGTTTTTGTGCTGTAATAGTTTGTACGTGTCCCCAAATGTCCTCAGTAGAAATAAAAGTGCATTAGAGAAACAAATAGGGACTGGGGAATAAAACGGTTTGGAGCATCTGATATCATAATTCGTAATTTTTTTAAATTTCTTAATTTAATAATTTAAGATTCTTAATTTCTCTTTAGGGATTAAAACAGTCAATAAGATTAAAAAAATTTTTAAAAAAAAACCAACGGCATCTCTCCACAGGTGGAAGAAGCTGACGACTGGTTGCGTTACGGTAACCCCTGGGAGAAAGCGCGGCCTGAGTACATGCGTCCGGTCCACTTCTACGGAAAAGTAGAATACACAGACGATGGCGTGAAGTGGGTGGACACACAGGTGAGTGTAAAACATTAATTCGTCTGAACCCTTCCTATGTTGTCATATCACAGCGGGACGTTTTGCATCGTAACATGTTTCTATTGACAACATGTGACCAGATGTCACCTCCTTCCTCTACTAAATAAATGAAAATAATAGAAATTAATCAACTCCTCTAGATAATAAACAGTCACAATCTTTTGAAGAAAAAAAATGAGATAATTAAGTTATAAATTTAAATTTTATTAATTGACAGATTTTGTACAATTTTCATCATTTTACTTTAGGATAGAGTTTCACTAATTTAATTTTTCTCCAAACTAAACAACTACCACAGCAGAGGGTTGAGCCCTTTGCGTTACAACACAAAGAGTGTGTTTTCACATTGTTTCAAGTTTCAGTTGGTGAAAATAAACTCAATTTTCTCATCGATAAAAACATAATTTTGACTGGATTGAAGGGATCTTCCAATAATCCTAATAATCTTGTTTTTAATCTGGGTTGTGATTGTGATCCAGGTGGTTCTGGCTCTCCCCTATGACACCCCAATCCCCGGTTACAGAAACAACGTTGTCAACACGATGAGACTGTGGTCGGCGAAGGCTCCTTGTGACTTTAACCTCAAAGACTGTGAGCAACATCACGCGTGTTGAGAAACAGTCGTCACGTTAACAAACTGACTTTATTCCAGAGACCTGATCCGTGTTGTTTCCCCACAGTTAATGTCGGGGGGTACATTCAGGCTGTCCTGGACAGAAACCTGGCTGAGAACATTTCTAGGGTTCTGTACCCCAATGACAACGTGAGTGGATTTATAGTGTAAACTGTATAAAGTATACAGAGTACATAACACGACCAATCTGACACCCATAGTACAGTATTTTTCACACTATAAGGCGCACCTGATATTACCTAAATTCCACCTAATCTGAAGTACAACTACCAGACTTTTCCCTGCTTGTATTGCTACTAGGAGCACTACTACTTCATATATTAGTACCAAATGTTTACCAGTGTATTCGACTGCTTTGTGCTCAGTTCTTTGAAGGGAAGGAGTTGCGTCTGAAGCAGGAGTATTTTGTTGTAGCAGCAACACTTCAAGACATCATCCGCCGATTCAAAGCTTCAAAGTTTGGCTCCACAGACTTCGTTCGACTAGATCTTTCTATGATGCCAGAGAAGGTGAGATGATTCAGACCATCAAATTATATCTTTTCTTATTATCTTTTTTGTATTGTCGGCATGTATTCCCATGTATACCCCATAAAAGGGGGTCAACTGTTTATGAGATCAATGCATGCAGCAAAGTCTTATATATATAAATCTTATATATATGATGTAAAAAATAAAAAAATAAAAATATATATACATATATATAAAATAAAATAAAATAAATAAAAAAAATATATATATATATAAATTTATTTTATTTTGTACATTTTTTAAAAATATTTTTTTAGATATTTAATAATAATCAAATTATTTTTGACTTGTTATGTTACTAATTACAGTGTGTCAATCCCAAATGGATATTATTTTCAACTAATTTATGGTAGCCTTGTGAAATGCTGCCAAATGATCTTGGTGAGGATCAGAGTAATGACAGTTTTTAGGTACAGATTGCAGTATTACAGTTCAGATTGAGACATTTCCTCAGATTATTGGGGAAAAATTAAACTGTGTGCTCTGGTGTGTTTTTCTGGTCTGCAGGTGGCCATCCAGCTGAATGACACTCACCCCGCTTTGGCCATCCCTGAGCTGATGAGGATCCTGGTGGACATCGAGAAACTCACCTGGGAGAAGGTGTGACAGCATCGCAGTAGTTTACTCAAAATTTCATATATTTTTTTCTCAGCTCTAAGTCTTAATTCTCAAAATGTTAACATTTCTTGAATAATTACTGTTTAGTTTTTGATATCATGCTAAAATCACATATTCAGTATTGTTTGGTGAATTTGATTTCACACCAAAAAACTGTTGAAGTCAACTTGGAAATGGACCTAGACACCTTTTAATTCAGTTTGATAATGCATTTATACTGGAATAGGATAATATATATAGAAAATAATATGTAGAGAAAAATATATATGATAATTTTTGCCAATATCTATTGAAAACAACACAGCTGGATTTTTTATTGACACACAAACATTAATTCCAGCACACTTTAGATTGTATTTAACCCCCACATGCCTGAAAAGACGTATTTTATCTTCATGATCAGTGCTCTGAGGTGAACACGCGTGTTGTCCTTGTCAACCCATGTTTGTCCAGGCCTGGGACATCGTGACCCAAACGTGTGCCTACACCAATCACACCGTCCTGCCTGAAGCCCTGGAGCGTTGGCCCGTCGAACTCTTCCAAAAGCTGCTGCCGCGTCACCTGGACATCATCTACGAGATCAACAGGAGGCACCTGGAGGTACGGAGAAGCTCCGCCCACATTTAGGGGCAATTTAGACATTTAAACGTTTCCTGTCCAGCTGTCCTAGACCGTCCGTCCTTTATTCTCACAGCGAATCACGAAGCTTTACCCAGGAGACTTGGACCGCCTGCGCCGGATGTCTCTCATTGAGGAAGGCACTGCCAAGAAAATCAACATGGCTCACCTGTGCATTGTGGGATCTCACGCTGTGAACGGAGTCGCCCGCATTCACTCTGAGATCATCAAAAACACTGTGTGAGTCCAACCGGGTCGGGTTCATCGCGTCTTTTCTCTTGCATTGCCAGCATAGAATTACTGTAAAGAAGCATGTGGCCATGATTTGAATAATATTATTAAGACAAATCTTGGCTTTTTATGACTTTTATTCTCACTTCAGTCGCAGAGATTTTCCAAACACGAGCCTGACTCGGATTGGGTGTTGAAATGAAAGCTCTTCCTGTTCCCCTCAGGTTCAAGGATTTCTATGAAGTCGACCCTCAGAAGTTTCAGAACAAAACCAACGGCATCACTCCCAGACGCTGGCTGGTCATGTGTAACCCCGGCCTGGCTGAGGTCATAGCGGACGTGGGTATTGTTGTTCACACAGGCTGAATAGAGGATAATTCGATAATGAGCAGAATATACAATAATCTGGGACAATGCATTCATTTCGCATTCACAATCTTCAAATTTTTTAATTTTGAATCGATTGATTGATTGATCATGTTATTCAGAGGATCTCTGAGGACTACATCCGTGACCTGGACCAGCTGAAGCAACTTCTGAACTTTGCGGACGATGAAGCTTTCATTCGGGACGTCGCCAAAGTCAAACAGGTGAAGCTCTGAAAAGAACGAGGACGACCTTCCTGTTTGTTTCTGATCACTCATTTAAAGATCTCACCTTTCAGGAGAACAAGATGAAGTTCGCTGCTTATCTTGAGGAGAACTACAAGGTGAAGATCAACCCCAACTCCATGTTCGACGTCCAAGTGAAGAGGATCCACGAGTATAAACGACAGCTGCTGAACTGTCTGCACATCATCACGCTGTTCAACCGTGGGTTCTGTTGTACCTTCACTTCAGAGAATACAAACAAGATCAGAGTCCAGTAAGCTCTTTTCTATTTTTAAATAGGAATTAAGAAGGAACCCAACAAGTCCTGGACCCCCAGAACAATCATGATTGGAGGAAAGGTGAGTGAAACCAGACAAAGGACTCCACAGTTTATGGCTTCCAACATCTCAAACACGTGAAATAATCCAGTTTCTTAATCTGCCATTTCTTTAATCGATGGTCGGTGTCTTTACAGGCGGCTCCAGGTTACCACACCGCCAAGATGATCATTAAATTGATCACATCGATCGGAGACGTTGTCAATAACGACCCTGTAGTGGGAGATCGCCTGAAAGTCATCTTCCTGGAGAACTACAGGGTTACCCTGGCAGAGAAAGGTAAGGGTTAATCCTCATTTACAAATCAGTTATTAATATTTTAGGTTTAGACACCCCTACAAATACCCACACAAAAAAAAAAAAAAAAAAATATATATATATATATATATATATATATATATATATATATATATATATATATATATATATATATATCTATATATATATATATATATATATATATGATATTCATATATTTTTATATATAAATATATACTGTCTATATATATTTATATATATATATATTATATAATAAGAATTTTTTTAAAATATATATATACAAGAATATATAAAATAGGACTGACTTTAATTGTAAATAGACCTGTATCAGTGACTTTATGTGTTACATACCATTCATATGTAATTTCCTTAGGGATTAATAAAGTATATATCCATCTATCCATCCCCCCCATGTCTGCAGCCTGGGACCCACGGGTCCAAACGTTCTACAGGAGAGTAAGGAGAAAATAAATCCACTAAGACATGATCTGTTCACTCAGAATTGGTGTGTTGTGTTTGCACTGCAGGGGGTGTCATTATTATTTCCTCTATAAACTAGAAAGATTTCCCAACAGGCACTGATCAGTAAAGAAATTCCACATGAAACCAAACGAGGTGACAAAAGCGTGGATTTTTCTCTCCTCCAGCGTGTGTTAGAACTTGAATCAGCTGTTTCCTGTCTGCAGTCATCCCTGCGTCTGACCTGTCGGAGCAGATCTCTACGGCCGGCACCGAGGCCTCCGGCACCGGGAACATGAAGTTCATGCTGAACGGGGCCCTCACCATCGGCACCATGGACGGGGCCAACGTGGAGATGGCCGAGGAGGCGGGGGAGGAGAACCTCTTCATCTTCGGAATGAGGGTAGAAGATGTGGAGGCCCTCGATAAGAAGGGGTGAGCGTCAGGCAGACTCAGAGGGAACAAATAAACCTGATTATTATCACTAAAACAGACAATTAAGAATCAGATTATAGAAGTCAAATGAAAAGTTTCTAATAATCACCATTAAATCAGTTGTTGAATATTTATTCAGTTTATTTGCAGTACATTCAGAAAGAAGCTTTTAAACTGAGAGTCTTAACACGCACATACATAAATGTTTCTATATGTTTTAGATTAAATAGCAAAAAGGATAACATTTATTCGTCTATTTGTGTCTCAAAGAAAAAAATAAAACATTTGATTTTTGTTCAGCTCATTAATGGTGGATCCAGATCCAGAATTTGTTTTTTGTTCTGCAAACGTGGAAGTTTTTATGAGGAAATCAAACAGTTGTTACTCTCCTGATTGTACTACATTACGTCAGTATGCATACTATTACGCGTGTCTCCATTTGCCAGCTAAGTTAGCATCACTTTTATTATTTTCGTGCTCAAAAGGTAAAATATCCGTCTTCACATTTCATTTCAGCTTCAAGTTTCCACAGTTTCCCTCAAGTTTAGTTGTAAAGTTGTTGATTTAAAGCGTTTATTGGGTGATGTATTCCTTCACCAATAATAATTTTTACCCATTATTTCCATTTAACACCTGTTCCGTGTGTTTGATGACCCCAGCTACGACGCCGCGTCCTACTACAAGCGTCTCCCTGAGCTGAAGCAGGCGGTGGACCAGATCTCTGGAGGTTTCTTCAGCGCCGACCGACCCGACCTTTTCAAGGACCTGGTCAACATGTTGATGCACCACGACAGGTCGGAACCAAAGGAGAATCACAAACACACGGTCCACATTCACACCTTTATCTGACCTCTGGTGACCTCATGTCCGTGTGCAGGTTCAAGGTGTTTGCAGACTATGAGGATTACATCAAATGTCAGGAGAAGGTCAGCGCTCTGTACAAGGTCAGTGTCACACACAACACCTAACACATATATTCATCCCCTTCGCTCTTTTGTTACCTTTTTACATGAAGTCACACAATTTGGCTGTTTTCATGTCAAGAAGAACACAGATTTTTGATGACGCTCAACACTCATCCCCTTTAAGTCAGTTTTTAATAGATAAAATGAATAATAAAATTATAATAAATAATAATAAATAATAATAATAATAATAATAATAATAATCACAATAATAATAATAATAAATAATAATTTTAAAAAATTAAAAATATAAATTAAAAATTAGATTAAAAAAATGAATGGTATTTTGTCTTCTGTGTGACTCAGCGGTGCACCAACAACACACCCCTACTGCTGCAACCTACTGTAGTGTATTAATATAGGAC